>JARBWK010000014.1:25593545-25863689 GCA_030556195.1 Anolis apletophallus | reverse complement strand
CCCAGACTGTCTAGGAGACGCATTCCTATATCACTGGTCCCCGGGGCTCCTATATGCATTCCTCCACTTCCACTTCTGTCCAGGGTGGTCGCAAAGTTACTGTCCGACAACTCGGACTGTGTTCTGATAGCCCTTGGTGGCCTCGTCAGCCGTGGTTCACACCCCTTCTCCAGGCCTCTCAGGAGACTTCCTCCATCTGCCATTGATCCCGATCTCCTCTCCCTTCAACAAGGTCTCGTCCTACACCGGACCTTCCATCTCCACCTTACAGCGTGGAGGATCAGGCCCTGTCCCACCTCTCCGACCCTGTCCGCCTGATAATCCAGGCGGCGCGCAAAGGTTTCCACTAGAAAGGCCTACACTTATAAGTGGGACGAGTTCCGTGCGTTTGTGCAACCATTGGGCCATTTGCCTCAGTCGGCTCCCATTTCAGTTGTTTTAGACTTCCTTGTCCACCTCTCCTCAAAAGGTTTCTCCCTTTCCTCCATTAAATGCTATTTGGCATCCCTCTCCTGGTACAGGAAAAAAATTGGCCTCCCATCCCTCTTCCATGATCCTATGGTGGGCATGTTTCTACAGGGTTATAAAAAGTCTTTTCCTCCTGTTTCTCCTCCACCTCTGTCTTGGAGTTTGGAACTTGTCCTCTCCCAGCTTTCCAAGCCTCCCTTCGAGCCTATGGCAACCTGCCATATCTCCCATCTCTCCTGGAAGACTGCCTTCCTTGTGGCCATTACCTCGGCCAGAAGAGCCAGTGAAATCACAGCACTCCGCTCTGATCCTCCTTTCATTCGGTTCCATGAAGATAAAGTGGTCCTCCGGACGGATGTCACTTTTCTTCCCAAAGTTGTTTCCACTTCCATATGACTCAGGACATTGTCCTCCCGACATTTTTTCCAAAACCTTCATCCCCTCTGGAGGTTGCTCTCCACTCTCTAGATGTTAAGAGGGCTTTGTCTTTCTATTTACATAGAACAGCCCCTTATAGAAAATCCCCCAAGTTGTTTCTCAAATATAGGGAAGATTCCCTAGGACTTCCCATTTCTACTCAACGTTTAGCCTCTTGGTTAGTCCTGGCAATCCAACTGGCTTACCAGTTAGCCCATAAGGAATTACCCGTTGGTGTTAAAGCCCATTCCACAAGGGCCGTTTCCACATCCCAAGCGTTTTACGGGTGTTTCTGTTGACCAAATCTGCAAGGCTGCTACCTGGGTGACCCCATCGACGTTGGCATCACACTACAAGCTCGACGTTCTCGTGAAGAAGGATGCATCCTTCGGCAGAGCCGTCCTGTTCTCCTGTGTGGCATGACCCACCTCCAAGGTACATAAGCTTGTTAAGTCACCCACTTGTGTGCATTTCACAGACCACACGAAGGAGAAGGTTAGGTTGCTTACCTGTAACCGTGTTTCTCCGAGTGTAAGGTCTGTGAAATTCACACAGAACCCACCCGTCCTCCCTCTGATGTCATGCCTAGGTTCCTGCCACTGTCTGGCGGTAAAGGACTGCCTGGGTAGCTACATTGGGGGATGTGGGGGGGGGGAGTGGGAGGGGCATATGTAAATCTTTAATTTTAGCTAGTATGTCCGAGATTCTACGCATGCGCGGGAGTAAACCCACTTGTGTGAATTTCACAGACCTTACACTCGGAGAAACACGGTTACAGGTAAGCAACCTAACCTTCCTTCTCTAGATGGTTGACCTTACAAGGTTAGACGAGCACTATCTGCCCGGGTTTGAAATCAGAGTTTTCCTTCTCTTAGGATGGTTGCTAAAAGGATAGAGAGCCCATCCTGAAACAAAAGGCTGAGTCTACACCACTGCTAAAGCCAAACTAGTAATGGGACAAAACAAAGTAATAAGTAAAGAGTATCACACAACAATAGTGGAAGTTATTCTCAATGTAATTATTATAAGTCAAGGAAGCCAATATATGGCTAGGACGACCTTTAAGACTTAAAGCAGCCAATCATGTAGCACAAAATCCGGAGTATTCCAAAAACTCAATGCGTCACAAACACAATATGAGGATAATAACGCATAAAGGTCCACAACAGTGGAAGTATATCCAGTCCTTATAGACTCACGAATACACGAGTCTTCTCAATGTGGGATAGAATTGAAACGCAAAGTATGCAAAAGTCCGGATTATATAGTCCATAAGGTTAACTGAAGTGGTATTCCAAGTCGTCCAAAAACATGTAGCTTGTCCATGTAAATACCAGGTTCAAATGAACGTCCACCAATCATAAAAGTGTCAGTCTCAAATTCAAAATAAATCCATATTGTGGAGCAGCCAATAATACATATAATAAAGGAGCCGGGTTGACAGAAGAAACATCAGGATCCCGCTCCGTTATGCAACTATGTGCTTTATCAAAACCCCAATTTGAATATAAGGCACAGTGTGGCGTCCACTAACCTGAAATTAAAGAAGGTCCAAGTGGTAAGTAGACAATCCTGCTCCAAACAATTTAAAAGGGATAATGTAAAACGTAAATACATACCAAGTATACCAGAAAGTCAGGCGCGGGCCAGACTTGTATGGACTAAGGCGAATTACTTACAGAGCATGCGCAATATATCAAATGTATAGAAATATAGACATATAAAAATACAAATAAAATATGACTTTGTTAATTTTTCCGATACATGGAGACTTTACATGGAGAAAGTCACAATATGTAGGGAAATTGAAATATAAATATAAAAATATTTGTAATATAATTTTATTAATTTTCCTTATACACGGAGACTTTCAGGACACCCTGCAGTGTAGGGGCATGACATAGAACTACAGTTGGACTCCGTATCCACAAAGCTTCAACTATCCATGGCTTGCAAATATTTTTTACACATTCCCAAAAACAAACCTTGATGTTGCCTTTTTGGCCCTTTTTACACACCATACAAAATCCAGATTATCTGCTTTGAACTGGATTACATGGCAGTGTAGACTCATATAATCCAGGCCCCTTCTACACTGCCATATAAAACTCCAGATTATCTGCTTTAAACTGGATTATATGGCAGTGTAGACTCATATAATCCAGGCCCCTTCTACACTGCCATATAAAACGCCAGATGTGCTTTGAACTGGATTACATGGCAGTGTAGACTCACATAATCCAGGCCCCTTCTACACTGCCATATAAAACTCCAGATTATCTGCTTTGAACTGGATTACATGGCAGTGTAGACTCACATAATCCAGGCCCCTTCTACACTGCCACATAAAACTCCAGATGTGCTTTGAACTGGATTATATGGCAGTGTAGACTCGCATAATCCAGGCCCCTTCTACACTGCCATATAAAACTCCAGATGTGCTTTGAACTGGATTATATGGCAGTGTAGACTCGCATAATCCAGGCCCCTTCTACACTGCCATATAAAATTCCAGATGTGCTTTGAACTGGATTATATGGCAGTGTAGACTCACATAATCCAGGCCCCTTCTACACTGCCACATAAAACTCCAGATGTGCTTTGAACTGGATTATATGGCAGTGTAGACTCGCATAATCCAGGCCCCTTCTACACTGCCATATAAAACTCCAGATGTGCTTTGAACTGGATTACATGGCAGTGTAGACTCACATAATCCAGGCCCCTTCTACACTGCCATATAAAACTCCAGATGTGCTTTGAACTGGATTACATGGCAGTGTAGACTCATATAATCCAGGCCCCTTCTACACTGCCACATAAAACTCCAGATGTGCTTTGAACTGGATTATATGGCAGTGTAGACTCACATAATCCAGGCCCCTTCTACACTGCCACATAAAACTCCAGATGTGCTTTGAACTGGATTATATGGCAGTGTAGACTCACATAATCCAGGCCCCTTCTACACTGCCACATAAAACTCCAGATGTGCTTTGAACTGGATTATATGGCAGTGTAGACTCACATAATCCAGGCCCCTTCTACACTGCCACATAAAACTCCAGATGTGCTTTGAACTGGATTATATGGCAGTGTAGACTCACATAATCCAGTTCAAATCAGATAATTAAATATAATAATAAAAATCTCTTCTAATAGTATTATATTACACCTCCCCCCCACTTACAACCTGAATGGAGGGAGATTATGGTTGAGATTTATTTAGCAACAGCCTTGCAGCGTTGGAACAGTTTGCGCATGCGTGGAGAAAATAACCTCTCGACTATCTCTTTCTCGCCTTGCGTGCGACGCAAGGTTTTAATTGGTCGCCTCTCTTCTACTGCCAGCCTATCGGAGAACAGTTAAGAGCGCATGCGCATTTCATTCCGCGTGGGAGACCCGGAGGCGCTGGTTTGTTTTTCTTCTTCCTCTGATTGTTGCCTCGCCTCCTTTTCGATTATTCCGGCAACATGGAGAGTAAGTGGATCTGTCTCTCATGCTTCTTTTTTCGTACATTAGTATTTTAATTGATGTTTAATCCAGTGTCACAACAGTACAGAGTCTTGAGAGCTGTAGTTTTGCAAGGGCTGGATCCATATAATGCGTCTTAACTGAATTGAACTGGATCATATGAGTCTACACTGCCATATAATCCAGTGCAGTGTGGATCCAGCCTAGGTCTTTCGCCTTCTCAGGGGAATAGTGCTGGGGCCTCACCAAACTACAGAGCCCAAGTTTCCATAGCCTTGAGTCATGGCAGTTAAAGTGGTTTCAAATCTGGATTAATTTTGCAGTGTAGATGCAGTTGGGAAATGCTTAGAGATGCCATCAGGAGTCAAAAGTTGAGAAAAGGGCAACTTGGGCTGGATCTACACTGCCATATAATCCAGTTTCCGATTCCAGATATAGTCCAATTCAAAGCAGATAATCTGGATTCAGAAATTGGAATATATTTCTTTTTTTACTTTATTTATATACCACCTTTCTCATCCATGGGGGGACTCAAGGTAGTTTATAACAGTGATTTTCAACCTTTTTTGAGCCGCAGCACATTTTTTACATTTACAAAATCCTGGGGCACACCACCAACCAAAATGACACAAAATGACACTCTAACACAGTAATACATATAGTTCATATGTTTTTCAATGTATTTATACACTCAGTGTGAAACCTGGGCCTGTTTCGATAAACACAACATAGAAATCCCGCCTTGTGTGCTTTGGACATAGATATCCCGCCTTGTGTCCTTCGAACTGGGTTGCCTGGGCCGACGCTGCCCTATCATCACCACCTGGTGCTTCAAGGCAGCTGCTCATCTGGGTTTCCCTCAGGCAGGGAGGGAGGGAGGCGCAGGGGCAGACCGTGATGGCAAAATTCAATGCCAAATCACAAATAGTATGTTATAAACCAGTGTTTCCCAACTGCTGTGCCGCGGCACACTAGTGTGTAAACCGCTTTGAGTCCCTCCAGAGGTGAGAAAAGCGGTATATAAATACTGTAAATAAAAATAAATACCAGTGGCAAAAATTATAGCAGTGTAGATATGGCCTATGGTCTATTGCAGGGCTGTCCAACTGGCGGCCCCCGGGCCGTATACGGCCCCCAACCCCTTCCCCACGGCCCCCTACCCTCCTGCAAGATATCTGCCTTTTAAGAATAAAAAAAATATTTTTTTAAAATATTTTTTTGGAATATTTTTGGAATATTTTTTGGAATATTTTTTTTTATTTTTTTCGCGGCGGGGGGTGAGGGGCGGGGCAGGGAGGAGGAGCAGGCTCTCTTCCTCCTCCTCCTACTTCCCTCCCTCCCCCTCCCTCCTCCTTTCTCTCTTTCCCCCTTTCATTCCTTCCCCCTTTCACCAGCTGAAGGAAAGAGGGAAGGAGAGAGAGTGCACGAGTGAGAGGGGGCGTGGCCAGAGCGAAAAAGGGGCGGGGCCGAGTTCGGAGCGGGGGGGGGGTGCTCATTCATTCCCTTTCCGGCTTCCTCCTCTCCTGAGGCTTCGTGCCAAGTTTGGTCCTGATCCATCATTATTTGAGTCCACAGTGCTCTCTGGATGGAGGAGAACTACAACTCCCAAACTCAAGGTTCAGTACTTTCTGTTGCTCTCATGAGAGTTTAGGTTTGATTCAACATAGCTGAGGAATGCTTTGATTGTGTTTTCCCCTTATGGCAGAAGGAGGTAGGACTGGATGGCCCTTGGAGGTCTCCTATTCTAGGAACCCATTGTAATTATTATTATTATTATTATTATTATCATCATCAGAGGCTGAATGGTAATCTGTGAGGAATGCTTTGATTGTGTTTTCCCCTTATGGCAGAAGGAGATTGGACTGGATGGCCCTTGGAGGTCTCCTATTCTAGGAACCCATTGTAATTATTATTATTATTATTATTATTATCATCATCATCAGAGGCTGAATGGCCATCTGTGAGGAATGCTTTGATTGTGTTTTCCCCTTATGGCAGAAGGAGATTGGACTGGATGGCCCTTGGAGGTCTCCTATTCTAGGAACCCATTGTAATTATTATTATTATTATCATCATCATCATCAGAGGCTGAATGGCCATCTGTGAGGAATGCTTTGATTTGTTTTCCCCTTATAGCAGAAGGAGATTGGACTGGATGGCCCTTGGAGGTCTCCTATTCTAGGAACCCATTGTAATTATTATTATTATTATCATCATCATCAGAGGCTGAATGGCCATCTGTGAGGAATGCTTTGATTGTGTTTTCCCTTATGGCAGAAGGAGATTGGACTGGATGGCCCTGGATGGCCCTTGGAGGTCTCCTACTCCAGGAACCTGTTGTTGTTGTTATTATTATTATTATTAGCAGAGGCAGAATGAATATTATGCCTTATCATTCAGGGTTATAGGCCTGTGTGGAAGGGCCCTGGCTTCTTATTTGCCTTCCTTTCCACACATCTGATTAAAATCCCATGTTATTTGCTTTAAACCAGATTATATGAGTGTGGACTCCGATAATCCAGTTCAAAGCAGGTATTCTGGGTTATATGGCTGTGTGGAAGGGCCCTGAATCCACACTGCAATATAATCCAGTTCAAAGCAGGTTTTGTGGGGTTTCCTGCCTGGATATTCTGCGTTATATGGCTGTGTGAAGGGCCCTGAGTCCACACTGCAATATAATCCAGTTCAAAGCAGGTTTTGTGGGGTTTCCTGCCTGGATATTCTGTGTTATATGGCTGTGTGAAGGGCCCTGAGTCCACACTGCAATATAATCCAGTTCAAAGCAGGTTTTGTGGGGTTTCCTGCCTGGATATTCTGCGTTATATGGCTGTGTGAAGGGCCCTGAGTCCACACTGCAATATAATCCAGTTCAAAGCAGGTTTTGTGGGGTTTCCTGCCTGGATATTCTGTGTTATATGGCTGTGTGAAGGGCCCTGAGTCCACATTGCAATATAATCCAGTTCAAAGCAGGTTTTGTGGGGTTTCCTGCCTGGATATTCTGTGTTATATGGCTGTGTGAAGGGCCCTGAGTCCACACTGCAATATAATCCAGTTCAAAGCAGGTTTTGTGGGGTTTCCTGCCTGGATATTCTGCGTTATATGGCTGTGTGAAGGGCCCTGAGTCCACACTACAATATAATCCAGTTCAAAGCAGGTTTTGTGGGGTTTCCTGCCTGGATATTCTGAGTTATATGGCTGTGTGAAGGGCCCTGAGTCCACACTACAATATAATCCAGTTCAAAGCTGGTTTTGTGGGGTTTCCTGCCTGGATATTCTGCGTTATATGGCTGTGTGAAGGGCCCTGAGTCCACACTGCAATATAATCCAGTTCAAAGCAGGTTATGTGGGGTTTCCTGCCTGGATATTCTGCGTTATATGGCTGTGTGAAGGGCCCTGAGTCCACATTGCAATATAATCCAGTTCAAAGCAGGTTTTGTGGGGTTTCCTGCCTGGATATTCTGCGTTATATGGCTGTGTGAAGGGCCCTGAGTCCACACTGCAATATAATCCAGTTCAAAGCAGGTTATGTGGGGTTTCCTGCCTGGATATTCTGCGTTATATGGCTGTGTGAAGGGCCCTGAGTCCACATTGCAATATAATCCAGGTCAAAGCAGGTTATGTGGGGTTTCCTGCCTGGATATTCTGCGTTATATGGCTGTGTGAAGGGCCCTGAGTCCACATTGCAATATAATCCAGTTCAAAGCAGGTTTTGTGGGGTTTCCTGCCTGGATATTCTGCGTTATATGGCTGTGCGAAGGGCCCTGAGTCCACACTACAATATAATCCAGTTCAAAGCAGGTTTTGTGGGGTTTCCTTCCTGGATATTCTGCGTTATATGGCTGTGTGAAGGGCCCTGAGTCCACACTGCAATATAATCCAGTTCAAAGCAGGGACTGGGTCTTGAGACTGGGATTTTGGTGTTCATCTCTATCTCCAAGTCAAAGCCCCGGTGTCCTCCACAGACACCTCCAAGGCGGGAGAGGGGGAGCCGGGAGGGGCGGGGCAGGGGTGGAGCCAGGGAGGGGCGGAGCCTGGGTGGTGGAGCCGGGGGAGGGGGGGAGCTGGGGTGGAGCCTGGGAGGGGGCGGAGCCGGGGGGCGGAGGCAGACCCTTCGGCCCCCCAGGTCATCAGTAACTGGAATTCCGGCCACAGGTCCGGTAGAAGTTGGACAGCCCTGGTCTATTGCATTTAATAATAATAATAATAATATAAATAAATAAACTTTATTTATACCCTGCCCCATCTCCCCAATGGGGACTTGGGGCGGCTCACACGAGGCCAAGCCCAAACAACAAATTACAATAAAATAAAACCAAAACTCCAGCATGAACACAATAAAAAATATACATACATACAAATAAAAACAATATACAACCAGATATCTAAAATCACAAAGACAGAGCAGGCTGCAAGCACATAATGAAGAAATTTAATTTGGAATGGCAGGAAAGCTAACTTTCAGTGAGTCGGGTGAAGTAAATAGGAATATAGTGTCTAGCTCCATAAATAGGAATATAGTGCCTAGATCCAGGGAAGTCATGCTACACCTCTAGTCCGCCTTGGTCAGACCACATCTGGAATACTGTGTCCAATTCTGGGCATCGCAGTTGACAAGAAGGAAAGTGTCCAGAGGAGAGCGACTAAAATGATCAACAGTCTGGAGAACAAGCCCTATGAGGAGCGACTTTAAGAGCTGGGCATGTCTAGCCTGCAGAAGAGAAGGTGAAGAGGAGACATGATGAGGGCCATGTATCAAGAGGTGAGGGGAAGTCATAGGGAGGAGAGAGCAAGCTTGTTTTCTGCCACCTTGGAGACTAGGACGGGGAACAATGGCTTCAAACTACAAGAAAGGAGATTCCACCTGAACATTAAGAACTTCCTGACGGTGAGAGGTGTTTAGTAGTGGAACTCTCTGCCCCAGAGTGTGGTGGAGGCTCCCTTTCTTTGAGACTCTATATAAAGGAGGTCCCATCATGGAACGACTGCCATAGATAGAGAAACCATCCAAGGCAGAAACACCAAGTTTGGCAACAAAAATAGGCCTCAGGCAAGGTAGGTTTTAAGCAAAGAAACTTTCCCCCCCAAAACCTAGAAGGCCCCCAAAACAATGATACAAAAAAACCTACATTTCCCAGCGTCCTTTGCGGCCCCCAGCAAATCCCATTGGAGGGATGTTGCCCTTTTCCCGGGCATCTCTTTCTCCTCCTCTCCCTGCCCTCCTGCCTTAAATCAAGGGAGGACGGCGGGGCGAAGAGGACAGAGAGGAGCCCGAGCACACATATACAGACACACACATATACATACACAAACACGCATACATACACACACATACATACACTGACACACACACATACACACACACACACATATACACACACATACACACACATATACATACACAGACACACACACATACACACACACACACATACACACACACATACATACACAAGCACATACATTCACACACATACATACAAAAACACACACATACATACCCACACATACATACACAGACACACACATACATACACACACATACACACACATATACAGACACACATACATACACAAGCACACATACATTCACACACATACATACAAAGACACACACATACATACCCACACATACATACAAAGACACACACATACACATACAGACACACACATACAGACACACACAAACATACACAAACTCACATACATACACAAACTCACATACATACACTGACACACACACACATACATACACACACATATACCTACACATACATACACACATACATACACACACACATATACATACACAAACATACACAAACACATATCCAGACACAGACACACACATACATACACAAACACATATACATACTCAGACACACACACACAAACACATATACATACTCAGACACACACATATACATACTCAGACACATACATACACACACAAACATACACACATAAACACATATACATACTCAGACACACACACATACATACACACACACATATACATACTCAGACACACACAAACATACACACGCCCATACATACTCACATCTCCTAAATAGGGCACAGCAACGCGTGCCGGGATCAGCTAGTGTGTGTGTGTGTGTGTGTGTGTGTGTGTATATATATACACACACTATATATATATATATATATATATATATATATATATATATGGTTGTTTATATATGTGTGTGTGTGTGGTTGTTATATATATATATAGAGAGAGAGAGAGAGAGAGAGTTATTGCTATATATATTGTTATATATATGATTGTTTTTAAAATGTGAGCCACTTAGGTCCCGTTTAGGGGGGAAAGCAGGATATAAATAAAGATTTATTATTTTTATTATTAAATAAAGACCTCGGCCTGCACCTAAACACAAAAGATTTATTATTATCATTGTTATTATATTGCTCAGTTGAAAGATGTGAGCAATAGCATCTGGATCTACACTGCCACATAACACAACGTAACAAAAATTGAAACACTTTCTGTTCCTGGTTTGACAGTGTTATTTCCTGTTTAATTGTGCATTTTTGGGAGATGGTGGTGGAATATAAATAAAGGGTGATGATGATTATTGAATTGGTTGAGACTTTATCAGATATTCATTGAAAAACTAGAGCAAAATGTGCTGCTGGATAATAATAATAATAATATATTTCTATCCCAGCACCATCTCCCAGAGGGACTCGGGGCGGCTCGCAGAACACTCAAGGTGTGACATGCAAAATGCAAGAAGTGCAAAACAAAACACAGACAATAAACAGTCAACACAGAATGTCCTGCAATGCAGTTTAATAAACTTTTCCCATGTTTTTATGATAGAACCAATTAGGAAATGCCACTGATAACCCAGCAACAAAAACTATGTTACATATTATTATTAATATCATTTATATTCCGCCCTTCTCACCCCGCAGGGGACTCAGGGCGGATCACAATACACATATACAGGCAAACATTCAATGCCCTTTGACATACAAACATGTAAGACAAGACACTCAGAGGCAATTTAACATTTCAGCTTCTGGCCACCAGGGGGAGCTGTCACACTCCTTCACTCCTTTTACACACTTCCTGGAGATTTATGGCCTCGTAAATTAGTTAAATTAGCCTACCCACAACAGATGCAACTGTCTTTCGGGTTGCATAGGTTGACAACGAGCTACATAAATGGTTGAGTGCTCACCCCGACCCAGGCAGGCCTTGAACTCATGGCCTTCTGGTCAGCAGAGATCTTATGCAGCTGACTCCCAGGCAGCTGCGCCACATTCCCAGTGGATTACATAGTGTAACCCAGTTTCTTAATCCAGATGATCGGCTTTAAAATGAATTATATGAGGCCCCTTCAACACTGCCATCAAGTATCTGATCCCAGATTATCTTCTTTGCACTGGAATATATGGCAGTGTAGATGGAGCCTGATGGGGAACACGGGACAAAAAGAGCAGTCCATGAAATCTGGAGCTCTTGGAGAGCCATATTCCCAAAACTTCTTCATGTGGCACTGAAAGATAGCGAAGCGTATTCCTACGAATTAGTCAGGCCGAAGATCAGAGACAGGTCTGTCATTGGATATTAAATTCCTGAGTTGGAGGAGACTGAATCATGTTTTAACAGCAAAAGATACAGCGTCAAGAGCAGTTCAGGGATGGCTTGCTGGAATAACGAAGACATCAAATGTTTTTCAATTCATCTCCTCCTGGAATCATTCGTTCTTTGTTTTGTGAACTTGCTTCTTGAAAAAAAAAGTTTCCTTGACAGGAAGCATATTCTTTTTTAAAGAAAAATAATGGAGAAAAAAAATACCTCTTTTATCTTCCAGGTTCTTTGTATAAGCCGCTACCTCAAGAAACGGTGACACTTCTTAACATTCAGGTATTTTCTGTTTTAAGAGGGTGGGTGTGCAATATGGATGGGAAATGTTTTTGAGGAGGGGTGTTTGGTGCCAGAAGATGCCCTCAGACTGCAACTCCCTTCATCCCTAGTTAACATTGTCAGAGAGGAAAGAAGGATGGTGAGAGCATCAGTTCAACCATGTTCCCCATTCCTGATGTAGGACAAATGGGAATGAAGATGTATTACAGAAGAGTGACCGCACTTTCACACACCTCTCCACAGTTGAATCCCTATAAGCTTACTTATTAGTTTTTAAGCTCAATTCAAGGGAGTGCTGCGGTTTTTAACTTTGAATTTGTTTTACTGGTTTTTAACTGGGAATTTTTAAAATATTGTTTATATTTAATCCTGTTTTAATTTTTGCATATTTGTAATATTTTAAATTGTTATGCTGATGCTTTTATGAGTCCCCCTAGGGGTGAGTAAAGCGGTATATAAATACTGCAAATATAAATAAATAAATAAATAAAGCTGCTTTGAGTCCTCTTCAGGGGAGATACAGCAGGGTATAAATAAATAAATATTATTTTAATAATATTGAGATAGAATTGCAATCTGTAATCCTTTGAAAATAATTTTTATTATTTATTATTACGTCACATTTGTATACCGCTTCATCCCGTAGGCTCTAAGTGGTTTACAGAGTTTGGGTGCCCAGTGGCAACACCAACAACACAAAAGTACAATAGACATGGGTAGAGAACACAGGATGGGAAGAGGGAGGGGGGAGGGAGGAAAGAAGCCAGCAGCGATACCTACTGGGACACCACCCCGCCGTCGAAAGAAGGCAGGCGGGGAGGGCCCAGCAGGATCGCTGGCACTAGGGTGCGAGCGGAGGGCAGAGAGGGCAGACTGCTGGCGAGTCGTCTGCCCTGGGTGGTCGGAATCGTCCGCAAGCTGTCCAAGGCAGCAGTCCTTGCTGCTGAGGTTGCCACTCTGGGCTCCAGCTGCCGGTAGCTGGAGCTCCAGAAGGTCCTTGGTCGAAAGGTCCGGGGAATCCTCCCGGGCCTAGCCAACCTTGGTGCTGGGTGTCTCTTCCTCTTCTCCAGCCGATCCAATGGGCCTGGGCTCGGTCCTCTCGGCAGGGGGCTCCTCCTGCTTCCCGCTCGGCTCGATGCTTCCGTGTTCTGCGGCGCCGCCTCCTCCTACGGGTGGCTAGCTGCTTCCGGACGGGGACTGTGTTGACATTGGAGACCTCCAGGGGCGGGACTTCCGTGCGGGGATTACTTCCGGGGTTCTCAGAGGGAGTGGAGTCCTCCAGAGGCGGGACTTCCGGGAGGCAACCATCTCCGGGTCCTGCTCCCTCCTCGAGGCCGGACACATGGCGGAGTGGAGCGTACTCAAGGCCGATCGCCATGTTGGGTCGCTCCATCTCCAGCTGACTCCCCCAGCTCCTCGCGGCACGGCGCCGGCGGGCCCGGGAGTTCCGGGGGAACGCCAAGATGGCCGTAATGTCAAGATCCTCCAGTGAGTCCTCCAGACGCGGCTGGTGGTCCCCGGGGGCACCGGGTGCCTCCTCGATGTGGGCCAGGCAGGTAGGCAGATCGCCCTGGTCGTCGGAGCTCGAGCTCGGCGTTCGCAGGTCGTCCTGGCCCCCGGGGGTTAAGCTCAGCGACGCCATCGGCTCCCTGGCAGGGGTTGGTCCACCCTCGGAGCTAGTGGGGAAGTCCCATGAGTGGTCCCAGGCAAAGTCTGGGTCACCACGGAGGTCTAGTTGGAGTTCATGATGGGGGCTGGCCTGCTTGGGGGGTCTGCCAGGCGCATCACCCAGGAGTGGGATCCGGGGAAGTTGCGGGCATGGCATGCCCGTCAGCTTCAATAGGCCGCCAAACCTCTCCCGGAACTTCTCCACATGGGACGCGAGCTCATTGTATTCTACAATGAGCTCCGCGATCAGGCAGGGATCAGGTTGACCGGGATCCGGTTGGTCGGGAGGTGGTTCCAGGGGTACTCGGGATTCAAGGGGCGCTGGCGAGCTGCTTCTCAGTGCGTAGGCATTGGAGTCAAGTTGGTCGGTGGTGGAGTCCTGGCCCTCTCGCCATGGCCTCCGTGGGGAGCTGCTCAGTAGGGGTCCACACATCTCAGGGAAATTAATTCCCGAGCTGGGAGGGGGCTCTGCCTTCGAGGGGGGTGGTAGGGGCAGACTTTTGCCCAGCGATCTCCTACCGAACCTTCTCAGGAAACGCGCACCCGAAGCCGTTACCGGTCGGATAACCCAGCCATTCCTGGGCGTCTTGGGCGTCCTCCTTGGTAGTTCAGATGCTTTCCCCAGCCAGATTACACTCTCCGGTGTCTGTGGGTCGCCAAAGGTGACCCCCTGAGTCTGGCAATCGACCGCCATCTCCCCAAGGAGGGGGCGGCGGGATCGGCCTGATATATCCAAGGAATCGAAGAGGCCATGCCGGAGTTCACCCGAAGGGAGCTCCACAGCGGTCGCCATCTTGACCACAATATATCAATGCCTCCTGTGGCCATAGAGACAAATAATGTTTGTATCATCATTATTATTATTGATCTGTATGATTTATTTATTTGTTTGTTTATTTATTTATTTGTTCGACTTCTTAGCCGCCACTCCCTGGTGGCTCGGGGCGACTTACAATCCAGGGGAAGCAAACAACAATAAACATTAAATGCTAAAATACAGTGGTAAGCATTAAAATATTACATTAAAAGCAACAGTACTAACTAAAGCTAACATATATGGCTAGACTGACTCAACAATTAAAAGCTTGCCAAAAAGCCAGGTTTTACATGCTTTCCGGAAGGTCAGAAGGTCGCGGAGTGACCTGACCTCCGGCGGCAAGGAATTCTAGAGTGTAGGGGCAATGATGGAGAATGTCCTTCTTCTCGTCGATGTGAGGGCTATTTCCTTGGTTCCCTAAGAAGATCAACGTTCAAAGATTGTACCCCATCATAGTAATATTAAATTATGTTTACACATGCTGTGTGAGACTGAGGTCCCTTTTTACACTGCCATATAAAATCTGGATTATTTGATTTGATAATCTGGATTATATTGTAGTGTAGACTCACATAATCCGGTTCGAAGCAGATAAAGTGGATTATCCGCTTTGATAATCTGGATTATATGGCAGCGTAGAAGGAGCCTCAGGGGCCTTAATGGATCCAGTTTCTCCAATTCTTCTATTTTTCTCCAGACCCGTCTTCTGAAACCATGCAGGTGGGTTTGCAGTTTTAACCATTCAAAGGGTTGATCAGTTGTGGATCTGAGAACCTGGGAGATCTCTGCCCCAGGTTCAGCCCATATGACCCTCAATGCCTCCAAAACCCTCTAAAGCAGTAGTTCTCAACCTCTAGGCCTCCAGGTGTTTCCGACTTCAGCTCTCACAGTTCCTAACAGCTGGTAAAATGGGTGGGATTTCTGGGAGTTGAAGTCCAAAATACCTGGAGGCCCAAAGGTTGGGAACCACTGCTCTAGAGGAAAATGGGGTGCCCTCAGCCATCCCTCTTTGTATCAATAATGATCTCCTTTTGCAGCCTGAAGGCTCGAAGGAGGCTGAGGCCTTTGTGAAAGCCTTCCTGAAGCGCAGTTTGCCCGGAAAGAGCGACAAAGCCATTGAAGAGCACCTGACCTATAAAGCCGTGGTCCTGGAGCATTACCACAAGCGGAGGAAGAGGCAGAAGGTGAAGAGAGGAAAAGGGCTGTCTGCCAAACGGAGGAGGGAGATGCGACTCTTTGAGATCAAACCAGAGCAGCAGAAGTACGTTAAAGGTGCAGGGATTGGCCTGCTAAATTTGTAAGAATGGAAATATTAGCATTGTTATGATGTAATGCAGGCATGGGCCAACTTTGGCCCTCCCTCCAGGTGTTTTGGACTTCAACCCCCACAATTGAATGCCTGATGCAATTATTATTATTATTATTTAAGTATTAATGTATGGAGACATTTACCTCCTGCCTTTCAGCCTAACCTCCATAAGCGTCTTCAAGATGGTTTATAACAATAAGGCAAAATACAAGAAAGGAAAATGAAGACTGTAGGAACAAGCAAAAGATGGCACAATTAATGGACAAATTCAGCCCACTGAAAACCTGGCAATATATATATTGTCTTCACTGCCCACATAAGAAAAAAAAACCACTAGAAGGTATGAACTATGGTGAGCTAGACAATAATTGAAAGCAGAGGTGGTTACATTGCAAAACCCGAGGCATAGTTATGCTGTTTAGGATCTGGCTTAAAATTCCTGCCTAATTTGCATCTAAGAAAGGCAAAAACTACCTTGAGAAGAGAAAAAAGAATGACAAATTTGAGAGTAAAAGATATGCTGATTCAAAATGTTAGTTTTCATGCTGGCAGATACCTGCTTCAGCCTTTATCTCTCACCTGTCTACTTTTATATGGATAAATAACAAAAAACATTACCATTAAAGTACAATTGTTTCACTTTAACTGTCGGGGGACATGAGAGAAGCCTCCCCACAAGATTGCAAGAAACAGAAGTCGGCTTGAGTGTTAATTTCTGGCACTGAAAACAAATTCCTAGACTCTGTATGTGATCATCAGGGGAAGTCTGGTGTTTCTTTCATTCAAAGTGTGCATTATTCCACCCATCTGAACCATTGTTTTGTACCTGGCTTTAGTATAAAAACCTGGCTTTAATATAAAAACAAAGCCAACTCTACAAGCCCACCTCAGATGTAGATAATAGGCCGGTGCATAATTTAGGATAATAATTGGATCTCATATCTGATTTGTTAAATTTGTGTATCCGAAGCTATTTTCAGGGCATGCAGGAAAGGGGTGTGTGAGTGTGTTGTGGGGCGGGGATTATAATTTGAATCACTAACCCATTTCTTTCCATAAATGTTCCATAACATTTGGATGTCTCCCAAGGTCAGTCTAAGCAACATTGGCAAAGCCAAGATAACATAAAGTGCTTTTTAAATCTCATTCCTTGCCGGCACTACCATAATGAAAGGAACTGTGGGCATGACTAATCACAGCCACACTCCCAATGGTAGAGAATTGCAAAAAGGCCCCGCCATTTTCCCAGAATGCAAAGCTGCCTAGGACTCAAATGAGGCTGAAGGACCCCAGTGAAGGGCTGGCCTCGCAGTCACTGTTTAGAGTTAGCCTAAATAAAATAAATATCTGCAAAAAGGGCTAAAGTAAGTAAGTAAGTGATAATGTCTGAGCTAAGCTGGAGTTATGTGTTTGTGTGTCATAAAGACAGACGGACATTCAATGTCAGCTCCGGCAAGGGGGGTCTAGTAAATCAAGCTCACTCCAAACGGGGTTGAAGGATAAGTGGTTTAATAGGTCCTTAATCCAAAGCAGGCAAAGATAGACTAAAGTTTTCCCACGCGAGAGTCTCTTCAAAAGCCCTCCCTGGCCCGCACCCCTGCTGGGCCCCTCCTTCCTCAGGGATGACCATCCGGCTCTCCGCATATCAAAGTTCAGGAAGGTGCCTGGCACATCAAAGGGCGTTCCATATCAAAGCCCGCCAGTTCCAGTTCAAAGGCCGCCAGATGTTGCTCTTATCTGATGGCGCGCGGGGCTTGGTCCGTTAGGTCAACAAACGGGCCAAGCGGCGCTGACATTCAAGGGGATTGTGGTTGTCACTTTTGGGGGGGATGAATTGTTTTGGTCTAAACGTTAAAAAAATCCCCAAAAATCTGTAGATATGTGAATCTTTCTGAAGCTTCCGGGGATTGATGCTCTCATTATCTTGTGCATTGTATGTAAAATTCAAGTAGATAGCTCTTATAGGTTTTTTTTTAAAAAAATTGTCAAAATTCTGTGGATTAATCAAACGTTCTGAAATTTGGTGAGCTAACTGTGGTAAATGTGTTCTACTACTGTAGCAAGTTTAAAAATGAGAGAGAGAGAGAGAAGCCCCTCAAGTTTCCCCACTGACAGTGATATTTTCCCTATTGCCCAATCACAACTGCCATTAACAAAGTAGTTATGAAGATTCGTAAGTTTCATTAGAGTTCCAAATTTTTGATCACCAAAAATGCAGAAAGACTTTAGAAACGAAGCACCAGCATCCCGTATTTTTGGAAGGAGTTTAGAACCATTTTTTTAAGGATTGCATATGCCTAGTAGATACTACTGAGCTGAATGGATCAGTTTTTTTAAAGACCAGGAGTCCAGAATTCCCATTAGGCCATGCTGCCTGAGGAGTTATTGTTTTAAAAAATAATATTTTCATGCTCTACTAATATTCCAACTTTGTATAAAAGTATCAGTTGGGAGTTTCAAACGATTCTGAGTCTGGGATGATGCTTGGCCACTAGAGGGCATCCGATGATCTTATTATTGTGGAAATACTTGATTTTAATATATAAGCTGTGAAAGTCATTTGAAACCGGAAATTCACCATCTAAACTATTGGATTAATAGCTCAAAGTGTTTATTTTCACATTTATAAAACTATTGTCGAAGGGGCAAAATAAGTTTCCACATTAATCCTGAATATGCCAGGCACATGCTTTGAAATAACGGTAGCTATTGAACACGAACAAAACCTTTGACTTTTTCTGCAGGTATGAGATATTTGTCCCATTGCACGAATTATGGAAGCAGTACATGAGAGACCTCTGCAACGGACTCCGGCCTGATGCGTAAGATCCTTTATTTTAAGTGATTGCTGGGACTATTGTAATAAACTTATTACTAATATTACTTTATTACTATTGCAATAAAGGCAGCTTCTTAGCAAGTTGAATTCTTCTTCCCAAGTGGCAAATATTTTATTACCTTAAGTGATGTTCGCCTTTTGATGCTGTCCCTTTTCTGAGTGTAAATAGGGGATTAAGACTTGGAATAACTCCTCAGGTCCAATATATTTCATATAGAATTAGGAAGAAAAGTTCAGCCATACATTCTGATGTGTAAGGGAGTTTTATTTTATTGTATTTTGGCTATGGAAGGGCATCCAAACCCAACTTCCCTTTTCTCGCCTGAGATGGTCAAATCGAGATGTTGTGCCATGTGGGTTTTCTCGGCATCTCCTCTCTTTCTAAAACAGGCTTTCTCAACCACGTTTCCTGGAAGCCTAGAATTTTATGACTAAGGAGTCTGCGTGAGAGAAGTTTTTGAGATATTGAGACAAGAATGTTTATTATCCCAAAGTTATTTCAATGGTTCCTCCTGATTAAAAGTATTGGGAAAGGCTACTGTTGTCCATTTCAGGACTAGAGTATCCACAGATAACAAACCCCAGCAGATAACAGGGGCCTAATGTACATTTGAGAGCATCATTTTCTCTTCCACCAACAAACACCCATTATTACCTTTACTAAACAGAATTATTACTCTTTTTTTCCTTCATCTGGACAGATTGATTGGATTTTTTTCTAGTCCTACTGACAATTCCATTTTATTGAAGCGTAATGGAAAAAACCCCTGTCCATAGGAGACTTTGTGGATGCAGAATCAAATATTCCGCAATATCGAAACACCAAAGCAAAAAAATCACGTCGTTCATATGAGATGAAGCATTTGTTCTGAGTGGCTGCCAGCCTTCCTTTGTTGCACCCCAAAACATTTCTTAAGAGAGCTTTTGTCCCCAGTTTTTGTCTATTAAAAAGAGGAAGAAAGAAAACTATATGACAGGTAGCGAAACTTCAGAAACTCTTTTAGGGCTCAAGCAATGAAATACTAGAAATTCCACACCTTCTAGACTTAGTTCTATGTGACCTCTGCAGCCAGGCATGATTCCATACATCGGAATATTAATATCTCTCTCATATATATATATATATATACACACACACACACACACACACACAATAATAATAATAATGTCAAACATACATGTAGAATCCTATTTGGATTCTTGAAGTGAATAGTTCGGTGTTTCTTTGAAGTTTTGTCTTCCAATTTAGTTTATTCTGTTTCATGCTTTAAAGAATATTAATTGCTATGTTTTTTTATTAGGCAGCCACAGATGATTCAAACAAAACTGCTGAAAGCTGATCTCCATGGCGCTCTCGTTACAGGTATCTTTGCTCTATTCCTCCATTAATTGCCTATTTTGATTTAAATTTCTTCAGTTCCATGGAGTCCCCGGTGGCACAATGGGTTAAACCCTTGTGCCAGCAGGACTACTGACCGAAAGGTTGGCAGTTCAAATCCGGGGAGCGGGGTGAGCTCCCATCTGTCATTTCCAGCTTCTCATGTGGGGACATGAGAGAAGCATTCCCAGTGGATGGCAAAACATCCGGGCGTCCCCTGGGCAATGTTCTTGCAGACAGTCAATTCTCTCACACCAGGAGTGACTTACAGTTTCTCAAGTCTCTCTTGACTTTCTGCCATCTTGTTTTACATGGCCAGCTTCCACATTTACATCAGGAGACACCACTGTGGATCTCTACTGACCAGAAGGTCATGAGTTTGAGGCCTGCCCTGGTCGAGGAGGGCTCTCGACCTATTGTGTAGCCTGTTGTCGACCTTTGCAACCCGAAAGATAGTTGCATCTGTCAAGTAGGAAATTAAGGTACCACTTAGTGGGGAGGCTAAATTTAACTGATTTACAAGGCCATAAAAAAGATCTCCAGGAAACACGCTGAGGAATGAAGGAATGCGACAGCTCCCCCTGGTGGCCAGACGTTAAATTGCCTCTGTCTGTCTTGTGTGTTTGTGTCTAAATATAATGTGTATATTGTAATCTGCTCTGAGTCCCCTGTGGGGTGAGAAGGGGGGAATAGAAATGAAATTAAATAAATAAATAAATAATGCCTTGTTTTTTAAAATTCATGATGGCCAATTGTTGCATTATGATATAAAACATATTTTCCAGCTGTAAGGTTTTTTTATCATCTGTTGTCTGATGAGGAAGCTTCAGAAATGTGCATGATATATTTTTTTGGCCAAGAAAACCATGCCACATGTAGTTAAGTGTGTGTCATAACAATGCTTCCTCACTCTAGTAATCTGGTTTCGTTTTTCTAGTCACAAAATCCAAGTGTCCCTCCTATGTCGGCATCACGGGTTTCATCGTGCAGGAAATGAAGCACGTTTTTAAAATCATCACAAAAGAAGACAAACTGAAAAGTAAGCCTAGGAGACGCTTGGTTGGAACCTGTTTCTTCACAGTATTACATCCATGATTTAAATCCATTTGTAGTGCCTTGGGGTGGAAGGCAGTGTTATCATTGTAAAGTGCCATGTGCAGGCAGTCCACAAGTTATAAACAAGATCGGTTTGGTAGGTTTCTAAAGTTTAATTTGTTTGTAAATCGGAACAGGGACATATTTAAGTGTCACACACACACACACATATATATATATATACACACACACATGCACACAACACACATGCATACATAAAGATAAAAGTATCTCTTGGACATTAAGTCTAGTCGTGTCCGATTCTGGAGGGTGGTGCTAATCTCAATTTCTAAGCCGAAGAGCTGGCGTTGTCCGTAGACACCTCCAAGGTCATGTGGCCAGCATGACTGCATGGAGCCCCACTACCTGTAGCACCAATGGGTCCGTTCGTGCCACTGGGAGGGAGTGAGGCGCCGGGGGTCCCGATGCCATTGGGACCCGCACAGGCGGAAGGGGACTCGGAGGACGAGTTGGAAGGCCCAGAACAAGATTGGTCAGCAGTGCCTTTGCCCAGTTCACCTGTAGAGAGTTTAGCATGGGATCTCGAGTGGGAGCATTCTCCCGGGGAAGGAGCGGACCAGGTGGAGATGGGAGGCAGCGAAGCAGATAGCGGAGATAGTTATGAATTCCCAAACGGCCGAGGTTCCCAGGACCTGGCCGAGCAGCAGATGGAGGCCAGCGGCTGGGAAAGTTCGGGGGAGGCTGTTTCTCAAGGAGATAGCGATACTGAACTGGAAGAGCGGGGCCGTTCCCATAACAGACGCAGGGACATAGAGCAGGGCAGGAGGAGCTGGCATCTGTCCCTAGACCGTCATTCTCAAGCTTTGCCATGACTCTAAGGCGGCGGGCCATTTTGGGCTTTTCAAGACGCTGCAGCTGGTTCTACGGGATTTTTGGTGGCTTAAAGTGCGGAGGGATGTGGAGGACTATGTGGGATCCTGCCCTGTGTGCCACCGGGCTAAGAACCAGGGGGGCAAGCCGGCCGGTTTGCTCCAGCCGCTCCCGACCCCCTCTGCCCCCTGGAAGATGATTTCGGCTGATTTCATCACCGACCTCCCCAAGTCCAAGGGCTTCACCACGATACTGGTCGTGGTGGACTGCTTCACCAAGATGGGACACTTCATCCCCTGTGTGGGGGTGCCTACTGCCAAGGAGACTGCTGATATGTTTGTGCAACATGTGTTTCGGCTGCATGGACTTCCACAGAGCCTGGTGACGGACCGGGGCTCCCAATTCACTTCCCAGTTCTGGAAGGTTGTCCAGAAGCTGCTGGGGATTGATGTGCGGATGTCCACGGCTCACCACCCGCAGACCGATGGGCAAACCGAAAGGGTTAATGCCACTTTGGAGCAGTACCTGCGCTGCTATGTCAACTATCAGCAAACCAACTGGGCGTCCTTGTTGTCTTTGGCAGAGTTAAACACAACAATGCGACGCAGGAATCCATCAAAGAGACTCCTTTCTTTGCCAACTATGGACACCACCCTCGGTTCTACCCTCTGGTGGACCCGTCTGGGGACGTTTCGGAGGCTAAGGATTGGCTCCAGGAGCTCACTGCGCTTCAAGACTTGCTACGTACTCAATTGGACCAGGCAAAGGCCGACTACAAGCGGATGGCGGATCGGCGGCGCCAGGAGGGTCCTGCGATTCTGGTGGGGATAAAGTTTGGCTGTCCACCAAGAATCTGCCACGCAACGCCCCAGCCGCAAGTTGGATGCCCGGTTTTGGGGCCCTACAAAGTTTTGGAGCGGGTGGGGCCTGTTTCCTTCAAGCTCCAGCTCCCTGCGGACATGAAACTCCACCCGGTGTTTCATCGCTCCTTGCTCCGCCCGGCGAGGGGTGCGGCCTGATGTCGCGCAGCCGCCTCCTCCCCTGTGATGCGGGGAGGGGGGGGAGGAGGTCGAAGTGCGGGACATTTTGGATGCTCGCATCCGGTACCGGAAGTTGGAGTATTTCATTGACTGGAAAGGTTTTGGCCCGGAAGAGCGTGCTTGGGTCAAGGCTCGAGATGTCCACGCGCCGGAGTTGGTGGCCCGTTTCCACCGCAAGTATCCTGACAAGCCCAAGCCCGGGGCGGCCCAGGGGCCCTGAGGGGGGATAGTGTAGCACCCATGGGTCCGTTCGTGCCACTGGGAGGGGTGAGGCGCCGGGGGTCCCGATGCCATTGGGACCCGCACAGCCGGAACGGGACTCGGAGGACGAGTTGGAAGGCCCAGAACTAGATTGGTCAGCAGTGCCTTTGCCCAGTTCACCTGTAGAGAGTTTAGCATGGGATCTCGGTGGGAGCATTCTCCCGGGGAAGGAGCGGACCAGGTGGAGATGGGAGGCAGCGAAGCAGATAGCGGAGATAGTTATGAATTCCCAAACGGCCGAGGTTCCCAGGACCTGGCCGAGCAGCAGATGGAGGCCAGCGGCTGGGAAAGTTCGGGGAGGCTGTTTCTCAAGGAGATAGCGATACTGAACTGGAAGAGCGGGGCCGTTCCCATAACAGACGCAGGGACATAGAGCAGGGCAGGAGGAGCTGGCATCTGTCCCTAGACCGTCACCGTTCGGAAAGTAGAGACTGGAGACGCCGGGCCCTAGATCGTCGAGGGGCCCGGCCGAAGGATTAGAACGGCCCGTGGGAACTGATCCTCAGTTCTCCGGCCACGTCTGATCTGAAGGGCGTGAAAGCGGAGTGAACCACGGAGCCTAGTTTGGCTCGCCTTGGACCAAGACCTTGCCTTGCTATTGATTCGCATTGCTGCGGAAACCCTGCTTTGTTCCGGAGTCAATCCGGAAACTTGCCAAGCTTTTTGCCACGTTTGCTTTTGGAACTATCTTTTGGAACTTTGCTTTCTTAATTGGACTTCAGCTTTGCTGAATGCTCTATTCTTTGATCTCTTCAAGAGAATTGCCTTTTGGACTTTTTATATTCAATAAAACTAGTTAGCCTTTGCTACGTCTCCGTGTGTGTGTTAAAGGGGCAGTACTAAGTCGGTGATTGTGACACTACCTTCCCGCTGAAGTAATACCTATTGATGCTAGGTTGAACTGCTAGGTTGGCAGAAGCTGAGGCTGGAGCTCACCTTGCTCCCCTTTGAGTCAGCAAGCTCATTGGTTTAACCCGCTGCACCACCAGGGGCTCCACCTATACAAATACATACACACACACACACATACAAACACACAAGCAAACTTTGGATAGCATAGGGAAGGGTCCCTTTCTGTCCTTGTGATCATTGAATTTTGGCTTGTTGTGTAAATAAGGATTGGTGAAAAAGCTTCAGTGGAGTTTCCTGTAACTATGAGTTGTTTGTAAGTCGGATGTTTGTAATTTGGGGGCACTATGAATTACACAATTTGGGGACACATAGTGAATTACACAATGAAAAAAAATCAGTTCCTTGTTTGAAAGTATTATTCCTGTTTAATTTTGTGGTCCTTACTTTGAAAGTGGTTATTCTACTCTAGAAACTTTGTTTTTGTGGCTGCCACAAACTGTGCTGAATTGGTTGAGATACTGTGATGAGATAGTTATTGGAAAAACAAGAGCAAAATGTGCTGCAGTATGTCCCTCTCACAGCTTAAGAAACTTTCCCATGTTTTTATGATAGAACTAATTAGGAAATGACATTTATAACCCAGGAACATAAATTGTGTTACACAGCGTTATAGTTGCACCACATGACCACCATATCCACGGAACACATTCCTGAACTTACTATGGGGTAATTGTGAACCCTATCAAAATTAATAGTGTCAGTTGGAAGTTGGCATAAAGTCATGTGGAGAACCTAGAACAGTGTTTCTCAACCAGTGTGCCGTGAGCGGTCATCAGGTGTGCCGTGGGAAATTGGAACCTCCAGGGAGGGAGGGGGGGGGGGAAGAGTCTATTGTGTTGAAGTATAAAAACCCTAAGAAACCTACCTCGATAAAGGCACAAAATTACAACCACCCCCCTCCCCACCCGTTGTCTACTTGGTCTCTCCCTCTCCATGCATTGGGAAGGCCCGCCTCCCTTTCCCCAAGTAGAGACCTCCTCTTGCCTCCTGGGGGTTTTCTTTGTGGGAGGTTTGGCCCAGTTCTATCATTAGTGGGGTTCAGAATGCTCTTTGATTGTAGGGGAACTATAAATCCCAGCAGCTACAACTCCCAAATGTCAAGGACTATTTCCCCTGAACTCCATCTGCGTTCATATATGGGCATATTGAGTATTCATGCCAAGTTTGGTCCTGCTCCAACATTGTTTGAGTCCACAGTGCTCTCTGGATATAGGTGAACCACAACTCCAAAACCCAAGGTCAATGCCCACCAAACTCTTATAGTATTTTTTCTTGGTTATGGGAGTTCTGTGTGGGAAGTTTGTGTCTTTCTGCCATTCCTGCCAGGATATCTAGGTTGTGTTCATCGAAACAGGCCCAGGTTTCACACTGAGTGTACAAATACATTTAAAAACGTATTAACTATATGTATGACTGTGTTAGAGTGTCATTTTGTGTCATTTTGGTTGGCGGTGTGCCCCTGGATTTTGCAAATGTTAAAAGTGTGCCGCGGCTCAAAAAAGGTTGGGAAACACTGACCTAGAATATGTCTATGAAGACACCCACTCAAGGTATTTTCTTGGTTCTCCAGATGATAGTATGGTAATGCCCAGTAGAAGGATTCTATAGATTTACCTGGAGGACTTAGAAAATTCATAGAGAAGATAAACTTTGTAGTTGGAATGGATACTAAGCTGGTCAGTTTTTTATTTTTTGCTTCTCTTTTTTCAGTTATCCCGAAGTTTAATAATGTCTTCAGCATCGAGCTTGATGGGTTTGTGTCCTACATCTATGGGAGCCGGATCCAGTTCCGCTCCAGCGAGCGTTCTGCTAAGAAGTTCAAAGGGAGAGGAACACTTGACCTGTAGCTTTCCTTGGGAGTCGAGAACTGATATGGTCTCCAAGAAACGGGAAGTGTTCACAGCTAGACTTTCTAGCCAGCTGAGACTTTCACACAGAATTGGGCAAATCTTACGAAATATTCTCTAACGGAATAATGCACGTGCTGTTTGCAAAAGGTGTCCTTTCCAAACTAGCTTGAATTCTCCTTAAAGTGTTTCAGATTTGGGTATTTTGTAAATCGTTTGTTTTTATTTGTTTTCTTAACACAACACAGTTGCAGATCCATAGTGGCTCCATATTGCAATTCTACATATTGACAACTTTGTCACTGCCTCCAGAATAATAAATGCTGCTCCAAATCTGTCTTAAATGTCAGGGAACTGGAACAAGCATGGAAGTCTGTTCTGCTGGTTGTCGGTTGACATGTTTCTAGCAGCCGAATGCAGCACAACAAGGAATTGCAGCAGAACAGAACTCTGGTTGCACCTACAATAAAGAACCGGCATGAGTAAACTTCGGCCCTCCAGGTGTTTTGGCCTCGGACCCCTTCCTTTTCCTTCTCAGCCACTTAAGCTTAAGCAGCTGAGGGAGAAAAGGAAAGAGATTCAGGCTGTTAGGAATTGTGGGAGGTACAGGTAAAGGTTTTCCACTGGCATTAAGTCCAGTTGTGTCCGACTCAGGGGGTGGTGCTCATCTCCATTTCTAAGCCAAAGAACCAGCATTGTCTATAGACACCTCCAAGGTCATGTGGCCAGCATAACTGCATGGAGCGCCATTACCACCTTCCTGCCGGAGAGGTACTTATTGATCTACCCACATTTGCATGTTTTCAAACAGCTAAGTTGGCAGAAGCTGGGGCTAACCCCGTTCCCTGGATTCGAACCAGCAATCTTTCAGTCAGTAAGTTCAACAGCTCAACTGTTTAATTGACTGTGTCACTGGGGGCTCCTGGAATTGTGGGAGTTTGCAATCCAAAACACCTGGATGACCGAAATTTGCCCGTGCCTGCTATATAACTAATGCAGTTTGACCCCCACGTTCACTACCATAACCCAATGCTATGGAATCATGAGATTTGTAGTTTGGTGAGGCTCCAACACTCTTTGGCAGAGGAGACTAAAGGTCTTGTAAAACCACTACACCCCCATTCCATAGCACTGAGCCCTGATAGTCAAAGTGGCATCAAACTGTAGATGCACCCTTTGACACTTGACATAGCTGCTCACTGTAAGTGTGGGGGTCAGCTCAAAAGATGACTCATAGTAACTACATCTGTGATGTAGAGCCTTAATCAATCTTCTTGACTTTTCTTCGCGAACGAAGATTCAGGAATGACTCCTCCCACAAGCACGTTGATGCTTCGGAGGTTGGATGTGTCCTTTGAGCCTGTGCAATGGATTTTTCTGGTGGAGCGCAGCGTGCACAGAACTGGCCTCACCCTTTAAACCAAAGGTCGTCTGCCGGGGCCTAACAAGCTTGGACGGTGGCAGCAAAGTCCTCAGGTCGTAGGTTTGGTTCGAGTTTCCTTCTCTAGATGGTTGACCTTACAGGGTTAAATGAGCACCATCTGCCCGGGTTTGAAATCAGAGTTTTCCTTCTCCTAGGATGGTTGCCAAAAGGCTAGGGAGCCCATCCTGCCCTTTGACGTTCTTTGTCAGACCCTTCGGTTGTGACCTGTCTGGCATGGGAGGCCCTACCAGTGACTATTATGCCACCGCCAGCATAGCTCACAACTTCATTAGGGTACGCAAGCCTCTCCCCCACAACAAGGGGGCGCCAATGGAGAGGAGAGCCTTATCCAATATTTGTCAAATAATTCCAGCCATCTTTTCTAATACTTGATTTCTTTATAGAACCATGTTGACTTCTTCCCATATTTACTAGGGTTGTGCATTCATGTAGAATCACTATTCGTTTCTACTTGCTTGTTTTGGAAACCCTCCATACCTGTTTCCCAGTAACTCCTGAAAAAGAGTGCGCTTTTTTATGTCAGAAACGAGTTGAGGGCATAGTTAACATATATTTTAAAACACAAAGTTTAAAAAATTGGCATTTTTCTAAATGTTCTTTGACCAGAAGCTGGCCACTTGGAGTGCCTCTGGTGTTGTTGTGAGAAGGTCTTCCATTGTGCATATGGCAGGGCTCACGTTGCATTGTAGTGGGTGGTCTGTGGTTTGCTCTTATCCACACTTGCATGTCATAGACTCCACTTTGTAGCCCCATTTCTTAGGGTTAGTTCTGCATGCCAAGTTACCAGAGCGCAGCCCAGCGCCTTCCAGGTCGCCCAATCTTCTGTGTGCCCAGGAGGGAGTTTCTCATTTGGTCTCAGCCACTGATTAAAGTGCTGGGTTTTAGCCTGCCACTTTTGGATTCTCGCTTGCTGAGGTGTTCGTCTTAGGAAGCTGTTTCTTGATTTAAGTTGTTGGCATGCTGACTGATATCCAAATAGAAGATGGGCCAGAGATGTCAATGCCTTGGCCCTTTCATTATTGGCTGCTACTTCCCGACAGATGTCAGGTGGTGCAATACCAGCTAAACAACATAATTTCACCAGTGGAGCCAATTATTGGCTCCCACTTGCTTTCGTGTTGAGCTGATTTTCGTACTGGGAGGAGGCTTCCCGTTCTGTGCTTCCGAAGGGAACGAATAAAACAGAAGAAACGAATTCTGTGCACAACTCTATTATTTACAGAAGTGGTTCCCAAAGTGGGCAGTACCACCCCCTGGTGGGCGGTGGGGCGATCCAAGGGGGCGCTGGGAGGCTCAGAAGAATTTGGGGGGCACTGAACCTCTGTAAGGGGCTGGTGGCGTGAGCCAGGCTTGCCACTTGCAGAGTTGTGCATCTGTGAGGAAGTCCCTTTTGGAAGAAAGAGGCCAAGACACAAGACTGCGCCCTGGGCGGGGTTGACAAGAAGGAGGAGGTGCGCGCTGCGGTTTCCACGGCAACGCCTGCCCAGGGATTCCAACTCGCAGGGACACAGTCGCAAGCGCGTAATCCCCAGGCAGGCATTGCCGTTTGATCCAGATCTGTCATTCATGGTCTGTAGAAGTCAGAGCTGAATTGGCTGAAGGTACTGCAAATCCCATCATCCGTTGCTCATACTCCCCCAAACATTGTTTTTGTGATTATTTCTGGAATTCGATGTTTGTAATTTACATTTTTCTTTACTATATTTTACAAAAAAGGTAGAAATATTGATAGGCTTCCTGTTTAATTGCTATTAAAATGGTAAAAAATTAATTTCTAGGGGGGCGCTGAGTAAATTTTTTTCTGGAAAGGGGGCAGTAGGCCAAAAAGGTTTGGGAACCACTGATTTACAGGCAGTCCCTAAGTGATGACAAGATAGGTTCCGTAGGCTTGTTCTCAAGTTGCATTTGTATGTAAGTCGGAACAAGGATTGGAGATAAAGCTTCAGTGGAGATCCCCTTTCCCATGATAATTCCATCTTCCCATCACTAAGATTTCCATGGCGGCCTGCATTGCATATAGCCTGCTCCTGAAACACTTTTAGAAAATTACATATTTCAAAACAAGCAAGTTTTGTTCCTTTTGTGTCTTTGTATTAAAACTGGGCAAGAGGAGGATGTGCGGAATAGTTGGTATTACTTCAATTGTCCTGGATTTATTTATTTATTTATTTATTTATTGTTGGCCTGGAAAGGAACAGTAGTATTTGCATTTTCCTCCTAGTTTCTGAATAGACTTTTCTTTTCACAGTTTCATGGGCAGGTGTTTATTGCGGAATGTATCAACTACTAGCCAAAAAAGAAAAGGAGATTATGTAAATGCAGCCTCTCTTCTAAGGCTAACGCACCTCCCCTCTGTTTCGCAGGGGCATTCTGTTGAACCGTGTAAACTCCTGTGTCTGTCTACAAATTGAGATGGAAAATAACTCTTTTGATACTCTTAATAAGCAATACCTGCGCACAGGCTTTGTAATGCAAAGTTTCCCCCATTGTTTTTTTACCCTCTTTGAGGGGAGGAAAAGGGAAGGAGTGGCCTTCATTCTGAGCTCAATCCTCAAGAGTATAAACGTGTGCTTCAAAGATTAACTATACCGAAATTAAAAGAAAGAAAAAAATACAGGATGTACATTGACATTGAAATGGAAAAGAGAAAAACGGCATTTGGTGGGATGGGATTATAAATCAGGACAAGCCTGAACACATCAATTTCTTTGTAACAAGAAAGCCCCATGAATAAAACATTGCTTTTCCTCTCCTTTTTTGGCACTCCCTACATTAAAATGACCGAAAGAGAGCGAAGAATGCACTCGATGCAAGAAATGATCATATTTTTTGATCTGGAAAATGCTTGGTTTCCATTTTTCTTTGTGCTCCACAGCCTCCGGGTATAAATGACACCAGGACATAAGAACTGGATGGATCCAGCCCAAGAACTATCTAATCTGGCTCCTGGTTTCATGTTGAGATTTGGGTGCTCTCTCCAATATCTCTCATTATGTATTATGTAAATATTCCAACAGCTGAAAAATCAGAAATCTTAAACCAGGGGTGCCCTCACTTTTTCAGCATGTGAGCTACATTTATAATAACCAAGTCGCAATGATCTACCTGGCACGCGCGCGCTCCCCCAATGCGTGCACGCTCCCGATGCCACCTTCCGCCCACGTGGGGCTTCTTCCGACAATGAGGCTTTAGTGAGCGGGCCCTGGCGCTCGTCTCTTGCCCCGGTGTGGTGACGTGACCACCCATTGGTTGCTCCTGGGGGAGACGATAGCAAGGCAAAGGCACGCGCAGTGATAGGATGCGAGGCTGCGAGAGGGAGGGAGTGTGTGTGTGTGAATGAGAGAGAACACCTCACCGGAGGAGGAGCTGCAGCTGATGAGCGCGCCCTTGATGCCGGTGAGTGAATCCTGGACGGGGCCCTGCCTCGCGCTCCACCCTGTCTCACCTCGGCCCTCGGCAGCACTGGGACCCGTCCAGGCTTCACTCACCGGCGTCGAGGGCGCGCTTGTCAGCTGCAGCCCCACCGCGGGGATCCTCCTCCTCTGGCAAGGTCTCTCTCATTCACACACTCCCTCCCACAGCCTCGCATCCTATCCCTGCGCGCGCCTTCGCCTTGCTCCCCCCCTCCAGGAGCAACCAATGGGTGATCACGTCACCACACCGGGGCAAGAGACGAGCGCCAGGGCCTGCCCACTAAAGCCTCATTGTCGGAAAAAGTCCCGCACAGGCAAAAGGTCGCAGCAGGAGCGCGTGCGCGCGGGGTGCATGCGCGCAGGGCAGGAGCACCCCATCCGGCTGGGATCGACCTCATATGGGCTTGGGATCGACTGGTCGATCGCGAGCTACCTAATGAACACCCCTGTCTTAAACATTTCGAGTTCCAAGCATTTTGGATAAGGAAGAATAAAGCTATATATACAGGCAGTCCCCAGTTTCAAATGGAGCCTATAGCAAAGAGAATAGAAGGGCAATGCTCTTGTTTTGCTATGGTACGGCCACAATTGGCATTGAATGGCATTATGGTTGCAGGGGCAGGACTATCCCAGTTTCTGAAATTTCGTGGCCAAAACGTAATACTTACGGGGAGGTCCCAGTTTATTCTTTGTCATTGCACCTTTTGAGCCGAGGTTTTTCTCTCCTACTTTCACCCTTCAATCCCACATAAAGGTAAAGGTTTCCCCTTGATATTAAGTCTAGTCATGTCCGACTCTTGGGAGTGCTCACCTCCATTTCGAGACCGAAGAGCCGGTGTTGTCCATAGACACCGCCAAGGTCATGTGGCCGAAATGACTGCATGGGGCACTGTTACCTTCCCACTGGAGCAGTACATATTGATCTACTCACATTTGCAAGTTTTAAAACTGCTGGGTTGGCAGAAGCTGAGGCTAACAGCAGGAGCTCACCCCACTCCCCAGATTTCGGTCAGCAAGTTCAGCAGCTCAGTGGTTTAACCTGCTACGCCACTGGGGGTCTTCAATCTCAAGTTCCCACAAACTAAATCCAAAGTCAAGAAATATTCAATACATTCAGTAGAAGAGAAACCAGGTAATAACAGCATCTTGTACTTCCTAAGAGGCTTGGGCAAAAACATACTGCTTGCAACTTCTCCAAACTTCGCCATTCATTCTCATATTTATCTTTCGCCATCTTGACCATATTTTGATGTTAACCAGATAGACCTTGATTTTTAGCTGAAATGTTGAAGGATATGGTAATGCTCCCACATCATGTTATAGGAGGCAGCCTTGATGATATTATATTGTTAGTTTTAACCAGGAGCAGCCCCTGTTAGTGCCATGAAGCATGAAAGGTTAAGTATCAACTACTACAGGAACTCTGAGTATCCATTTGTTTTTTAAGAACATGTCCAAGAGAAAATGAAAATTCAGGTTTAGCATCCAGAATTCTGAAATATTCCAGAATCTCAAATGTCAATATGGATGGCTGAGATAGGTGAACCTTTTGCTTTCTGATAGTTCAATGTACACAAACTTTGTTTCGTGCACAAAATTACTGAAATATTGTGCATAAAATTATCTTCAGGCTATGCATATAAGGTATATATGAAACATCAATGAATTTCATGTTAGGATTTGGGTGTCATCTCCAAGATCTCTCATTATGTATTGTGAGTATTCCAAAAGTTGAAAAATCAGAAACCCTAAACACTTCTAGTTCCAAGCATTTTGGATAAAGGATACTAAACCTTTATTTATTTATTTATTTAATGCATTTATATCCTGCTCTTCTCATCCTGAAGGGGACTCAGGGCAGATCACAGAACACATACACAGCAAACATTCAATACAATTACACAGAACAGATAACAGACGTATTATGTTGACTTTGGCGTCCTGGAGGCTGTGCTCGAATCCGGCCACAGGGGGGTGATGTCACTCCATCCTCTATGACAAAGAGCCTTGATCACAGACTTCCTCCTTCCTTTGATCACCAACATCTTTCTGGCATTTCTTTTATGGTGCCGTAAAATACCTCCCTGCTTAAGCGGTGCCTAATTTCACAGCTCACAGCTGTTTTCAAACTGCTTAGGTGAACAGTAAGTTGGACTGAAGGTCAGGTGCTCACTTCAATCCAAACTTTGAGCTGCCAACCCTTTGATTGGTAAGACGTATTGCTTCTGATGATTAAGCAGGTGTGTTAAAGCTCGGGGGGGGTGTGTGTGTATACGCGCATGCACACACATGCACACACAGGCAGACCCCAATTTACAAATGAGAGGTTCTGTAGATTTGTTCTGAAGTTGAATTTGTATGTAAGTCAGAACAGGTACATTTTTGAAGTGTAACTCCTGTCAAAAGTATATAATCTTCTAGCTTTGGATAGCATAGAGAAGGGTTAACACCCCTAGAATGTTTATTTTGCTATCTGTGCCCCTGTAACTGAATCATAAGCAAGGCATTTAAACCTTTTAAGATAAGGAGCAATATGTACAAAAGTCAGAGATCTACCAGATGATGACATTGTAGAGAAGGATACCATGATATGGCCCCACTACCTGGGATTCCTAACCCTTCATTAGTAGCAATAGACAGCCTAATCCCCCCATAAATGGACCTAGTCCTTTTAAAGTCATCTAAACCACTATTCGATCATTTCTTTTATAAAATGCACTAAACAAATTGTTCAATTGAAGTAACAAGTCCATTAACAAATGTGTCAACAATGGGCTTGTTGTTATATTAACAAACGGCTCAAAACGTTTCATTAAACAACATAATTGAAATAGCCAAATATTAGCATTCAAAGAATGAACTAAGTAAGATGTAATTTCCAAAATAGGTATAGCACTATTCCCAGAGTACCCCTGCCTTTGCTTACTGCAAAGTAAGATTAGATTCAGGAGTAAAAAAAATCTGGGGTGTTTTCACATATGTATCAAACCCAAGGCCAAATCAGGACTTCCCTGTCCTTTTATGTGACCTTTCTTCAGATGCTGGACCACAACTTCTATGTTCTTCCTCATTGGACATCATGACAGAGCTGATGGGAGTGGGTATATAACAGTGTTTATCAACCATCCTAATGCCGCGACCCCTTAATACAGATCCTTATGTTGTGGTGACCCCTAACCATAACATTGTTTTCATTGCTGCTTCACAACTGTAGTTTTGCTAGTGTTATCAATTGCAATGTAAATATCTTATGTGCAAGATGTATTTTCATTCACTGGACCAAATTTGGCACAAATACCCAACATGCCCAAATCTGAATACTAGTGTTTTATTTTTTTTCATTTGGGAGTTGTAGTTGCTGGGATTTATAGTTCACCTACAATCAAAGAGCATTCTGAACTTCACCAACAATTGAATTGAACCAAATTTGGTGCACAGAACTCCCATGAACAACAGAAAATTCTGGAAGGATTTGGTGGGCATTGACTTTGAGTTTATGGGTTGTAGTTCCCCTACATCCAGAGATCATTGTGGACTCAAACAATGCTGAATCTGGACCAAACTTGGCACGGATACTCAATATACCCAAATGTGAACACTGGTGGAGTTTGGGGAAAATAGATCTTGACATTATGGAATTGTAATTGCTTGGATTTATAGTTCAATCAAAGAGTGTTTGGAACCCCACCAATGATAGAATTGGGCCAAACTTCTCACACAGAACCCCCATGACCAAAAGGAAGCACTGTGTTTTCTGCTGGTCTTTGGTGACCCCTCTGACACCCCACTTGTGACCCCCAGGTTGAGAAACGCTGTCTTAAAAGAGACTCAAAGTGTTGACAATGTTCATTTAAAAAGGTCTTATTTCATCTCATTGCTAACCTTTAAAAACAGTGGTCCAAATCCAATTGTTAGCTCTAAGAGGAAACTCATTGAATCAGTGCGATTCACATAAATGTAAAGATCAATGTTTCTTGATTATAGTTAGGATTTAGGCCAGGGCTGTTTGTTTTTTTTTAATCACTATATAATGCTGCAGCTTAAATTCCCAAAACGCACATATTTGCAATAACGGTAACTATTTTTCAAAGACTATAGTTTTAAGTAAAGCTCTCAGTGACTGTCGGTAATAAATTGAGTTGTATATCCCTACAACAGCTTGTGTGTCCTTCACAGCCTGATAACACACAAGTTAGGACCCACTTTAATTTGTGTAGCATCTTCACTAACGATGTCGATTTAAGACATCCATTAAAGGCCCATAATGTTAATTAACTGGACTATGCCAATAAAGTTCTATTAGCCTCCTCCTATTAAATTAATACGATACACATTTAACAGATGTCCTAATTAGATGTTATATCATGGAATGAGGTAAATTAGAACTCAGCCATTGTTCAAAAATAGCTTGGGTGATGTCTTTGTAGGGCAAACAGAGCCTGATGGGAGGAAAACAAGCCTTAGGATCATAGGATGAGCAAAACCAGGTGCCGTTGCCTTTGAAAGAGGACTTCTTGGTGCCAGGGGTCGGTTGGATCCTTCTGCTGGATTGAATGGGTTCTTCCATAACTGGAGATCTGCCCTATTGTCCCATGGAAGCCTAGGGATGGATAGCTGAGGATCGCTTGCACAGGATCACTATTGGTTAACCAGGTCAGTATCTCATGCAGACCAAGGCCAGTGCTGTCAAGCTGATTGCCATGGAGTCTTACAGTTGCCTTCAAAGGGCCATTGGATCTATGGACAGGAATCTGTGGATACAGGGGCCCAACTATAATATTTTTACATAGTAGTCAATGCTCTTTAGTTTTTACCCAGTTTGGGTCCCCAGATGTTGTTGAATATCACTTTTGATTATCACTATGTAACAGGATTTTTGTTCCTGACTTATAAATGTCATTTCCTAATTGGTTCTGTCATCAAAATATGGAAAACATTTATTAAACTGCAAAAACTTTTATGGTCTGCACAAAAGCATGGCATATAAAAGGTTAAAAATGGTAGCCACAAAAATGTAGTTTCTGGAGTATAACTACTACTTTCAAAGTAAGTACCACAAAATTAAATTAAATATAGTAATAATAATAATAAATAACAACAACACTATGTAACACAAGTTTTGTTCCTGGGTTAAAATGTCATTTCCTAATTGGTTCTATCATAAAAACATGGACAAAGATTATGAAACTGCAAAAACTTTGTTTCTGCAGGAAGGACATAATTTTTCAATGAATATCTCATCGAGTCTCAACCCATTCAATGTAGTTTGTGGCAGCCACAAAAACATAGTTTCTGGAGTAGAACAACTACTTTCAAAGTAAGTATTGCACAAGTAAACAGGAAATAATACTTTCAAACCACAAACAGATTTTTTTTTTCAAATTTAGTTCCATAGTGTTATTTCCACGCAGACTGGAATGATGCGAATCACAACTCAATTTCCCTTGTGGCTCTGAGGTTTGGGGAGAGGTTAAAAGATGTTTTGAAATCAGGCTGCATACTCAGAAGCCTGGTATCTCAATCTAAACCCCTCCCCTGACAAAACAGAATGAACTGCAGCCTCCCAGGTGTTCCTATATACCAGTGTTTCTCAACCTGGGATTCTAGACCGGGGGGGGGGGTGTCACAAAATCAATCCCCCCACCCCCACCAGTATTCAGATTTGGGCATGTTGGGTATTTGTGCCAAATTTGGTACAGTGAATGAAAATACATCCTGCATATCAGATATTTACATTATGATTCATAACACTAGCAAAATTACAGTTGTGAAGTAGCAACGAAAATAATGTTATGGTTGGGGGTCACCACAACATGAGGAGCTGTATTAAGAGGTCGCTGAATTAGGAAGGTTGAAAAACACTGCTTTAAGAGGAAAAAGTGATATAATAATAATTTAGAAGATTATTGCATGAGCGTTGAGGCAAGTGTTAGATCGTGATTGGAAATGGTCCAGATCACACAGTGTTGTTTGAAGTAATTGTGGAGTTGTCAGGGATTTATATTCCAGGCATCGATTAAGATTTTCCTTCGTGTTTGCAAGACTTCCAATGCCAATTGGAAGTCTTACAATTTGGCAACTGTAAGTGCCAAATTGCAGAAAACATTAAGTAGGAAAAGGCTAGCAATTGGGCTGGCTTTAGCACAGTAAGTTAAACACCAACTGTAGTCAGTCTTGTCAGTCGAAAGGCTGCCAGTTCGAAGCAAGGTCAGGGTGAACTCTTGGCCTTTAGCGCAGCTTCCGCCTACCTAATGGTTCAAAAGCAAATGTGATTAGATAAATAGGTACCGCTTTTTTAAAAGCATGGAGGTAGTCTGAGGCAGCCATAAGGAATGCCGGCAATTTGATCCAAAAAGAGGAAGTTACAAACAAGTTCTTTGGCAGGGAGATGGCGCAACAGCACCCCCTGTGGCCAGAACCGAGCACAACACCTTCCAAGATGCTGAAAGATGGGGAAAATGCCGATATATACCTCTTATCTATGTATAATTGTCTGTGATCTGCCCTGAGTCACCTTCGGGATGAGAAGGGCGGAATATAAATACTGTAAATAATAATAATAATAATAATTTGCATTTTAAACATTTGGAGGGATAGTTTTATATGGCAGGAAAATGTGAATATCACCAAAACTGTGAAATCACTCAGAGACAGTAGCAAACTCTTTGAGATTGAGTCAAATTTTGGAGTTGCACAATTGTAAATGTAAAAGGGGACGTGGACAAAGAGGACGAATGTACAGATTCTTCATCAGGACACTCTTTCTAGTGCACTTATAGGCATCATTGCAATTCACTAGGATGCTACACCACTGTTGCATACTTGTATACAAATCAAGGCGGGTTTTAGGGTCAAAATTATGTATTTTTATATGACCCATTGATAAGTTGAAGGTCATTCCATATAGAGGGGAAAATACCACCAAACACTGTCTGCTACTTTTCCCCCAGGCATCCGAAAAGGAACTCAAAAAGTCCAAAAGTGCTGCCACAATGGAGAGAGAGTAAAGGCTGTTGGTGCTTCTTTTAGGTTCTCCTGGCATGGGTTTAATCCCCCTTTTATCACTCTACTCAGAGATGGTTCCTTCAAAAGACCCATGGATAAGTCAACTCAGTTTTTGAAGGGTCAATTTTTTGATGAACATTTCTAGACTTATACATGAGTATATATGGAAAGTATGCATGGCGTTATATGGAATGAATTGCAATATAGAATCATAACTGTGATGTTGGTCTCAAACACATTAGAGAGAAAAAAGTTGTTGGTTCTTAAAAGCATAGAACTATATCAATTATACTATGTAACTTAAAAATATATTCTATTGCTGCTTTGAAAGGGTAATTTCCTGTTTACTTGTAGTTGTTATACACCAGAAAATTTGTTTGTATGGTTGTGGCCACAACCTAGGTTGAATTGGTTGACAAAGACAAAGTTTTTGCAGTTTATTTATTTATTAATTATGGTATTTGTACCCCGTAGCTTCTCACCCCCGCAGGGGGACTCAGCACGGCTAATAAACTTTAATAAATAAATAGTTTTAATAAAAAAGTTTAATAAACTTTTCCCATGTTTTTATGATAGAACCAATTAGGAAATGACATTTATAACCCAGGGACAAACATCATGTTACATAGTAAAAGGTAAAGGTTTCCCTTTGACATTAAGTCTAGTTGTGTCTGACTCTGGCGGGTGGTGCTCATCTCCATTTCTAAGTCAAAGAGCCAGCATTGTCCATAGACGCCTCCTAGGTCATGTGGCCAGCATGACTGCAGGGAGCGCTGTTACCTTCCCGCAGAAGCAGTACCTATTGATCTACCCACATTTGAATATTTTCAAACTGCTAGGTTGGCAGAAGGTGGGACTAACAATGGGAGCTCACTCTGCTCCCCGGATTCAAACCGCCAACCTTTCAGTCAGCAAGTTCAGAAGCTCAGCAGTTTAACCCGCTGCTCCAGCGAGGGCTTCTAATTAATATAACACTACATAGTGTTATTCTGAAATTGAAAATCAGGTGCCTAAAAATACAAAGTGAAAAGTATACTTCTGCCAACAGCCCAATATAGCTTCTCCAGAATCTCTTTCCCAAATATGCTGTGAAATAAAAGTTATTAAACTGCATTATTGCTTAGAAGAAGGGGATTTTTCAGATTTATGTGACAGGTGCACAATGTATTTCCTGCATGGATGATAAGGCCCTGTGTAAAATGGGAGAAAACAAGACGTCCCCCTCCCGTTAGATCTCAGCCTTTGCTGCTCATCATTTCTGCGGCCGAAAGGATTATTTCAGAATTATGGACTTGGAACAGTGCATCCGGGTGACTCGAAGCTGTTCTCCAAAGAATCCCAATGATGTAGCAGCACTTGAACACCCCATTAGGTGCCTGCCTAATTAATGTAAATGATCGTTATGTCTCATTCACCGAGGATTATTTTACTCCAAGGAAAATCTACTTGCTGCCACAATGGCCATTTGAAGGGATTTTATAGGGGCACTTGCATTACGCTTGCCCATTGAGTAAAAGGTAAGTAGCCATCCTAAATAATGGCGATAGGAGCCTTAATTGTCTCAATAACAGATTCAGCTGTATTTCATTCCAGGAATTAGAGTTTGATTGCAACCCTATGATAATGAGCAGGGACGAGCCATTGGCAAACGGGAGCCTTCAGCCGTCCAAGCCCATCCAAAGCGCACAAGGCTGGCTTTTCCTTTCAGGCGGCAAACAAGGAAAAGAGGAGGAGGGTTTTGGGTAGACTCCCATTCAGGGAATGTCCACCAAAAGAAGTTTGTGAAACAGCTGCCCATTGGTTATCTGGACATGCTTTTAGCAAGTATCCATCATTAAATAGCTAGACACCCAACTGTCGATGGAAGCGCAGATTGCCTGCGCTTGCAAGACAGCGTTCTACCATCTGCGGCAGGCGAAACGTCTGGCTCCTTACCTCTCCCGCTGCGACCTGGCCACGGTGATCCAAGCCACGGTCATCTCGAGGCTTGATTACTGTAATGCGCTGTACATTGGCCTACCCTTGTCGGCGATCCGGAAACTTAAGCTGGTGCAGAACGCAGCAGCGCGCCTGCTGTCGGGAGCCCCAAGACCTGCGCATGTGACCCCACTCCTGCGTGCACTGCACTGGCTTCCCATCGAATTCCGGGTCTCCTTCAAGGTGTTAGTTCTAACTTTCAAGGCCTTATATGGTTTGGGGCCAGTGTACTTGAGGGAGCGTCTTACCCCATACAAACCCAGAAGATCACTGCGCTCAGAGGGGCTTAATCTACTAGAGGTCCCTAGTATTAAGATCTGTAGGCTGTCGAGCACCCGGCAGAGAGCATTTACAGTGGCCGCTCCGACCCTCTGGAATTCTCTGCCGGAGGAGATACGAGCACTACGGGGTTTGTTGGCCTTCTGCAAGTCTGTGAAGACTTGGCTATATAGGCAGGCATTTGGTCCCAACTGATGCCTCCTTAGTTGCCAGCTGCCAACATACCGTCCTGCCATGTATTGCCTCTGCGTATTATTGCTTGCCGGGATCATTTGTGGGGAGGGGGGCTTTTGGGTCTACGTCTTTTATCTGTTTATTGATGTTTTATTGATTTTATGCTGTAAACCGCTCTGGGCTCCAGAGAGAGCGGTCTACCAAATCGAATTTATAAATAAATAAATAAATAAATAAATGTTTTTAAAGAATGGGTTGATGTTGATGGCATTGGCAATGCGGCTATCATATCTTCCATTTCCAATGCACCTCCTGCCCTCCTAGGTGAGTGAGTATGCTAGTCGGCACTCTGTGGCTGGAACTACACTGCTTTATAATTCAGATTATCAAATCAGATAATCCAGAACTGAATTTGAACTGGATTGTATGGGTCTACATTAGGCATGGGAAAACTTTGGGCCTCCAGGTGTTTTGGGCTCTTACTCCAAGTAGGAATTGTGTGAGTTAAAGTCCAAAACACCTGGAGACCTGAAGTTTGCCCATGCCTGGTTTACACTGCCATATAATCCAGTTCAAAGCAGACAATCTAGATGTTATATGACAATGTCGATGGGGATAGGGCCGATGTCATATCGGCTGACATCGACAAGATGGCGAGCCTTTACGATTATAGCTCCAACTCTTCGGAACGCTTTGCCAAAAGATTGCGAGCTTTGAGAGATCTAACAAAGTTCCGCAGAGCGTGCAAGACGTTTTTATTCCAGCAGGCTTTCAGAGTCTGAATCTGATCAATCAGCTGTAAATAATTGTATAGTTTTTAGTTAAGAGTTTGATTTTTTTTCTGTTGTTTTAAAGTGTGTTTTTTATATTCTCTGTGAGCTGTCCTGAGCCCTCGGGGAAGGACGGCATACAAAAACAAACAAACAAACAAACAGGACCACGAAGATGAAAGTCATGTTGCTTATCTGTATTTTACTCTCTTTGCATGGTCACCTGTGCATTCCTCACTTTTAGGAACATATTACACTACCCTTCATTATAACTGATTTTTATTACACTATGTAACATGATTTTAGTTCCTGGGTTATGAATGTTACTTCCTAACTGGTTCTATCATAAAAACATGGAAAAAGTTTATGAAACTGTCCAAATTTTGAGTCTGCGAGAGGGACATCCTGCAGCACATTTTATCTAGTTTTTCAATGAATATCTCATCGAGTCTCAATAAATTCAACCTAGTTTGTCGTAGCCACAAAAACAAAGTCTCTGCGGTAGAACAACTACTTTCAAAGTAAGGAAATTAGACAGGAAATAAAACTTTCAAACTAGGAACAGATTTTTTGGAAATTCTGTTTAGTGTTATTATGATTCCTATGTATTATTATTACCCTTCTTTTGACACATTCCTACTTGTCAAGTCCTTTATGAATTGTTGTACTGTAGAATCAGGTTAGATTTTTTTAGCTTCCTCATCCTATTGTTGTTGACTCATGTTCTCCTAACACTCCTACATCCCTTTCACATTTCCTATTGTGAAGCCAGGTATCTCATGTCCTATATCTGTCCATTATCATTTTCTGCCTTAGTATCTTACATTTCTCCTTGTCAACACTTGTTTTGGCCCAGCTTTCTAATCTTTGACAGTCATTTTTGATTCTGGTCCTGTCCTCTGGGATATGAACTCACTCCCAGTTGGATGTCATCTGCAAATATGATAAGTGTGCCTACTGTTCTGTCATTCAAATCATTAATAAAGTTGTCGAATATCACAGCACTTAAGACAGAACCCTTTTTATGGCACCCCTCTGGTCACCTCTTCCCAGGATGAAGAGGATCCATTGGGAAGCATCCTTTGGCCAGCCAAGCAATTCCCATTCCACTTCACAGTTACAATGTCTCGCCATGTCTCCACATTCCATTCTGTTTCTACACGAGGAAGCTGTCCAACTTTCTCACCTTCCTTTGCATTTCTCTTCTTTCAAAGCACAGCTGTCTCTTTGCCACATGGTGGAGCAGCATCCCCACTAAGCCATCCACTCCAAACTTCTCATAATCATCTAGTAATTCTAATATAACGTTGCCAAGCAATTTTACGTATAATTAAACAAGTCACCCAAAGAATATGAGGAGAATTTATGAGAATAAAGAAGGAGGACATTATGGATGTTGCACTTCTGTCACATGTGTTGGAAGCTTTACAAGGTATTGAATTGTTCACGTGTATGTGTAGCAGGAAGAACATCTCTGAAGCAGCTTTCTCCGAACTCTCCTTGTTCTTGCTTGCATGGAGATCACAGGATGCATCTGCACTCTAGAATCAATGCAGTGTAACATCACTTTAACGGCAATGACTCAATGCTGTGGAAGCATGGGTGTTGTAGTTTTACAAGGTCTTTTATCTTCACTTGGTGCTTCATCAAACTACAACTCCCATGATCCGATAGCATTGAACTATGTAAGGAATAGGAACTTCCTGTCTGAGATGTGAAAAATAATATGGTTAGTTAAGATATCATATCTCTTAACTGAGATGGTGGAGGTACCATAGGCTGCTCTACCTCACACAGCAAAGTGTCTTAGGGTGGTTGCATTTGATAACATTTGATATGATGCACATGTACAGCATGCATTCAATTCTCAAGATAGTAAAGATGTTCCCCAAGCTTCACAAAATGCTCACATCAAGATTGCACCGTGGCTTTATCTGTGCTACAGAAGCAAATTGCTTTATGGCAGCATTCTCTCTATGTTCACTCAGGAGTAAATCTCTATTTAGTAAGGATGTACTTCAGTCATCTCTAACCAGAGGCTCTCCATCGTAATAATGGATGCAACATGATCAAAACCACAAGAGAACATTGGTATTTAATAACTCTCTGCAGTCATAGGCAAGCAGGAATTCCATGCAAGAGAGTGCGTGTCTGTTGATTTCAGTGAGTCTAACAAAACAGCTTCCTAAATCCAGAGACAATCTCCTGCCCCTAGGAGATGGCAGGGTGTGCCAACTTTCAAAACTGAATCAAAACCAGAAGTAACTGGCTCATTTGTGGGATTGAGGCTCCTGTACCCCATTGTATTGAAAATCTGACACTCCTCAAGGCCTCTCTCTCTCTCTCTCTCTCTCTCTCTCTCTCTCTCTCTCTCTCTCTCTGTATGTATGTGTGTGTGTGTATATATATATATATATATATAGATAGATAGATAGATAGATAGATACACACACACACACACACACACAGCCAAAGAGCCTTGGGTGGGCTGTATTTTGCTTACCTCTGATTTTGCTTTTTCTAAGACCCGGCTCAAGTGCACTGAATGTTTTTAGTAACAAGCAATAAGACAAGTCTATGGAAAAGCATCTAATCTTAACTCCAGGGAGTCATCCTCTAATCACAGTCTGGGGGAGATCTGAAGCAGCGCTTCTTTCGCTAGGAGTGGTTTTATAGCGTGGCAGGAGTCACCCATTGAGCCTTATTGCTTAATTAAAAACAAATTCCCCAGCAATTCCCCTTCCCTTTCCCTTGTGTTTTCATAAAATTGCAGTAGCATGGAGCTGAGCTAACCTATCTATTAATAGGAAATGCACATTTATGAGGAGAGCTCTGAACCCTTTTCTTTACCACTCGGAGTTAAATGGGAGACCATGTCCTATAATACTGTGTAACACGATTTTTGTTCCTGGGTTATGAATGTCATTTCCTAATTGGGTCTATTGTAAAACGATATGGGAAAAGTTTATTAAACTGCAACAACTTTGTTTTTGCAGGACATCCTGCAGCACATTTTGCTATAGTTTTCCAATGAGAATCTCATCACAGAGTTTTGGGAACAATTGCTAAGAAATGATAAGAAAAATATTACAAAAATATACAATAAATTAATTGATTGGGCTACGGAAACAGAAGAAATAAAAAACTGTATGATAATCTGGGCTAAAAATATTGGAAGACAAATAAAATTACATGAGTGGCAGGAAATTTGGACAAAGAAAATTAAATACACTTATGCCACAGATCTGAAAGAAAATTGGATGAAGATGTTCCACAGGTGGTACATCTCTCCTCAAAAATTAGGCATAATGTACAAACATAACCAAAAAAATTGTTGGAAATGCCACTCAGAACAAGGCAGTTTCTACCATATGTGGTGGACCTGCAAAGAAACAACAACGTACTTGATACGTATACACAAGGAAATACAAAAAATACTCAAAAGAAAAATCCCCTTGAAACCTGACTACTATCTTCTAGGTCTAACTGATAAGGAATTTAAATTGGAAATAAATGAGGACAAACTATTTTGGTACATGTCAACAGCTGCACGCCTGGTCTTCGCAAGATACTGGAAAACCGATGTCATTCCCACCATCGAACAATGGTTAGAGAAAGTCTATGACATCAAGAACATGGATAGATTGACTTTCCTTTTGAGCAAAAACACCGGCACTCCAAGAAAAGGAACCGACTGGAGTTTATTAAATGAATATATGGAAAACAATATGTTTAAAGATAAGACAGTATAAAGACTTTGTTATATAGATTAATTGTGTACTAAGTATAAGATAAAAAGGAATTATTTGGGGATAAACGGATGGGAGAATATAGTATAATCCAGGAAATAAGGAGACAAATGGATGAGCAAAAGAATAATTTTACCCCATGAAGGAGAAATTTTGTTCTGTTTTCTTTTTTTCCTTCCCCGCCCTTTCCCTATCCCCCCACCATTCCTGTCACTTTTTCTTTTCTTTTTTTTTTTTTGTTATGCATTTTTTCTTTTTACTATTACCATTTTTCTTTTAATTTTTTTACGGATGTAATGTCTTTACTATCTGTATCACATATATTCACAAAACTAATAAAAATATTTTTTTTAAAAATAGAATCTCATCACAGAGTCTCAACTAATTCAGCATTGTTTGTGGCAGCCACAAAAATGAAGTTTCTGGAATATAACAGCCACTTTCAAAGTAAGGACTGCATAATTAAACAGAAAATAACACTTTCAAACTAGGAACAGATTTTTTCCCAAAATTGGTTACATAGTGTAATCTGCCTAATGCTGTGCACCCAAATAAATATGGGGAAGACTTATTCATTGTTCAGCAACTGGGTTTGTTTCGCTAGCAAAGTGAATATTTAGGACTTCTATTAAATGCAACAAGCACAGAGAGGCTATTCACAGCAATAAATACAGTGCTGTTTGGGGCAATCATGACAACATAACCTTTTCATAACTTACTGTGTATGGATGTTAGGACACATTGATGGAAACTGTTCAATTTATCAATACAGAGTCCCACACTGAATTCTGAGGAACAGAATTATATCATAAGAGAGAGCTATATTCCAAGATGGAAACAGTTCACAACAAAACTATATAATACTTTGCAGACGAAGCATAGCTTCAAGGGTAAGAAGACGTGACTGAAGGGCTCAAGCAATGGAGGCTCATGGCTCCAATGTCAGTAGGATCATGTTTCTGCTCTGGATTTCAGTCTGACATTTAAACACTATTCTCCAATCTGCCAACATCATCTTCAGCGCCTTGGGTAGTTCTACTAAAGACCAGGCTCAGCCTAGGACGGACTCACATCTCCACTGCCATTGGAGCCACCAGGCTCAAGTCCTAAGATAATGCTGAGAAAATTTCCGAAGCCCTGGAGATCCTGTGTGTCCTATGCTTATGAGCAGCAAATGACCAAAAAAAACCCCAAACAGCAGATTATCCTAAGAGACAGCAGCTAAAGGGAAACCAATTCAGGTCATGCAGTGGTAATCCAAGAAAATGAAGGATTCAGCAGGTCCAGGAGTTGCTACTTAAAGGCAGAAGTCCATGTAACCAAAGCCAACAAGGTGTGAGATAGCAAATCATGAAAGGTTGTTAGTCTAGAGGTTTTATTATAAGTAGCTCGCATGCTGAAAAAGTGTGGGCAGCCCTGCTCTAGAACATTATTATTATTATTATTTCCATCATTTCTACCCCGCTCTTCTCTACCCCTGAAGGGGGACTCAGAGCGGCATATAGCCTGAAAAAACTTACATCAACGCAGTGATTCCAGCCATGAAACCCTTCGACAATAAATACCATTTAGGTTATCCCTAGGATCACCATAAGGCAGAAATAACTTGAAGGCAGACACCACCAGCAGCAGCAGCAGCCACAACAACATTAAAGAAGCTTCACAACAGAGATGATTTCCAATGGGTACTAATCACAATGAATCCATAGTCTGGAGGACATGGCTAAGAGGGACCAAGTGCCGTAATATTCTCCTGGTGGGCATCTCAAAGGCATCTCGTTGACTAGACTTGAATAGACAAAACACTGAACGAGATGAGCCATTGATCTGATTAATGCAGGCCTCTTGCATTAATTCTCATGCAGTTTGCATTTTGTTCAATGTTTACCATTTTTCTTCAAAGAGAAATGGCCCCCATCTTAGTACTGAACATAGTAATATTGAATCAATGCTGCTTTAAAGCAAAAACCCAAAGTAGTGGCATGGGATCAGATTGGATAAAGGCTGCCCTCTAGTGTCTATGCGTGATATTATTATAGTATTAAATTACATACTGCTCTGATTTAAATTTTCATGGTAATTTTTTTATGTAATATATAAACATAGATTTTATAAACATAGAATGTAATATATAAACATTAGTTTTTAGAACAAAAAAGGAAATCTCAACACATGATGAAACAGCTATGGAACCAAAGAATTGTAGGTGTTTTGCAAAACCAAAGAACCAAGGAACTGGCAATGGTTAATGAAGCAGCACTGGCCATAGAACCATCCACTTGAAGAACGTTGTTCTGGATCAATGTATTACTTATGTATTTATTCAGAGCATTTCTATCCCATCCTTCTTGTTTCTAAAGACGGACTCAGGACCGTTACCAACAGGCACCATTCTGTACAAACAATAAAACAAGCATTATATACAATTGACCTACATTAAAAACAATTATAGATACATTAAAACAGTTCGCCGTTTCACATCGTCTTCTAAATTAATCAATTGCCGGCAGCTTAAAAAGTCCATTAAAACCATCTATTCTGTGAACGCTTGATCCCATAACCAGAGTTTGATCTTCTTCCAGAAGGTCATGAGGGTGGGAGTAGATCTAATCTCTTTAGGGAGGGAGTTCCACAGCTGAGGGGCCACCACTGAGAAGGTCCTGTCCCTCATTCCTACCAAGCATGACTGCGATGGCAGTGGGACCGAGAGCAGGGCCTTGGGAGTTCATAGAAGGACATATGTTCGGACAGGTAAACTGGGCCAGATCCATTTAGGGTTTTATAGGTCAAGACCAGCACTTTGAATAGTGCTCGGAAGCTAATAGGCAGCCTGTGGAGCTGGCATAACAAGGGAGTTGTACGCTCCCTGTACCCCTCTCCAGTGAGTAACCTGGCTGCTGAGCGTTGGACTAGCTGGAGCTTCTGAACAGTCTTCAGAGGCAACCCCACGTAGAGTGCATTGCAGTAATCTATGTGAGATGTTACCAGAGCATGGACCACCGTGGCCAAGTCAGACCTCCCAATATTTATAATAGTGGATTGGGATGGTCTAGGAGCCATTGGCCACTAGAATGGTGGAAAGGATCACCATACACTACTCCAACTGCATTCTGGCAAGTCCAGGCTGATGCAGGCAGGTGTGGTATCCAACTTTACTCTGTCTCGCTGGCATTAGGTGCCGAGCCTTCCTGTCAATACCCAACTTGCTCGTGACACACATCAGCCAAGTCTCTCATCCAGATATCAACTCGCTCCACCTCACAGCTTGGAGGGTCACTCCTTGACCTCAATGCCATCTAGCCTCCTAAAGGCAGTCCATAATTTATCTTTAAGGCAGCCCTTAAACCAGCCACAAAAAATTATCCAAGAATGGTCTTTTAATTTGGAAGAGGATAATTTAGAGAGTGCAGACCCTACTTTGGTTAGACCCTCCCTTAAGGACTTGGAGGAAAAGGAGTTGCGTCTGGTCCGAGTGCAATTGAATGCCTCCACCCTGGCGGACTATATCTGCAAAGGTCTTATTCCTAGAGGCATGAGGATTCACCTACCACCTGGTGTATATTTGTCTGATGAGACCTTTATTAATAATTGGAGACTGATAACCACCCAGTGTCTAATTTGCCGTACCTGGGCAAGGTAATTGAGAGGGCAGCAATGGACCAGCTGCAGACATTCCTGGATGATGCAACCTGGCTAGACCCCTTCCAGTCCGGCTTCCGTTCAGGCCATGGGACAGAGACCATCCTGGTCTCCATCACAGACCTACTCCGTTGCCACTTGGATCGAGGCGGATCGGCGCTGCTCGTGTTATTGGACCTCACGGCAGCGTTTGATACTGTCGATTACCAACTTTTGACATACCGCCTGGCGGTTGCGGGGGTGAGGGGGACAGCTCTCAACTGGCTGTCCTCCTTCCTCCAAAACCACCTGCAGCGAGTGAAGTGGGGAGGGGTGGTCTCCGAGGGCTCCACTTTACACTGCGGAGTTCCTCAGGGGGCCATCCTTTCCCCGCTGTTATTTAACATCTACATGCGACCACTCGCCCAAGTGGTGCGGAGTTTCGGGCTGGAATGTCATCAGTACGCTGATGACACCCAGCTCGTTGGAATCCCCATCATCCATGGTTCTGCTTTGCTCTCAGCCAGAGTTCAATGGTTTGAGACTACACGTGGAGTGGAGAAAACTCCAAACAGAGGTGTGTGCTCTTGGTGCAATCATGATCTTGGTGGGCTTTCCTTGGCCATTATGGGACAGAATGTTGGCTTTGATAGGTCAGAGATGGAGCCCTGCCCATGGAAGCCCGTCCACCGCTCCTGCTCCTCCTCTGCGTGGCTTCAGTGAGTGAGGGGTAGGAATCATGGCGGAGAGCGGCGCCGGGGACGGAAGTCATGACTCCCGCCCCTCGCTCACACTGCCCCCTCAAGGCTGCAGAAGCTGTCGGAGAGCTAAAGCTGGGGGAGGGGGCAGGGCATGGCGCGGCATGGCTCCACCCCCTCTTCCAGCTTCAGCTCTCCCACAGCTTCTCCAGCCTTGAGGGGACAGTGCCAAGCCAGCATTGTGCTGGCTCTGCCACCGTTGGCTTGGCACTGCCCCCCCAAGGCTGCAGAAGCTGTGGGAGAGCTGAAGCTGGGGTGAGGGGCGGGGCATGGAGCAGCCTGGCTCCGCCCCTCCCCCCAGCTTCAGCTCTCCCACAGCTTCTCCAGCTTTGAGGGGACAGTGCCAAGCCAGCATTGTGCTGGCTCTGCCACCGCTGGCTTGGCACTGCCCCCCCCCCCCCAAGGCTGCAGAAGCTGTGGGAGAGCTGAAGGCTGGGGGCGGGGCGGGGCATGGCACGGCACGGCCTGGCTCCTCCCCCTCCCTCGGCTTCGGCACTCTCCCAGCTTCAGAGGAAGGCAATGACAAACCCTTCTGAATAAATTCTGTCAAGAAAATACGACCTCTGAGGATGCTTGCCATAGATGCAGGCGAAACGTCAGGAGAGAATGCCTCTAGAACATGGCCATATAGCCTGAAAAAACCTACAACAACGCAGTGAGTCCAGCCATGAAAGCCTTCGGCAATAAATACCATTTAGGTTGTCCCTAGGATCACCATAAGGCAGAAATAACTTGAAGGCAGACACCACCACCAGCAGCAGCAGCCACAACATTAAAGAAGCTTCACAACAGAGATGATTTCCAATGGGTACTCATCACAATGAATCCATAGTCTGGAGGACATGGCTAAGAGGGACCAAGTGCCGTAATATTCTCCTGGTAGGCATCTCAAAGGCATCTCGTTGACTAGACTACTGTATGGACAAAACACTGAAAGAGATGAGCCATTGATCTGATAAATGCAGGCTTCTTGCATTAATTCTCATGCAGTTTGCATTTTGTTCAATGTTTACCAGTTTTTTCCAAAGAGATATGGTTCCCATCTTAGTATTGAACACAGTAATATTGAATCAATGCTGCTTTAAAGCAAAAGCTCAAAGTAGTGGCATGGGATCAGATTGGATAAAGGCTGCCCTCTAGTGTTTATGCGTGGTATTATTATAGTATTAAATTAATTACTGCTCTGATTTAAATTTTCATGGTAATTTTTTTAATGCGATATATAAACATAGATTTTAGTATACCATAGATTTTATTTAGTGAAGAAGAAATAGGAAATGGTTAATGAAGCAGCACTGGCCATAGAACCATCCACTTGAAGAACGTTGTTCTGGATCAATGTATTACTTATGTATTTATTCAGAGCATTTCTATCCCATCCTTCTTGTTTCTAAAGACGGACTCAGGACCGTTACCAACAGGCACCATTCTGTACAAACAATAAAACAAGCATTATATACAATTAACCTACATTAAAAACAATTATAGATACATTAAAACAGTTTGCTGTTTTAGGTCGTCTTCTAAATTAATCCATTGCCGTCAGCTAAAAATGTCCATTAAAACATTTTTTAATGTTCTAAAAAGCATGCTGTGAATGCTTGACCCCATAACCAGAGTTTTGACCAGAAGTCATGAGGGTGGGAGTAGATCTAATCTCTTTAGGGAGGGAATTCCACAGCTGAGGGGCCACCACTGAGAAGATCCTGTCCCTCATTCCAACCAAGCACGACTGCGATGGCAGTGGGACTGAGAGCAGGGCCTTGGGAGTTCATAGAGGGAGATATGTTTGGACAGGTAAGCTGGACCGGAACCATTTAGGGCAGGGGTGCTCACACTTTTTCAGCATGCGAGCTACTTATAAAACAATCAAGTCAAAATGATCTACCTACCCACTACTCAGAGAGTCATAAAAGCAACACATTTGGAAATTTATTTCAGTGAGAGCCATATAATATATTTTAAGACTGAATTCAACTAAATGTGAGTATAATAAGCCCCTGAATTTATTCATAATAATAATGATGATGATATTCATTCAGCCTCTGCTACTACTACTACTACTAATAATAATAATAACAACAACAACAATAGGTTCCTAGACTAGAAGGAGACCTCCAAGGGCCATCCAGTCCAACCTCCTTCTGCCATAAGGGAAAAACACAATCAAAGCATTCCTCACAGATGGCCATTCAGCCTCTGATAATAATAATAATAATAATAATGGGTTCCTAGATTAGGAGGAGACCTCCAAGGGTGATCTAGTCCAACCTCCTTCTGCACCTGGGCGGCGTCTGGAGTCTGTGGGACGGGACTAAGTCTTCCTCCAGCCCTGCCTGCGATCTACCAGGATGCCCTACGCGATCTACCAGTAGATCGCGATCTACCTAATGAGCACCCCTGATTTAGGGTTTTATAGGTCAAGCAACTAAATAAACAATTAGCTCCTATGTAGAAGGCCAAAATATACCCTTTTTGCATACCCTTGTTTGTTTTGGTTTTTATAGGTCAAGACCAGCTGGCTTAACAAAGGAGTTGTACGCTCCCTGTACCCCTCTCCAGTGAGTAACCTGGCTGCCAAGCGTTGGACTAGCTGGAGCTTCCGAACAGTCTTCAGAGTGCATTGCAGTACTCTATGTGGGATGTTACCAGAGCATGGACCACCGTGGCCAAGTCAGACCTCCCAAGATTTATAGTTAATACCATCACCTTCAAGGTGATGGTATTAACCTTCAAGGCCTTACATGGTCTAGGGCCGACGTATCTGAGGGACCGTCTTACCCCCTACCAGCCTGGAGATCGCTTCGTTCTGAGGACTTGAACTTGCTGGAGTTTCAAAACCATTCGTTTAGTATCAACTAGACGTAGGGCCTTTTCTGTTGTGGCCCCATCATTATGGAATGCCTTGCCAGTCGAAGTTCGGGCCCTGCAGGATCTTCTGCCTTTCCGCAGGGCCTGCAAAACCCATTTATTCCGACTGGCATTTGAATGTGATTTTTAACTCTTTTAAAGTTGCTGCCTGTCTAATTGTATTCTGGAGTTATATGACGCTGTTATATTGCTTTGTTGTAAGCCACTCCGAGCCCTCGGGGAGTGGCGGCATATAAAACCGAATAATCTGTATATATAATAAAGCGGAATGTATGTATGTATGTATGTATGTATGTATGTGTGCAGAGGGCGGAAGGAAGGATATGTGGCAGCTTTCTGATTGGCTCCCACTGTGCGATTATTTGCATAAAGGACTCCCATTGGCCAGCCAACTCGAACATTCCGACACTCTAAAGTGCTAGGGGGGGGGGGGGGTAAGGAAAAGGCCTGAGGCAGTCAGGCATGGTGGGAGTTTCAGTCCAAAACACTTTGCAGCCCCCAACAATGAGACAACAAAACCAAACTTGGCACACAGAACCCCCAAGACCCACTTTATGCCTTGGTGCAGTTTGAGGGAGGATGGACCATGGATTGGCCAGCATTCCAACATCCCAAATCTCAAAGGTGCCAGACAGAGTTCTTTACAAAAAGGCTTCCTTTAGCTGATTTTGCAAACTAGGCCTCAGTCTGAATTTATGGTCGAATCAGGAAGCCCCAAATCCAATAGGTCAAACTGCAGAGAGTCCCCAGTATTCCTCTTGGCCCATGGCCTAAGTTGCACCAGTACCAGACCTTTTTTTCCCTTTTTGCCCCATCAATCCCCATACACACTACACCAATTTCGTCCCCCCCCATAAGCCTAGCCACCACTGCCTCCCATTGCCCCACCTGCACCACATTTACACAATAAATATTTATTTATTTATTTATTTATTTATTTATTGGGGCTTTTTTGCCGCCGACTCCCGGGGGCTCGCGGCGGCTTACAGAGCCGATGGCACAACGCCACAGGTTAAAACAACAATTAAAACACATTAAAACAGTAAAATATAGTCGGATCTAAGAGCAGCAACACTATCATAGCCCTGGAAGGTGTGAACACAACCTACTCCCCAAAGGCCTGCCTAAACAAATAAGTTTTACAGGCCCGCCTAAATGTGAGTAGGTCTTTCAGAGCTCTGACTTCAGCCGGGAGGGCGTTCCATAGCGTAGGCGCTATCACAGAGAACGCCCTCCGGCGGGTGGATGTTAGGTGTGCCGATTTTACCGAAGGTACTGCCAACAGATTGGCCTCTTCGGACCGAAGTGATCTCGCTGGGCAATATGGGGTGAGACGGTCCCTCAGATACGCTGGCCCCAGGCCGTGTATGGCCTTAAAGGTAAGAACCAGCACTTTGAAGGCGACCCGAAATATCAAACAGCACATCACAACAAACCAGGACATTTTCCCCAGCACCCACCAAAACCCTACACAAGGCAACAACACATTGAACTCCATAAGCAGACCAAAGCAAGGCAAGAACCAAATACATATCCCTCCCTCCCTTTCCCCTGAGCCAAGGCACCAAAACATCTCAGAGCAACTTTAAAACTTCTCATAACATTGCAAAACAATAAAAAGAACATTTCTTCCCAGCATTCTTCTGCCCCACACATTACAATAACACTCACCACCCCATCAGCAAACCACCGCATGAAAATAACAAATACATTCCCCTCCTGCCAAGCCACAACAGCCTGGCTAATCTCCACCCAGGCCTACTGCTAGGCCACTGCAGTTCCACCACCCACCACTAGGGCCGAAACGCCCTTCCCTCCCCCGACCGCCAAAGAAGACCCCAAAACAAGTAAACAAAACAAAACAATAAACAAAACCCATCCCCTTTCTCCCCTACCTTGGCTTCCATCCCTCTTTTGACCGGTCCGATTCTTCAGGCCGCTAAACGGGGGGCCCGGCGTGCGAGACGCACCTCTGCAGACTCGCCGCCCCGGTCGCCATCTTGGAATAAGTGGGGGCCCTTGCCGAGGGTGGGGGCGAGGAGCGGAGCGATCCGCGGATAAGGGAGATCTCCATAGGAACCAATGTATTCAGTATCCACACTTTGAAAGTTTCCCCGATTTGCCCCGTTGTTGTCCCACAAAGCACTCTGCCCAATCTACTATCTTGTCTCCACTCTTTCTTCTCCCCATTTTTCCTCCCCGGCCTGGGGGAAGCCCGGGAAAGCAGCCGCTCGCAACCAGCGGCTTGACTCTACCGCTGGCGTGCTCAGTTCACCCGAGGACAATTTGGCCCCCACCTTTTCTGCATTAAAGTTCCATCAACTCTGCAGCAATGGTGAGTCCAAAACCGGCAGCGAGTCAACAATTTTGGGCTATAAGGATCCTGAAGGGGGAACGGGTCCCCAAGCCTTCTGCCAACAAGGGGGGCTTGGAGCTCAAGCACTAGAGCTCACTTTTCTCCGTTTTTGGCCATTTCTTCCTGAACGAACTCAAGGTCCCTTTCCCTGGCTGGAAACTGTCAGGGGGGCCCAAAAGTGCACCCATGGACTTTGGGGGGGGGGGGAGGGAAGATGCCTTTGCCTTGGTAGATCACCTTCAGGAGGTTTCTGGGAAGGGATCTGTGCGAGTAGGGAGGCTGCAAACCCCCCACCCGAGTCCGTGCGGGCTGGGACAAGGAGTTCGCCAAGGACCTCATGCAACCCGGACTTTCATGCTGTTTCTCCGAGCTTGGCCCCGTACAAGCGGGCTTGCAGGAGTGGACATGGATCCTCTCCCTCGCATTTTGGACCTTATAGTTTCCTCAAGGACGCTTCCCCAGTTGGACATTCCCTGTTTCTCCCCTTTGCACTATGGACCCTCACTGACTTTGCCACCCCGTTGCACCCCAAGCCCCAAAGACTCTGCAGTTCCCAAGGACAGTGGTTACATCAAGGAGGACTACAACTCCCAGGAGGAAAGCAGCGTTGTGCTGCCTGTTCTAAAGATCATTTCTCTGGGAGCAAGAGCTGCATGGGAATGTTATTGGGATGATTGTTGGGGATCTCTGTATTGTCTGATTGAACCCTTATGTGTTCCCCTTTTGTGTCACAGTAACGTTAAGATAATGCCCTCAGCAGAGAGTTCCAGAGTTTAACAGAGCACAATAACCCTCTTTTCCCATCCATTTTGCCTTGCACAAATAAACGCTGGGTTTCTTCGTGGGGCGAGGCCCACACTCTTTATGCCCAGGAGTCCCCACATATGTCTCTGTCATTTTCGGAGCTTGGCCACTGATAGGGAATATGTATGGTCATGTAATCATAATTCAAAACATGGCTGTTTCATTGCGAGCTTCGGACCCTCGCTGCCAGCCCAAATAGGATACCTTCCAGGACCATTTTAAACTGAGAAACCATGCTTCCCGCTTAGCCAAAACTCCCAGACAAAGGAGTTTCGGCCAGGACAAAAGACTGCCATTAAGGAATTCAAATCAAACAATAGACAGGAAGGCTTGAGCCCCCCATCGGAAGCTCGCCAGCCGCAAGGCATTCTTTAGCCACAGGTTACTTCCTTCACCCAGCCGTTTTTCCTTTGTGTCCTTTCCCGCCTTGCGCAGCCGGCCAGGATTGGCCCATTCGAATCTTGGCGTGTCTTTTCCTATTGGCTCAGGCGCGCCGGCCGGCTTCCTGCCCAGCTGATTCTGACAGCTCGGGCAATCAGCTGGAGCTACACGTGGGAGGGGAGGGCGCCCGATTCAAATGTAAATGACTGCTTTTCTATATATTTGCCTGCATTCCCATTAAAGACTATGTTTTGCCTTTGGAGACCTGTGTGGTTGGCATTCATCCTTTCATCAGCTGAGAAAGAATTCTTCTCTCGGTCCGTGCGTTCTTCCGGTTTGGGTGAGAACGGAATTGGGTCTTGGTGGGATTTATAGTTTGGGAAAATCACCCAGATTTGGGCCTTGATCCCCGCGGTTTAGGGGTGGCCTGGGCTCGGTCTCCCTAAGGGAAGGGTCCCCTATATCTCCATTGTTCGGCAACAAATTGACAGTAAGGCTTCCTCAACTTGATTCTCCTGACTAGGCCTCAGCCTGAATTGACAGTAAGGCTTCCTCAATTTGATTCTCCTAACTAGGCCTCAGCCTGAATTGACAGTAAGGTTTCCTCAACTTGATTTTCGAGACTAGGCCTCAGCCTGAATTGACATTAAGGCTTCCTCAACCTGATTCTCCTGACTAGGCCTCAGCCTCAATTGACATTAAGGCTTCCTCAACTTGATTCTCCTGACTAGGCCTCAGCCTCAATTGACATTAAGGCTTCCTCAACCTGATTCTCCTGACTAGGCCTCAGCCTCAATTGACATTAAGGCTTCCTCAACCTGATTCTCCTGACTAGGCCTCAGCCTCAATTGACATTAAGGCTTCCTCAACTTGATTCTCCTGACTAGGCCTCAGCCTGAATTCACAGTAAGGCTTCCTCAACTTGATTCTCCTGACTAGGCCTCAGCCTGAATTGACAGTAAGACTTACTTAACTTGATTTTCCTGACTAGGCCCCCAACAATGGCAGAACAAGACCACACTTGGCACACAGATCCCCCGACCCACTCTACATCCTGGTGCAGTTTGAAGGAAGGTGATAGGATGATGGGACTTGCAGTACCTTCACTCACTTACTCTGACCAGCACGGGTGACGGACCCGGACCAAACTTGGCACACATAACCCCCATGATGCCCTTTATGTCCTGGTGCAGTTTGGGAACGATAGACCACGTATTATGGGATTTGTAGTACTTCCAAGCGCTTTGCTTCCCAGAGACCACTGTGGCCCCCAACAAAGACCAATAAATATCAAACTTGGCACACAGAGCCCCCATAACCCACTCTATGTCCTGGTGCAGTTTGGAGAAGAGCAGAGAGTGGATGATGGGGCTTGAGGTACCTCCACTCACTTCCCAAGACCGCTGCGACCCTCATCCAATGGCTGATCAAGACCAAACTTGGCACAGATAACCCCCATTACTGCCTTCGCATCCTGGTGGGGTTTGGGGGTGCACGGACATGGATGATGGGACTTGGAGTACTTTCCAACCCTTCTGTTCCCAGAGACCACTGTGGCCCCCAACAAAGACCGATAAAGACCAAACTTGGCACAGAGAGCCCCCATTACCCACTCTACATCCTACTGCAGTTTTCAGGAGGATGGACCACAGATGATGGGACTTGAAGTACCTCCACTCGCTTCCCGAGACTGCTGCGACCCTCATCCAATGACTGATCAAGACCAGATTTGGCACACAGAACCCCCTACATCCTGGTGCAATTTGGAGGAGGATGGACCATGGATTATAGGACTTGAGGTACCTTCACTCACTTCCCGAAACCACTGCGAGCCAAATGAACAACTGATACGGACCAACCTTGGCACACAATGCCTTTCTCAAATAACCCGAGCAGCGCCGGGTCCCCAAACTAGTAAATAAATAAATGTCATACGGTGGTGAGATCCAGTCTCCGAAGTTTCAAGTTTGTGCGCTTTTATTTCAGGTGTCAGCATCCTGGGTACCCATTGTGTGCAAATCTTCCAATAAAGGTACTACAGGGGGTAAGAGAAATAGATATCAAAAACATACAGAGAATATACTCAGAAAGAAACAATCCCAGGCTCTCTGGTCATCACAGAAAATCTATTAAGTCCAATAGATGAATCAAAAAAAGCATATAGTATGTACTCATTATCATATCAATAACTCACAAACCGTCACTCCGTGTTATATATATATATATAGACATACAATAAATCAATGGGCAACAGGAAGAGTAATATAAAGTCTTACTTATGCACCTTCAGCGTCAGATGGTATAAAGCAGGGGTGCTCACACTTTTTCAGCATGGGAGCTACTGATTAAAAAACCAAGTCCCAAAGATCACCTACCCAGAAATGTAAAACGTATAACCATTTTCTTATTTATTTATTTATTTATATTTATTATTCATTTTTATGTACCACTCCTTCCAGCAGGCTCAGGGCAGTTTACATAAAATGAAGTTATAAAACATCAACATTTCAATTTAATAACAACAATATAAAACAGAGCATAAAAATACATCCAACCACCCCATTGCTCCCACACTGCCATATTACCACACATATTATCAGCCAGAAAGTAAGAAGAGAGGCTGTTGAACTGCAAGGCCATTTAATACTCAGCAAGGTAAACAAGGCATGCAAAAATACATCCAACCACCCCATTTCTCCCACATTTCCATATTCCCCAACATATATTTCTCAAGGAGCAAAGCAAGCAGAGAGACTTTGGAGCTAAAAGGCCATTTTTAAACATTAAAAATAAACAAAGAGACATGCCACAGAACAATCAAGCACCCACCCCAAAGTAAAAAGACCGACCTTTGAGATGCGGTAAGGAAATGACCCCAAAGCATCCTTTTCCTCCTCCGTTGTTGCTCCTATTTCCATGCCGCCAGCATGCATGCCGCCTCCAAGAGCTCACGAGAAGTTTGAGAGGCAGAATGGGCGCTTCTGCGCATGCGTGAGGGGCCAGCCATGCATCGTGTCATCCAGGCCCACCCCCTTTGGTCTCCTATGACTCTGAGTGGCTGGAGAAGGACGGAGGGAGGAGAAGGAATCCAAAAGAGGGGGCCCATTCTGCCTCTTGGACTCTGGACGGAGCTTTTGGAGGTGGCACGCGAGCAGGGAGCGGGGAGGAGCAACGACGGAGGACTTCTTTGCAGCATGCAGGGGCGCGTGAAGAGGACCAACAGCAAAAAACCTGGTCAGGGGCCTGAAGATCACCAGGATGAGGCCCGAAGATCACCCTGGTGATCGCGATCACCGTTCTGAGCACCCCTGGTATAAAGGATGCGGAGCAAATTCATGCTTCTCTGGTTTATAACTGGCTTCTCTGGCTTTAAAATTGGATTTCTTCTGGCTTTAGAAACCAGATGCTTCTCCTGACTTCTCTGGCTTTAAAACCAGATGACCATTTGAAGGGAGCGTGGAGGAGAATCCTGCGGAGTGGCCAGTATCAGCGCGGTCGAACGTTCTGAGACTATGGAGCGAAACACTGACACTACCACTGATGATGCGACTGTTTAGGAGGACCTGGCTTCTTTTTGGCAGGCTCAGAAGTCTGAAGCTTTCATAAAAGCTACCAAGGGAACTGTCAATGTTGAAGGAATAAGGGACTGTTCGTAGAGGAGGGAACGAAGCATCGCTTCCCTGTTTTTGTCTCGTCTATGCCATAAAGACATGAGAGTGTTGGCAGAAGCTGACAGTGTGGCCCTCTCCCAGGCACTGGAGGCACTTAGCATGGCTGTCTTAGCAGTGCATTGGGAGCACATTTTGAAGCACTTGGTCGACAAGAGGTCGGCATGAAGTACAAAGAAGTTTCCGAAGAGCTGCTGCAGTGGTCAAGGCTCCTTTTATGCCCTGGAGAGGAGTGGGTGGGGTTGCTACCCAAAATTGAACTCAAAGCTAAAGAAAGGGAGCTGTCCGAAGTGCCAGAAGAAGAGTACAACTTGCAATAAACTTGGTTAATATGCACAAACACAAATGTGCATGTGGTTCATTTGTCAAAAAATATGCATAGCAGAGAGGTGTTCCAGTCCATGGAAGGGTCATTCACCTTGAAACGTGGGATGCAAGGGGAGTCCCTTAGAGGCAAGAAGAGAGGACCGAGTGGCCAAAGGCTGTTTTTTTGGTTGGATCTGGCATCCAGCCTGTACTGGAACACCCATATCAAGGGGGTGGGCCAGATGGCTGAATTGCTAATAGCCTCTAAAGGGATGCCTCTAAAGGGATGCACAGTGGGCGGGGCTGGCTGAACGCGATGACGTGAAGGCGTGGGGAACCACAAACGTCGTCAAGGTGTGCAGAGGGCGTGGTCAGCTCAACGTGATAACGTGGTAGGCACGAACATCGTCCCTGTGCACAGTAGGCGTGGCCAGCCTACCGCGATGACGCGGATTTGTGGAATGGTACTGGCGTCGTCACTCGGCAACGATGCAAAAATGTAAACACAGCTGGCTAATGTAGTTTTTTCTGCAAGGGACGGTTGCTTCATTTTTTCAGAAGCAAGATTGCTGTTTTAAAGGGGACTAGTGTCATAAGAACATAAGAACATAAGAAGAGCCATGCTGAATAGGACCTCAGCCCATCTAGTCCAGCATTCTGTATCACACAGTGGGCCCCAGTTGTACACGGGGATCTCGAGCAGAAGGGAGGGCAAAACCCTAACCTGCTCCCGACCCCCCACAACCAGTACCCTGGGAAATCCTGCCTACCTCAACCAACTCTGAGGTGGCACTTGAATGTCCTTATCAGTAACTACCGATACACTTGGTATCCATGAATCTGTCTAATCCTGCCTTGAAGTTGTTCAGACTGACAGCTGTCACAACCTCTTCTGGTAATAAATTCCATAACCCAATGACCCTCTGGGTGAAGAAATATTTCCCTTTATTAGTCCTAATTTTCCTACCTTGGAGCTTCAGGGAGTGCCCTCTAGTCCTAGTGTTTTGTGACAAAGAAAATATTTTTTCTTTATTCACCTTTTCTATCCCATGCATGATTTTATACACTTCGATCAAGTCACCTCTTAGACGCCGTCTTTCAAGGCTGAAAAGACCAAGGCGTTGCAACCTGATTTCATAAGGGAGCCGCTCCATCCCTTGGATAATTCTTGTTGCCCTTTTCTGTACCTTTTCCAGTTCCAGTGTCGTATAGTACAGTCACTCCGTATCCCAGGGAATGGTAGAAAAAACAAACTATAAAATAAAGGGGCCACATGTAGATGAGTCAATCGATATGCTGTAATGTAGCTCCCTGTATGGGCTAATTCCAAGGTACGCTGGCACCTCACAGGGCCAAAGCCCAGTCCCCGGAGGGAAAAGGGGAGCCTGAAGTGTGAAGCACCGACGGGGTCCGTAAAGTCAAAGACCAATAGCCCGTTTCACAAGAGAGTCTTTCTCAAGGTGACATACACAAAGCGTCCTGAGTAAGTATTAACAAATCTGTAATACAAATAATAAGATTAAATGAGTAAGGTAGTCAAACATATTGTAAAGTATCAAGCATTAAACATGGCAGCAGGATTCTAAACCAGGTAAGTCAATAGAAATTCCACCATAATTACCTGCATATATAGCATTTTGAAAGCATAACACGGAAGGTCCATCTTCATAGATTCAAGCAGTGGTAATGAAAATGTGAGCAACATTTACTGATATAACACCTGAGTAATTGAAGTGATTAGTGAAGTAATGACCTAATGCTGATGACATCATCGAAACCTTTGGGTACCTCTGAATCAAGTAGGAGGATCCATTTATTTTCAGCTGTAATCAGAGCATTCTTGATGTCAAAATGTGGTTGAATTTTAACTCTTTCCAGCCCTAGGAATTTCAAGGAATCAGGTGTATGTTTGAATTCTTTAAAATGTCTGTAAAGCTCTGTGTCCTCAGATTGATTCTGTATTCAACACCGTATATACTCAAGTATAAGCCAACCTGAATATAAGCCGAGGCATCTAATTTTACCACAAAAAACCTGGGAAAACGTATTGACTCAAGTATAAGCCAAGGTTGGGAAATGCAGCCGCCACTGGTAAATTTCAAAATAAAAATAGATACCAATAAAATTAGATTAATAGAGGCATCAGTAGGTTAAATGTTTTTTGAATATTTACATAAAACAGTAATTTAAGATGAGACTGTTCAACTTCAATTAAATCATTATTCTACCTTCTTCGGTGTAAATGAGTTTATGCATCCTTCCAGTAATAATAAAGAGAGTAAAATAATAAATGTAATACAAATAATAATAGAGTAAAATAACGAAAATGTAATAATAACAGTAATAATAGAGTAAAATAATAAATGTAATAATAATACAGTAAAATAATGTAAATGTAATAACAATAAATATAGAGTAAAAATAGATATAATAATAGAGTAAAATAATAGATGTAATATCATTATCTATTTCTATCTATATATATAAAAAGTGAATGTTTGTATGTGTGTATGTGGCAGCTTTCCGATTGGCTGCCACTTTCACAGGCAACTGTGAACTGCACGAGCGACGGACCTGGACAAAACTTTGCAGACATAACCCCCATGACCCCCTTTACGTCTTGGTGAGGTTTGGGGGAGGGCGGACAAAGGATGTTGGAATTTGTAGTACTTTCAAACCCTTCTGTTTCCACAGACCACTCTGGCCCCCAACAAAGAGCTATAAAGACCAAGCTTGGCACACAGAGCCCCCATAATCCACTCTAAATCCTTCTGCAGTTTAGAGGAAGATAGACCATGGATGATGGGACTTGAAGTACCATCACTCACTTTCTGAGACCGCTGCGACCGTCATCCAATGACTGATCAAGACAAACTTGGCATAAAGAGCCCCCCATAACCCACTCTACATCCTGGTGGAGTTTGGAGGATGGACCATGGATGATGGGACTTGAAGTACCATCACTCACTTTCTGAGACTGCTGTGACCCTCATCCAATGACTGATCAAGACCAAACTTGGTACACAGAGCCCCCATGACCCACTCTACATCGTGGTGCGGTTTGGAGGAGAATGGACCATGGACGATTTATTTATTTATTTTTTAAAAATTATACCCCAACCTTCTCACCTCCATAGAGGGACTCAGACCGGCTTACAGCAAAATTTAATGCTATACAAATTTAAAAACATCTTAAACCGCATATTATCATTATCTGTTTTATGCTGTATTTTAATGTATTTTAATGCTATTGCTGCTGTTTAATTGTCATGTTGATATTGATGTTTTTAAAAACATCGGCGGCCTAAAAGCCGCAATAATAACTAATAAATAATAAATAAATATTAAAACACATAAAAAGCAAAAATACATAAAAACCACATTGCCATTAAAAACATATTCAACTCGGTCTGTAAACGTGGTCACTCATTTCAGATTGGACTCGCAGTACCTTCACTAACTTCCCGAGACCACTGCAAGCCACATACATAACTAATAAAGACCAACCTTTGCACACAATGCCTTTCTCAAAAAAAAACCCAGGCACCACCGGATCCCCAAGCTAATATATAATAAAAGTGAATTTTTAATGTATGTGTATATGTATGTGTGTATGTGGCAGCTTTCTGATTGGCTGCCACTTTCACAGGACACTGTAACCTGCACGAGTGACAGACTTGGACCAAACTTGGCACTCATCACCCCCATGATGCACTTTACGTCCTGGTGTGGTTTGGGGGAGGTGGACCACAGATTATGGGATTTGTAGAATTTTAAAACGCTTGGGCACCCACAGACCACTGTGGCCCCCAACAATGACAGATCAAGACCAAACTTGGCACACAGACCCCCATGACCCACTCTACATCCTGGTACGGTTTGGGGGAGGACGGACTATGGATGATGGGACTTGCAGTACCTTCACTCACTTCTGGAGAGAACTGCGACCCTCATCCAATGACTGAAAAAGAGTAAACTTCACACACAGCCCTGATGACCCACTCTACATCCTGGTGCAATTTGAAGGGGGACAGACCATGGATGATGGGATTCGCAGTACCTTCACTCACATCCTGAGACCACTGCGAACCCCGCTCTCTCTCTCACGCCTCCGCTCTCCACTCTCTAACCCCACCTCCACTCTCTCTCGCCAGCTGACAAGTAACGTGGGTTATTCTTAACTCACATTGGTTCTCAGCTGGCGAGAGAGAGTGGAGGCACTGCCGCATTGGTTCTTAGCTGTAGAAAGAGAGAGTGGAGGCACTGCCTTCCACTCTCTCTTGCCAGCTGACAAGCAACGCGGGTTACCAACGCGGGTTACCTTCTCAGCTGGCGAGGGAGCGTGGAGGGCATGCACACCATCCCTCCTCGCCAGCCGAGAATCAACCTGTGTTAGAGATATTGCGGGTTAATTCTGAGCTGGCGAGGGGGCGTGGAGGCGGGCATCCCCTGTGCCCTGCACATGTGTGGCACCAATAATTAAATAATAATGAATTTCGTAATTAAATACGAATCTATTTTGAAATTTTCTCAAATTTTTTCAGAACACTTTCTATTTCAAAACACCAGCGGCTCCCCCCCCCCGAGTTTAGAAACAAATTTTAATGAATCAACCACCCCTACTTCGTACCGGTGGCCCTGAAGCTACCCTAAGTTTTATATTCTGCGTGGTTCTTTTATGTACCTCTGTGGAGGCTCTGTCTATTGCGGTGAACACATTTACAACTTTTAAAATTAACTGATGATTATCATACACTTGTCCTCTGCAATATTTTTTCAGTTCTAATATTTGAAGTAGCTAATCTACCTAAGTTTTAGTGTTTGAAATACCTAATCATTCATCACGATTTGCCCTGTATAATAAAAGAACACGCACAGAATATAAAATTGCTGTTTAAATAAAAGGGAGCTGGCAAAGAATGAGAATTCAAAACAGGGATCCGCGCATTTTTCTCTCCTTTGGTGAAGACAAAGTGAGAAAAAAATGCACAATAACTTCCATTTCTAGGCAAAGGTAAGTCAACTGATGACAAAAGAAAGCTGTCAAAAGATGAAACAGGGTGGAATATTGCTTCTGAACTTGGAGATTTAAACCCTGATTTTGACGCTGCAATAGTGTCAAGTATTACATTTTAAAGACGAATTGTAAAAATGCTAGGTACTAATGAAGTACGTGAAATAGGTAATATAATATTGGTGTCTTTGGCTGGCAATGAAGCAGCACAGCTTCTTAGATTTTGCCTGCTAAAGAATTCCATAATCACTTTGCACCGGGACACCTTTTTGTTGTCAGAAGCGGATAAACTTAAAAATTTGCATTTCATTTTGTGACTATATCTCAACAAATTACTGTATATACTCAAGTATAAGCCTAGGTTTTCAGCCCTTTATAGGCTGAAAACCCCTTTTGGCTTATCCTGCAGTGAGGGTCCTGGTGGGAAGGCGTGGGGCCGAAAGAAGCCCTTCTTTCAGCCCCACACCTTCACACCCGAACCATCACCTCTTCGCACGGCAAGCCAGCTGTGTCGCTGTGCCAGGAGGAGAAGGGAGGCCGGGCGTCTTCCTCTCCTCAGTCCTTTCCTCTATTTATTATTATTATGACATTTATTATTTTATTCTATCATTATTGTTATTATTACATTTATTATATTACTTTCTGTTTTATTATTGAAAGGATGCATAAGTACATTTACATTGAAGAAGGTTAGCATAATGAGTTAATCAGAGTTGAACAGTCTTATCTTAAACTAGCTAAACTCGACCACGCTTCGCTGTGGCTCAGTCTGAAAGGAAATGAATGAGATAGTAAATAAAAGTATTGTTGCAAACATAGATTCACTGAGAAAACACATCATTCAATTCAATACACTGTCTTGCGTTGCTGTGTCTATATGGAAAGAAGTGAAAGAAAAGACTAAGAGGCTTTTAACAGAAATTGTGTTTAAATATGAAGCTAATGGATTGACTACATTTTTGATTTGTCCATTTTCTGCATAAACATAAAGATCTGACGATTTACCGAGTCTGGAACATGTGGCGTATAAAAGCCCATGAGAGAAGCATTCGTTTTCTTAATTTTAAACCGCACACTTGCAAAGATTTACTTGTGCTTTATTGATAGTCATAGCAAACGTAAAGCATATTGGAACTTGAAGTCGAATGCCATGATGGCCGTAATGAGTGGGGTGCCAATAGCAACCAATCTCAGCTCAACTTTCATTTTGTAGCAGTTCCTTAAAATTTCTTATACTGCTGAAGTGAAGTGACAGCTGCTCTGTGATTAGTTGGATGAATTCAAAACACACAGTAATAGATCTACTCAATGTTCCGTATCTTAAGAACAACAAGCCTGAAATCAATTTAGGGAGCACAATACTCTGAAGTCATTACCAAAGATATATGTATCTATTTATGTATTCAAGTATCACACAATCTCTAACATATATAGGTGTGTCACCTGTCACTCAACATATAAACATATATAGTTCTGCACAATAGAAATATATTCAAGGTCTGCACATTGGAAGTTCTACACAGTAAGAGTTCTACACACAATGGTTTTGAACTTGTGATGTACTGAACTTATATTGTGTTGAACGCCTTCTGTGTAGAACTCTTACTGTGTAGAACTTCCAATTATGCTGTCTTCCTCCTTCCATCCATCCTTCCTTTCATCCCTTCTTCCTTTCCTCTCTCCCTTCACTTTCCTTTGATTTCTTCTTTCTCCTTCCTTACTTTCTCCCCTCCTCTTCTTTCAAAAGCGATATACTCAGGGCAGTAATACAATGTAATACTAATAATACAATATAATAATTTTGTATTTCACATTACATGTACTATTACTAACAATATTACAGTATAATGGTACAGTACTATATAATTCTAATATTGTGCTGTGATAATAATATAATATGTTGTATACACAAATAATATTGATAATATTATAATGTAATACAATGTAATTTTATATTCCATATTACACGTACTATTACTAACAATATTACAGTATAATGGTATAGTGCAATATATTACTATATAATACTAATAGTGTGCAGTGATAATAATATATTGTATACACAAATAGTATTGATAATATTATAATGTAATACAATATAATAATTTCATATTTCATATTACATGTACTATTACTAACAATATTACAGTATAATGGTATAGTACCATTATAATGGTATAGTACCATATAGTACCTCAATTGTTCAGGATAATTCGGCAGCTGACGATGGTCCCTACCATCCCAAATAATGATGATCGGGCCGTCTCAGCCGAGGCTTTTCAGAATCATTTTGCAGACAAGATTGCAACGCTCCGCCGGGACCTCCCTGCCACGGTTGCTACAGTACAGGAGCTTGAGACTCCGTGGCCCTCCGCCGGATCCACCTTCGACCGGTTTCGGCCACTGGACGCAGAGGATGTTGACAAGATTGTCGCAGCTCTTCGACCGACCACCTGCTCCCTCGATCCGTGCCCCTCCACGCTGATTCGAGCTTGCGTGGAGGGGTTACGAGGCCCTCTGTTGAATATAGTCAACTGCTCCCTTGAGCAAGGAGTTTTTCCAGAGGAGTTAAAAGAGGCGGTGGTCAGTCCATTGCTGAAGAAGCCCGGGTTAGATCCTGCGGCTCCCTCCAATTACCGCCCGGTGTCCAATCTTCCGTACCTGGGCAAGGTAATTGAGAGGGCAGCAATGGACCAGCTGCAGGCATTCTTGGATGAGACAACCTGGCTAGACCCCTTCCAGTCCGGCTTCGGCTCAGGCCATGGGACGGAGACTGTCCTGGTCTCCATCACAGACCTACTCCGCTGCCATTTGGACCGAGGCGGATCGGCGCTGCTCGTGTTATTGGACCTCACGGCAGCGTTTGATACTGTCGATTACCAACTGGCGGTGGCGGGGGTGAGGGGGACAGCCCTCAACTGGCTGTCCTCCTTCCTCCAAAACCGCCGGCAGCGAGTGAAGTGGGGGGGGGGTGGCCTCCGAGGGTTCCCCCTTATGTTGTGGGGTCCCTCAGGGGGCTATCCTCTCCCCGCTGTTATTTAACATCTATATGCGACCACTCGCCCAACTGGTGCAGAGTTTTGGGCTGGAGTGCCATCAGTACGCTGATGACACCCAGCTCATTCTGAGGATGGACCCCGGGGTGGTCTCTGTACCCGATAATTTCCATCTCTGCCTGGAGGCCATTACTGGATGGCTGCGAGCCAGTAAGTTGAAGGTGAACCCGACGAAGACGGAGATCTTGTGGCTGGGCCGCCCGGAGGGTAGAGACCCAGCTGCCGACGTTGACGGTGCGGCTCTTCATCCGCAACCGTCTGTAAAAAGCTTGGGGGGTCCGGCTGGACGCCCAGCTGTCTATGGAGGAGCAGATTGCCTGCGCCTGCAAGACAGCCTTTCTTCATCTACGTCAGGCAAAACGTCTGGCTCCTTACCTCTCCCGTCGCGACCTGGCCACGGTGATCCAAGCCACGGTCATCTCGAGGCTCGATTACTGTAATGCGCTCTACATTGGCCTACCCTTGTCGGCAATCCGGAAACTTAAGCTGGTGCAGAACGCTGCAGCGCGTCTGCTCGGGAGCTTTAAGATCCGACCATGTGACCCCACTCCTGCGCGAGCTGCACTGGCTTCCAGTCGGGTAATCTTCAAGGTGTTAGTTCTAACTTTCAAGGCCTTATATGGTTTGGGGCCAGTGTACCTGAAGGAGCGGCTTACCCCTTATGTGCCCAGGAGATCACTGCGCTCAGAGGTACTCAACCTTCTGGACGTGCCTAATATCAGGGCTTGCAGATTGGCCAGTACACGCCGGAGGGCATTTACCGGAGCCGCGCCAGCTCTGTGGAACGGCCTCCCCGAAGAGATCCGGGCTATCCGGGTTCTCTTGCCGTTCCGCAGAGCAGTAAAAACATGGCTATTTAGGCAGGCATTCGGCCCATAGCCAACTGCCACTATCCGCGCTATCTGTACCTGCGGGTCCGCTGCTAGCATGCCATCACTAACGACTGTTACTGGCTGGTAATATGGTTTAATTCGGGTGTTTTAACTGTTCTATGTTGTTTCATTGTATTTTAATGTGTTTTTAAATTTGTTTACTTGCACTAATTTTGTAAATTGCTCTGGGCGCCAGAGAGAGCGGTATATTAAGTTGAACTTAATAAATAATAATAAATAAATATACTATATAGTAATACACAAATAATATTGATATTATAATGTAATACAATATAATTTTATATTTCATATTACATGTACTATTACTAATAATATTGCTGTATAGTGATATAGTACAATATAGCAACATATAATACTAATATTGCTCTGTGATAGTAATATAATATATTGTATACACATATAATATTGATGTTATAATGTAATACAATATAATACTAATAATACAATTCTATATTTCATATTACATATGATATTACTAACATTACAGTATAGTATGTTTTGCTGACGATGCTGCCCTTGTCGCCCATTCAGAAGCAGCCCTGCAGCGCCTCACATCCTGCTTTGCAGCAGCTGCAGAGCTGTTTGGGCTGGAAGTCAGCCTGAAGAAAACAGAAGTCCTCTACCAGCCTGCACCACAGGAAGAACACCATCATCCTCACGTCAGCATAGGCACATCTGTGCTTAAATCCGTTCAGCAGTTCACCTACCTGGGAAGCATCATCTCTTCAGACGCCAAGATTGACAAAGTGATAGATCACAGATTATCAAAAGCATATAGTGCATTCGGAAGGCTTCACAAAAGAGTCTGGAGCAAAAAGCACCTGAGGCAAAGCACCAAAATCAGTGTGTACAGAGCTATCATACTGTCTATTCTCCTATATGAGTCTGAAACATGGGGCACCTGTCATCGACCCAACACCTACGACTCATGGGACTCGGACGCTTTCATCAGCGCTGTCTTCGCACAATCCTAAATATACACTGGACCGACTATGTGACTAATGTTGCTGTCCTTGAGCAAGCAGGGATCACAGACTGAGGCCATGCTATTGAGAATGCAGCTGCACTGGGCAGGGCACATCTCTAGGATGGAGGACCACTGCCTCCCAAAGATACTACTCTATGATGAACTCGCCATGGGTCAGCGCAAGAGAGGCGCCCCCAAAAAGAGATATAAGGACTCCCTGAAACAAGATCTCAGGCTTGGTCAGATTGATAACCAACAATTGTCCACCCTGGCCTCATATCGGGAGGCACGGAGATGCACTATCCACAATGCTGCGGCCTCTTTCGAGAAGACACACCGAATTGGTCTCGAAGAGAAACGACAACGCAGAAAGAATCGCAACTTGGAAACAACATCACCCAAGGAGACTTTCTGCTGTGCTTTCTGCAACCGAACTTGCCTATCTCAGATTGGCCTTTTTAGTCATCAACGCGCTCGTAAAAAGCGTGGGATGAGTCCTTCCTGAATCTTCGTTCACGAAGTAATGACGACAGTATAATAATAATAATATAGTAATATAATACTAATATTGTGCTATGCTAATAATATAATATATTGCATGTACATATAACTTGTAAGCTGCTCTGAGAAGGGCGGGATATAAATGTCATAAAATACATACATTAATGTAATGTAAGATATTGTATTGTATGTACATATAACTTGTAAGCTGCTCTTTGGGGTGAGAAGGGTGGCATATAAGTGTTGTAAAAATTATCACCACTATTAACCATCATAATGCTGTGAAATCCTGGGAGTAGTGTAGTTTGGCTCTTAGACCTTGCCAAACTACAACTCCCTGGCAGTGAATGTGCTGGACACTCACACTCCCCAAAGCCTTTGTTCTTTTCGGGCGTGGCTCCGCTTTGCGCCCAGGCCAATCAGACGTGCCCGACTCTGCTTCGCGCGCCGTGATTGGGCGCTGCGTGCTTTTGGGGGCGCGGCCGCTCGCGACGGGACGCTGGCGCTCTGAGCGTCCCAGAACCGGACGGTCCTGCTCGGGAGGTGGCGCTGTGATTGGCTGCCCGTCGAGGCAAAAGGAATGTTGGGGAGTTTGAACGTTCCAGAGATACTTAGTACTCTGCGGAGGCGGAAGGAAGAGGGAAGGAAGGGCTTCCCTGCTCAGAGGCCTGCCTCGCGGAACGAATGCGGGTTTAACTGCGCGCCCGTGTGTACGGGCTTGGAGCGATCCTATCCCCGGCGCCTCCCAGCCTTGTATTTGCATGAGCAGCAAAAAAAGATCGGGTCCAGATTGGGAGGAGAAGCAAGAGAGTCACGAGGAGGTAACATTCGCCAAGGAATTGGAGGAGGAGTCCTGGAATTGCTGCGAAGTTGGACATTGCCCTATAAAATCCGGATTATCTGCTTTGAACCGAGTTGTGTGGCAGTGTAGACTCATATAATCCGATTCAAAGAAGATCAGGTGGAATATCTGCTTTGATAATTTGGATTATATAGCAGTGTAGATAGAAGGGGCCCCAGGGCATAATGTCCCATATGGTTTTTTATTATTATATTATTATTATTATTATTATATTCCCTCCAATAAAAGGGCACATTTTGGACACCATTAACTATATTTTAATTGTGTCAAAATGTGCCCTTTTATTGGAGGAGGGAATAATATAATAATATAATAATATGATATAATTATAATAATATAAACCACATGGGACATTATGCAGAGTTTGGGAAAATTGCCCTTTGGGTGATAACGCCCAGCGTTGGAACTCCCAGGGCCCAAAAAGTAACTTTTTCAAGCTGTTTGATACCACTTTATTCGACTTTGTGAAGCTGCATAGAATCTTGGAGTTTGTAGTATGGTGAAGCACGCTCCACTAAACCTCTCTGGGCTGGGCATTTCCAGAGACCAAACTACAACTCCCAGAATTCCATAGGGCACAGCTGTGGTAGAAAAACACTAATTATAGGGGTTGTTTTTAATTACGCCCCATCCTTCTACTATGGAGGTCAAAGGGGCATGCAAAGTTCACGCAGCAGACATTGGCCGCTGATCCACTTCTGTTGAGCTGTGCTGGTATTCCATATCGGGAATGGATAATGCAGGCTTGGTGTAAATTGGCTGGTAGGCAGAGACACTGCACTGCCCCTGTATCCCAGGATCTGATCCCAGATTATCCGACAGTGGAGACACATATAATCCAGTTTAAATCAGATCAGTTTGGATCAGATCCTGGGATATAGGGCAGTGTAGAAGGGACTGTTGCTCTTGAGCCTTTTTAAAGGCACCAGAACAGTGTTTGTTGTTGTGTTGAGCATAGATTCCTGATTCGTTGTCATGGTGTGCCCAGATCTTGAGGTATTAGTTGGCAAAAACAGAGGTGTGTGTTGTTGTTGTGACTGGACAGGCCCTGAAATGGGACAAAGCTAACATTTGCAAAGCTCAAATGTATACCAATGTGGTGTCATGGTTCAATTGTTGGGGTAGATTACACTATGCAACACAATTTTTGTTCCTGGGTTATAAACATCATTGCCTAATTGGTTCTATCCAGGGTCGTAGCCAGGGGGGAGGGGCCTTGAGGGGCTCAGCCCCCCCCCCCCGAAATTCCCAAGGGCCACTACAAATAATAATAGGACATTCTGAACTCTAAGAGTCCCTCTACAAAACTTCTATGCCTCTCCCAGGCATGTAGCCAGGATTCACCCCCACCCCCCAAATTCTCTGGGTGGTCCGCGAGAAGGCCTTACTGGTACATTATTTAAACTGTTATGTTTATTCATATCATGATCTGATCACCAGGCTCAATATATCCCATATGCATGGGGGTATTGGGATAATGATACAAAAGGTTTGCTAGGTAGACCCTCTCCCACTCAGGCTCACCCCCCCCCCCAAATCAATATCCTGGCTACGGTACTGATTCTACCATTAAAAACATGGAATAACGTTTATTAAACTGCAAAAGCTTTACTTTTTGTGGGATATCCTGTATCACATTTTGCTACAGTCTTTCAATTACCAAGTCTTGATCAATTCAACCTAGATTGTGGCAGCCACAAAAAGGAAGTTTTTGGAGTACAACAACTACTTTTGAAGTAAAGGACCACACAATTAAACAGGAAGTAGCACTTTCAAATCAGGAACAGAAAGTCTTTCAAATTTTGTTACATAGTGGAAATCTAGTCCAACCCAATGGAAACCAAGTGGGTGAGAAGATAGAGAACTTTGAATGGGGTTACTACTCCATTGTGTTTGACCCTATTAATTTTTTTAAGTCCTGAATTTTCAACCCTGCAAGCCATCGCGCCACCTGACTTTGATCCTGTATGTGGGAATCAACCCGTAAGAGGAACAATATGTTGGCGCATACAAGGAATCAGTTAATGTGTGTGTGTGTGTCAACGGTAAAATAAGATGCATGAAGCTGATTGGTCAGGCAATGCCCAGGGAGGTGGCTGAGCCTGAACTTTTGGATACTGTTACATATGGAGTTTATTTGTTTATTTATTTATTTACATCATTTATATTACGCCCTTCTCACCCCGCAGGGGACTCAGGGTGGATCACAATGCACACATACAGGCAAACATTCAATGCCCTTTGACATATATACATGTAAGACAAGACACTCAGAGGCAATTCAGCATTTCAGCTTCTGGCCACCAGGGGGAGCTGTCATACTCCTTCACTCCTTTTACACACTTCCTTGAGATTTATGCACTTGTAAATTAGTTAAATTAGCCTCCCCACAACGTGGTACCTAAATTTCCTACTTGACAGATGCAACTGTCTTTCGAGTTGCAAAGGTCGACAATGAGCTACACAAATAGTCGAGCGCTCACCCCAACCCGGGCAGGCCTCAAACTCATGACCTTCTGGTCAGTAGAGATCTTATGCAGTTGACTCCCAGCCAGCTGCACCACATTCCCACATTTTTATCCACATGGACAAAAGAAAGACTATTTTAAATCTCACAGTATGTGAGTTGATGCAACTGATCACATTGTACATATGTTGTTCTGGATTTACGAAGAGGTCGACAACGACCTCTTCGTAAATTGTTCACCTGCATGGCATATTTTTTCTTTCTGGCAAGGCAATGTGTGTGCTGATCAAACGTGAACTACACATGTTTTATTTTACATTAGACCACACAATACAGGAATAAATTGCAGAAAAAGTGAGCGTTACAATGTTAAATTGAGAGGCCTAAATTGTCCACAAGCTTCCAATTAAATGTATTACCTCACGACTGGGGTAGCACTAGTGTGACATTGTGCTTGGAGTGTCAAACTCAGACTCTTGGAGACCAGGGTACGAATGCCTGTTTGGCCATGGGTACCAGTCCTTCTTAGCCTTGGAGGAAGCACCCACAATAGACGTGTCTAATAAGTCAGAAACAACTTGAAGGCATGCAACAATAAGAGCACTATTCAAGATAGGCTTTTGGATGGTTCACAGCAACACCAATTACTGAACAGGGGAATTTGGTTATTAGTCAACCAAGGGCCTGGGTTGGAGCCCATGTGGGAGTGAATCTCAAGTTGGGACCTTGACACATTTTTAGAACAACTATAGAATTTGGCACAAATGGGTCTCCATCCACAACAGGCTCAGAGGCATCTGGACCACACAGAGAGAGAGTTCACAGTTCCACAAAGCCATGAAATCCATCAAATTGGTCATGAATTAGAAGCAGAAGTTCTGGAACCAATTTACGCCCATCAGAAGAGAACGAGGAAATCCCCAAAAAGGATTGTTGCTATCCCAGAGAGTCCCAAACTTGAAAATGTACTTTTTTGTGGACTGCAGATTCCAGAAGCATTGTGCTCCGAAAAGCTAACTTTCCCAAGGCCTACTCATGACTCATGCTCAGTCCTACTTAATTCCCCAAGGAGTCCCCTTGTGGGAAAAGGGCGGAGTAGAAATGAAGGAAATAAATAAATAAATGTGGAAACCTGCAGAAATGCAGAGGGATTCCTCACCCAGAGGTTGGCAGGCAGCGTTGTGAGTCATGGCTCCCAAGTGTCATACACAAGAACATTGCAACTCATCAGATTTGTACACTAAACCCAAGCCATTCTTTCTTTGGGAGTAGTTCAGAAACAAAAAGACAACGAAGCTATGGAGGCATAGTTTCTGTTTTTGGCTTTAATACCCTTCCAGGCCAGAGTTTTCATTCTTGGCTGTTCTACAACAGCAGATGTTGTTGCGTGGCGGGTCAGTGCATGTTGGATAACCTTCTTTGTGCCTGTTGGTCAACTGTTGGCAGAAGGCTTCATCAAGTTCTTCATCCTGGCTTGGAGGTCTGTAGTAGACACCTACGACGAGATCTTTTTGAGTCCCAGTTCCCTTGATTCTTATCTAGATGCTTTCAAGCTGGTTGCCCGGATTGCTGTCTTGCATCTCTTCTGCAGTGTAAGAATTACTTACATATAAGGCTACTCCACCTCCTCTCCCCTTTGTTCTGTTTCTGTGAAAGAGGTTATAGCCCTCAATGTCTACATTCCAGCTATAGGAGTCATCCCACCAGGTTTCAGTGATGCCTATGGCATCATAGTGGAAGGGGAGGTGGCAGTCAGGGAGGGGATTAAAGTCCTGCAAATGCAGACTACTCTTCTTTCTCTCAGAAGTCACAGCAGTTCCGCTATGCAGTAGGGATATTAGTAGTACAATATAAAATCAAAACACTTTGCTCCCTGGGCCCTGCCAACTCCCAAAAAGGTCACCACACTCTTTTGCTGTAGATTTGGAATCCTGTAAATGCCTACTTTGGTAAATCCCATTGAGGCTAATCATATTGGTGATTGAAAAAAAGGATATGGAGCCAGTAGGCACATCAATGTTGGAGAGGCCTAGTTAGGAAACTCTTCTCCTTTCCATGCATTTGACGAACTTTGCTGTTGTGGCAGGATCCACTCCAGCTGATTATTGGGTAGGGTGCAGCCTTCATAGTTCAATAAGTGCCTTTGTTTCTTCAGGGTAGAAGATGGGGAGGAAGGTCAGTGCCTGGGTGAAACAGAGGTCAGCTGCTCCACCTCATTGACATCTTCCTCAATGGGCAAGAAGAACTAGGAGGAATCCCATGGTTACATTTGGGGCCAGAGGCAGAAATAGAATGGAAAGGATTGGGATTTTAAAAAGGTGCAGTTCAGTGCTTGTTGGATAACCTTTCATTAAAAACTAAATGTGTATTCTTGTTCATGATCATTGTGCAAGTGAAGAATAATAATGTGAACCTATTGGAAACCATTTGAAGGCTTTCTCTAAAATCCATGTAGCTCTGGCTTTTTCTTTCACCAGCCTCTATTTCTTTTTGTGATTTCCATTTTGTCCAAACTTGCAAGTCTCTCTATGCTTCTGGGCGTAACTGGAGAGGCAGGCTTTTCTGCTGTCCCTCTGTTTTGTTGCTCATGGGTCCTCAGTTTCCCAGGTTCCAAAGGCAGTTGCTGTTTGTTTTGCCTGTTGTAGGCAGGCACACAAGGCTTCAATGGAAAGGCGAGAATAGAATCGTGCTTTTTTTTCAGGCCAGAGTTTATTGCATTGAAGTGTTTGGTGTTTGCTGTCCCAGCCATCTTTCATTTGCCTTCCAATGTTGCTTGGGGGGAGGGAGAAGCCAGCTGGACACAAGAAAATGAGGAATTTGCAGGGGGTTAAAACACTTTGTTGGAGGCTTTGTTAACTGAGTCTTTTGAAACAGTTGCCACTCTACATTTGTGACTTTGTTTTTTAAAACGTCTAGGAATGTTTAGATACTCAAGTGTAACTTTGGAATATCTAGCTATTCTTAGAGAGGTGTGTTCCCCAATAAAACAATTTCTTTATTCTATTTTCCACTTTCATGGGGTCCTGGGCCCCTAAACCCAAAAATGTGAAGGCGAGACTGTACTTCCATCTATCCTATATATGTTCTCACACAACCTCTTAACATTGATGAAGCCAACTGGAGCTTCATTGGATTTTTAAAATCATATCAGTAGCAACTTGAGAAACTACACGTCGCTTCTGGTGTGAAAGAATTGACCTTCTGCAAGGGCATTGCCCAGGAGATGCCTGGATGTTTTACCATCCTGTGGGAGGCTTCTCTCATGTCCCTCATATGGGAAGCTGGAGCTGACAGATGGACGCTCACTCTGTCTCGCAGATTCGAACAGCTGACCAGCAGTTCAGCCAGCACAAGGGTTTAACCATTGCGCTACTGCAGCTCCTGATATGAATTGTAGGTCAGGTATTTGCTATATCTATTCCACGGGGTCGATTCATAAAATGGGATGACTGCCCATGTCATAAGAGGCATCAGTATGGGAATTACACCTCAAATGTGCTTTGGGTGAACTTTAGATCCACCCTTATGCTATGAATGGGTGGGTTTTGGGAGAGCATTTGTGCAGCCAAAATCTAATCCAATAAATGTGTTCTCCTGGTGTTGCCTGTTGTCTCCGAGGTTGTTGTGTTGAGTTTCTGCAGCACAAAGACCTGCTTTGACTTCTTTCCCTTGTGACATTAGAAAAGACAGTATTCTGTGTGGCCAGGATACAATGGCAAACTTGTTTGCCTTTCCCCCTTTGAAATCTGACTGACTAAAGCTACATGCTGAATGAGCCCCACTGAATACATTCAGTGGGGCTCATTCACTGAATGAGGGAGGAAGTATGTGTTTACAAAGTGCTTCATTTGTCTTATATTGTGCTCAACAGTTACAACAAAATACATGTTTCGTTTGTCTTTTTTTAAAAAACAAAACCAAAACCAAAACCAAAATGTATGTTCAAGCCAAGCTATAAATTATGATTGTAGCTTTTGCAAAAGTACATTTGGAAGGTAAGAGGGCGGCTTTCCCATGACTTGGTAAAAAGTCAACCTCTGCAAATGATTTCCGAAAGCTGGATAAAACTGTTGTCTCGGCTCAGTCGTGCCTGCTCTGAAACCTGCTGACTCACACGATCCCTGTCCTTTGTGTCTTTTTCCTGTTTGAATTTGCTTGCGTATCCTTTCCCTTGTTGAAATAGGTCCTGGTTTACACTTTGCTCCAAGATCAGTGGTCAGCTGTTCTGCAAAACCATATTCCTCGATTCTCACCATCCTTCAGGATTGGATCACTTTTTGCAGTTATTTGCCTTAGTTGCATGGAATTGCACAATGGCCTTACAAGACAGTGGCACATTTAATCAGTGGCTCCCAACCTGCCAATTTGGAATTACGTCTAACAGTTGTGGCTGTCATCACAGGTTTTGCCACTATGTCATTGAGCACATATAGTCATGTCTTCTGAAGAATGCTGGAATGGTTGACATAGATCTTTCTCCTGATTTCTCATTGAGATCTTCAATTATATATTATATTATATTATATTTATAAATATGTATCTATATATCTATGTATCTGTATATCTGTATATATAATAAAAAATAATGTTTGTATGTATGTGTGTGTGTGTTTGTATGTATGTGGCAGCGTTCTGATTGGCTCCCGGCCTCTACATTCTGACAACATGATTGGTTGCCAGTGAGGGAGCATTTGCATAACACCTCTATTGGCCAGCCAACACGAACATTCCGACGCTCTAAACTGGCAGAGGAGGATAAGGCAAAGGCCTGAGGCAGTCGCCAACACGAATATTCCGACGCTCTAAAGTGGCAGAGGGGGTAAGGAAAAGGCCTGAGGCAGTCAGGCATGGTGGGAGTTTCAGACCAAAACACTTTGCAACCCCAAACAATGAGAGAACAAGACCAAACATGGCACACAGAACCCTCAAGATCCACTCTACATCCTGGTGCAGTTTGAGGGAGGATGGACCATGGATGATGGGACTTGCAGTACTTTAACTCACTTGCTTAGAGCACTCTGGCTCACACCATAGAAGGATCAGGACCACAGTTGGCACACAGATGCCCACTGGCCCATTTTACAACCTGTTGCAGTGTAGGGCAGGATGGGCCACAAATGATGGGATTTGCAGTACCTTCACCCGATTCATTTCCCACAGAACATTGAAGCCCCTACAAATCACAGACCAGGCCCAAACTTGGCACACAGAGTACCCATGACCCACTCTACATCCTGGTGCAGTTTTGAGTGGGATGGACCACGGATGATAGGAATTAAAGTACCTTCACTCACTTTCTGAGACCACTGCGACCCTCATCAAATTACCAAAAAAGAACAAACTAGGCACACAGAGCCTCCATGACCCACTTTACATCCTGGTGCAGCTTGGAGGAGGGCAGACCATGCATGATGGGACTTGAAGTACCTTCACTCACTTCCCAAAACTGCTGCAAACCTAATCCAATGACTGATCAAGCCCAAACCTGACACACAGAGCCCTCATGACCCACTCTACATCCTGGTGCCATTTGAAGGAGGATGGGCCATGGATGATGGGACTTGAAGTACCTTCACTAACTTCCTGAGACCACTGCAAGCCATGTAAACATCTCATAAGGACCACCCTTGGCACACAATGCCTTTCTCAAATAACTCGGGCAGGGCCGGGTCCCCAAGCTAGTATATAATAAAGCAGAATGTTTGTATGTGTGTACAGGTCCTTCTCAAAAAATTAGCATATAGTGCTAAAGTTCATTGTTTTCCATAATGTAATGATACAAATTAAACTTTCATATATTGCACACCAACTGAAATATTTCAGGTCTTTTTTTGTTTTGTACTGATGATTTTGGCATACAGCTCCTGAAAAACCAAAAATACTGTCTCAAAAAATTAGCATATTTGGTCGGATGGAATATGCTAATTTTTTAAGATATGTATGCCAAAATCATCAGTATTAAAACAAAAAAAGACCTGAAATATTTCAGTTGGTGTGCAATGAATTGAAAATATATGAAAGTTTAATTTTTATCATTACATTATGGAAAATAATGAACTTTAACACTATATGCTAATTTTTTGAGAAGGACCTGTATGTGTGTGTGTGTGTGCGGAGGGCAGAAGGGCGGATATGTGGCAGCTTTCTGATTGGCTCCCACTGTGGGATTATTTGCATAAAGTTCTCTGATTGGCCAGCCTCAGAACTCCAACATTCTAAGGCAGCAGACAGAGGGGATTGGTTGCCCTGAGGGAGTATTTGCATAAAACACACTGATTGGCCAGCCAACACGAACATTCTGATACTCTAAAGTGGCAGAGGGTGGTAAGGAAAAGGCCTGAGGCAGTCAGGCATGGTGGGAGTTTAAGGCCAAAACACTTTGCGACCCCAAACAATGAGAGGACAAGACCAAACTTGACACATAGAACCCTGAAGACTCACTCTACATCCTGGTGCAGTTTGAGGGAGGATGGACCATGGATGACGGGACTTGCAGTACTCACTTGCTTAGAGCACTGTGGCCCACACCAATGACGGATCAGGACCACACTTGGCATACAGATGCCCAATGGCCCACTTTACAACCTGGTGCAGTTTAGGGCAGGATGGGCCACAAATGATGGGATTTGCAGTACCTTCACCCAATTCACTTCCCAGAAAACACTGTAGCCCTTACAAATCACAAACCAGGCCCAAAATTTACAGTAAGGCTTCATAAACTTGATTTTCCTGACTAGGCCTCAGTTAATGGGACATTGTGTATGGCCAGGCCCCAAAAGAGAATTTAGGACAGGATGGGCCATGAATGATGGGATTTGCAGTACCTTCACCCAATCCCCAGAAAACACTGTAGCCCCTACAAATCACAGACCAGGCCCAAAATTTACAGTAAGGCTTCATTAACTTGATTTTCCTGACTAGGCCTCAGTTAATGGGACATTGTGTATGTCCTGAATTATCAGTAACCAACCTTGGCACGCAGAGCCCCTATGACCCATGCTACATTCTACTGCAGTTTGGAGTACGGAGGACCATGGATGATGGGACTTGAAGTACCATCACAGGTTATGGGATTTGTAGTACCTTCAAACCCTTCATTCCCCACAGACCAAGGCGGCACTGAACACAGACCGATAAAGACCAAACTTGGCACGCAGTGCCCCCATGGCCCACACTCCATCCTACTGCAGTTTAGAGGAGGGTGGACCATGAAGGATGGGATTTCAAGTACCTCCATTCACTTCCCAAGCCTGCTGCGACCCTCATCCAGTGCATAATCATGTCCACACTTAGCACAAAAAGCCCCCATTACCCAATGTACGTCCTGATGCAGTTCGGAGGGCGGACCACGGATGATGGGACTTGAAGTACCTCCACTCACTTCACCAGACCATTGCCAACCTCATCCAAACACTGATCAAGACCAAACTTGGCACACAGAGCCCCCATGACTCATTCTACATTCTGGTGCAGTATTGAGGAGGATGGACCACGGATGATGGGACTTGAAGTACCTCCACTCACTTCCAAAGACTGCTGCGACCCTCATCCAATGACTGATCAAGACCAAACTTGGCACACAAAGCCCTCATGACCCACTCTACATCAAGGCTAAACTTGTGGTGTAGTTGTTTGAGCATTGGACAAAAATGCTCAAATGCTTTCTAACACATCTTGGCAAAAATGCTCAAATGCCTTCTAACACCATGAGTTAAAATGACTCGAAGGAAGGCTTTCCAGCTGCATCTGGCAGGGACCAAGATTGAGGATGTAATAGTGGCCAACTCGATTACAAATCAGCAGCCTTGAAGGCTCTGCAGCCTAACCTTCCTCCCCAATAAACTTCAGAAAATGAAACAAGAAGTGGCTAAAATCCACATCTAGTTTTAATTTTTTTAAAAAACACTGGTAGGAAGAGATATAAGATGTGAGAAGCATGTATCTTATTCTGTGTAAGAATTGCTTCAAGAGCAGCAGTTCGCATTTTCATGGACCATAACAAATGGAAGTAAAAGGTAAAGGTTTCTCCTTGACATTAAATCTAGTTGTGTCCGTCTTTGTGGGGTGGTGCTCATCTCCATTTCTATGGTGAAGAGCCAGTGTTGTCCGTAGACACTTCCAAGGTCATGTGGCCAACATGACTGTATGGAGCATCATTACCTTCCCGCAGAAGCAGTACCTGTTGATCTACTCACATTTCCATGTTTTCAAACTGATAGGTTGGCAGAAGCTAGGCCTAACAATGAGAGTTCACCCTGCTCCCCGGATTCAAACCGCCAACCATTCGGTCGTAGAGGCTAAATAGCCCAAAGCCATCAGGTTCTCATCCGATATTGGATGCTAAGCAGGAACAATCCTGGTTAGTACTTGGATGGGAGGCTGCCACTGAATATCAGATGCTGTAGACCAGGGATGCTCATTAGGTAGATCGCGATCTGCTGGTAGATCGCGTAGGGCATCCTGGTAGATCGCAGGCAGGGCGGGAGGAAGGCTCAGTCCCGCCCCGCAGGCTCCCGACGCCACCCAGGTGCAGAAGGAAGTTGGACTGGATGGCCCTTGGAGATCTCCTTTTATTTTAGGAACCCATTGTTGTTATTATTATTATCAGAGGCTGAATGGCCATCTGAGGAATGAGGAATGCTTTGATTGTCTTTTTCCCTTATGGCAGAAGGAAAGTTGGACTGGATGGCCCTTGGAGGTCTCATTTTACTCTAGGAACCTATTGTTGTTGTTGTTACTATTAGTAGTAGTAGTAGTAGCAGCAGAGGCTGAATGAATATTATCATTATTATGAATAAATTCAGGGGCTTATTATACTCACATTTAGTTGAATTCAGTCTTAAAATATATTATATGGCTCTCACTGAAATAAATTTCCAAATATTTTGCTTTTATGGCTCTCTGAGTAGTGGGTGGGTAGATCATTTTGACTTGGTTGTTTTATAAGTAGCGCGCATGCTGAAAAAGTGTGAGCACCCCTGCTGTAGACTATATTTCAGAGGAAGGGGCAGAAATTCATGAGGTAGCCCTACATTGACGGGTAGGCACATACACTTAAATATCAGCTTAGAAGCATAGCTTGAAAGCAGCAGACTAAATGTAGTCCTGGCAACTTGAAAGGTTGTGTAAATAATACTGTAAAAACAATGTGGGAAGTATGCTGTCCCCCCTGGACTTAATATATCTTTGGTCCAGGTCCAGCAGGATCTTTCTTCACCATTTTTTCAGGTCTGGAGTTTGGAAACGGAGAGCAAAGTGCTCCCGACTGTTTGGAGAGCTAGTTCCAAATGGCTTTGAACTGGCATCTCAGACCAACCTCTCCCCCTGCCTTTGATCTTCAACTGGCACCAAAGCATGCAATTAATGCTTTCACGTGTGACGTTCTGAACATTTCCATTCTAAGGAGAGAAGTCCAGCGTTACTAATCAGCCCCATGGATTCCGCGATAAAAGGTTAGCACAAGCCCCCTGCTAAGAGCATTCATGGAAACAACTGCTCTCTAATAGTTATAAAAGGTTGGCTCACCAGCAACTCCCTTTCCCTCCTTCACCCTCTCTATTGTATAATTGGAGTTGCCGATTTTTAAAAGCTGTGTGTTCCTACTTCAAATGAGCACAGAGATCAGAGGGACTAGTTTTAGTTTCCTTTCTTTCTTTCGCCGATCTCCCTTTGCTCTGAAGTGCACAGAATCATTATGTTCATAGGAGTGAAATGACTTCATGGTGGTTTTCTTTTTGGTCTCCTAAATGATCAAATTATTTTCAGAGTGACTGATGGCGAGGAAGTGAATCTGTCACTACAGCAAGCTCACCCTCAAAGCAGCCCACCATTGCTGCACTACACTTAACTGTTGTTTTTTGAAAATAGCACCAGATCCTATGATCCTTAGTTTTTCTAGTTGTTCCACCTGTATATACGAGGGGCATTTATTAAATATTTCCGCTGTCCCACTTGTATTTATCACAGGATGCTGAAACTGCACAAGTGTAATGATATAAGTCTCTATAGGTTACATTCCAATTGACAACTCAGAAGAGATAACAGTTTTGATTTTACAGGTGCTGAAGTGGTGTGAGATTTGATAATGGACCCAGTGGAATAGAGAGCAGTCATCAAGTTCCTTTATTTGAAAGGCCGCACACCAAAGGAGAGATTTGATGAAATGAAAGAGGTTTGTGGTGATGATTCCCCATCATATGATGTCGTCAAGAACTGGCATCGTCAATTCAAATGTGGTCGGACTTTGGTGCAAACAGCTCCAATTCCAGGGTGACCCCACTCTGCTGTTGATGAACACACCATCCAGCAAGTGGATGTCGCCATTTTGGAAAATCACCACATAACCATTTGCCACCTAGGCCAAAATATCAAGATTAGTGTGGAGTCGGTGGAAAAAAATCAGCCAAGACCATCTTTATATGCATAAGGTATCTGCTCGCTGGGTCCCCCGGCTGCTCACATTTTCCCAGAAGCAGGTGCCTATTATGTACAACAGTTTCTTTCCTTCCTGGAAATTCACCTTGGATTGTTCTCTAGTCGCTTGCAAAACATGATTGGTCCACAGACAACCACTTAGAGTCTCACCAGCCTACAATAGGCTGTGGTTCTCTTTATAATCACAAATAGACTATTTGGTCAGTTTTCACCAGTTCTGTGGGTGCTACAGAACTGGTGAACCAAAATGTGGACCAAAAAGTAGCTGAATTTTCACCAAAGGAAAGGAGAGTTGGTTTGAGATATTTCCCAGTTGTGTCACAACATGGAACTTGAACATGAAACAAATGGGAACTCATGGACTTTCCTTGAGCTCCTTCCAGCGATAATGATCAGTAGACTGTTGAGCCAGACGTAGGAAACATGACATTGCTAGCCATTTTTTCTCTTCCCCTAAAGCACTTGCCTGAGTCATTTTCCTAGAAGTTGCCCATTAGTTCCTTAGCTTTTATATACACAGAAATTGCTGCAATATCAGATTTTTAAAAACGTTTATTTACTGCAGAAAAGGAACTTGGTGCTATTCTGACTTTTAGTTTTCAACCCTGTGTTTGCTGGTGAATGTAAGTATATTAAGTGTTGGGTGTACTTGCAGGAACACATGTGTGCTCTTTGTAAACCTCAGATTACCTTTGCGCATGAGGAAATGACTCAGCCTGTCCATATCTGCATGCTGTCTCTATGATGCTTGTTGTGAAGCTGTGTTTTATTAAGCCTAAGAGCATGTTTTCTTAAGTCTAGGACCACTTGATCCTGTCTGGGAGTGTTAAGTGAGCTTCTGGGAGCAAAACTATTCACAATTTTAAAATATAAGCTACCAATACTGGTGGTTCTTTTACTTGAAAATAACACCTATAAGCATTTTTAATCTATACAGGTTATAACATCACTATGTAACAAAAGTTGAAAAAAATTCAGTGTTATTTCTGTTTAATTGCGCAACTACTTTGAAAATAGTTGTTCTACTGCACAAACTTTGTTTTTTACATATTTTTATTAACTTTTATCAAGAAAAGAGATTTAGAAAAAAATGTTTTGTTTACATTGAAAGTGGGAGAATAATTTTACGTATAGAATGTAGGAAAAAGAAAGAGAAAGAAAAAATGAAAAAAGAGGGAAAATAGGGGGAAAAATTAAAAAATGTTAACTTCTTTTGAACATTGTTTACTCTATTTTCTTTTTTTGTTTTCCGCATCCCCTCCATCTTCTTTTTTTCTAAGATTGATTCTCTTCAACAAATGAGATCTATTTTCATCTGTTTAAAGTAGTCTTTTACCAGGTCCCAATTAATTTCTTTCTTAGGAAGACCTTGGTTGGATGATAGCCAGTAGGTAAGTCTGCCACAAATTACCATTATGCTGAATTAGTTGAGACTCCTCACTAAACTACAAACCTCAGAATTTTGCAGGAGGCAGCAACCAGATTTAAAGTGGATTCATTTTCTAGTGTGATGAAGTATAGATGAGATATCATTGAAAACCCATAGCAAAATGTGCTGCAGGATGTCCCTTCCACAAAGGCAAAGTTTGTGCAGTTTAAGAAACCTTTTCCATGTTTTATGATAGACCCAATTAGGAAATATCATTTAGGAACAAAAATTGTCTTGTGTAGTGTAATGCGTGTGTTGTCTTGAATCCATGTGTTGAGAATGTTGTTCATTTTGTTGCTATTGTTGGGTCAAGTCCTTTCTGACTTATGGCAACCCTGAAGCAAACCTGTCAAAGAGTTTTTGATTGATTGATTGATTGATTGATTTTAATATTTTATGGCAACCCTGAACACATAAAAAAGCAAACCTGTCTAATAACTCAAAGAAGTTTTCTTGGTGAGATTTGTTCTGATTGAGTAAGGCAAACAAAACTCCCATCTGAACAAATCTATTAAACATTGTGTCGTCGAAGGCTTTCATGGCTGGAATCACTAGGTTGCTGTGAGTTTTCCAGGCTGTATGGCTATGTTCCAGAAGCATTCTCTCCTGACATTTCACCCGCATCTATGGCAGGCATCCTTAGAGGTTGAGGGGGTCTGTTGGAAACAAAGCAAGTGAGTTTTATATTATTATTACCCTTCTTTCAACACATTCCTGTTTGTCAACCTACTTCTCAAATTGTGGAAACCTAGAATCACATTCAGTTTTTAAACTTCCACATCCTACTGTTGACTCATGTTCCACTAAAACTCATAGATCCCTTTCACGTTTCCCATTGTCAAGCTAGGTATCTCCCATCCTACATCTGTGCATTATCATTTCCTGCCTTACATGTCTCCCTGTCAACACTTGTTTGGCCCAGCTCTCTAACTTGTTACAGTTATTTTGGATTCGGGTCCTGTTCTCTGGGATATTGACTCTCACTCCCAGTTGGATGTCACCTGCACATTTGATAAGTGTGCCTTATCAGATCACTTTATCAGAAAACAGGGGAATTCCAGACATGAAACAATCAGGGTCAGCTAAATCCTACCAACAAAGGATTCCCCCAGGCAGGAATCAGCCAGACCTCGAAACTACAAGACTTTGCAGTGGTAATCAAGGTGATCAGTTGCAACATTCACACTTGCCTCCAACAGATGAGTTCAGATATATAAACCTCCCTTGCTTAGTTTCTAATATACCTCAGAATCTCTGAGGATGCCTGCCATAGATGTGGACGAAACGTCAGGAGAGAATGCTTCCGGACCATGGCCATACAGCCCGGAAAACTCACAGCAACCCTATCAAACATTCATTGAAAAACAATAGTAGGACATGACGTGTATAACCCAAGAACAAAAATTGTGTTACATGTGTTACTTGAAGGATTAGAAAAATATCCAGTCCTGGTTTTTTTCCCTTGAAAAACTCACAGATTTAATTTCTGTTTGGTACTCTTCTTTTCCCCTTAGGTGACCATCCAAGATGGTGGACCACCTGGCGAATACTGAGATTAACAGCCAGCGCATTGCTGTGGTGGAAAGCTGCTTTGGTGCCTCTGGGCAGCCCTTGGCTGTGCCAGGAAGAGTCCTCCTGGGTGAAGGGATCTTGACCAAAGAATGCCGCAAAAAGGCCAAGCCACGGATTTTCTTTCTTTTCAGTGACATCCTTGTATATGGGAGCATTGTGATCAGCAAGAGGAAGTACAGCTCCCAGCACATCATACCCCTGGACGAAGTCACCTTGGAAACGTTGCCAGACACCTTGCAGATGAAGAACCGATGGATGATCAAGACGGCCAAGAAGTCTTTTGTGGTGTCGGCTGCTTCCTTGACGGAGAGGAAAGAATGGATCAGCCATTTGGAGGAATGCATCCGCATTTTATTGTCCAAAACGGGCCAGCCTCCTCCCACCGAACATGCCGCCCCTTGGATCCCTGACAAGGCCACCGATATCTGCATGCGATGCACACAAACCAAGTTCTCTGCTATTACACGACGGCACCACTGTCGGAAGTGTGGCTTCGTTGTATGCGGAGACTGCTCCAGGCAGCGGTTTCTCATGCCCCGGCTATCCCCAAAGCCTTTGCGGGTTTGCAATCTGTGCTATAAACAGCTAATGGAGAAGAAACAGGAAGCTGAAGAGCAGTCGAAACGAGTCCCATCTCCTTTGTCCGGCTACGAACCTTCCAGCGGGGATGACAGTGACCAATCCGACGAGGATCGACTGGAATGGTCACCAGAGGCCAAATTTTACACATCGGATGTGGCTTGGTCATCATTCCATAGTTGACCTCAAGTTGATTTTAGGGACTTGGTCTTCTTTCCAAAGCACACACATTTGCCTTAATGTCCTTTCAGAGGAGTAACTTTATAATTTTGTGATTTAGTTCCATAGCACAATGTAACCAAATTATATATTTTTTTCTGTTCCTGATTTGGAAGAGTTACTCCTGTTTAATTGTGTGGTACTTACTTTGAAAGTAGCTGTTATACTCCAGAAACTTTAATTTTATGGCTGCCACAAACTAAGTTGAATTGGTTAAGACTCTATGAGATATTAATTGAAAAAATATAACAAAATGTGCTGTGGGATTCCCTTCCCGCATGAACAAAGTTTTTGCAGTTTGATAAACCTTTTCTATGTTTTTATGATAGAATCCCTCCAGCCCCTGGTGGTGCAGCTGATTAAACCGCTGAGCTGCTGAACTTGCTGAATGAAAGATTGGTGGTTCAAATCCAGGGAATGGGGTGAGCTCCCACTGTTAGCCCCAGATTCTTCCACCCTAGCAGTTTGAAAACATGCAAATGTGAGTACAGCTCCAGCAGGAAGGTAATGGCGCTCCATGCAGTCATGCCGGCCACATAACCTTGGAGGCGTCTACGGACAATGCCGGCTCTTCAGCTTAAAAATGGACATGAGCACCACCACCTCAGAGTCGGACACGACTAGACTTAATGTCAAGGGGAAACCTCTATCTTTATGTTATGATAGAACCAAATAGGAAATGACATTTATGACCCAGGAACAAAAATCGTATTACATAGCATAATATTCCATAATATTCCATGAAAAGGGAGTGCTTATGCCTCAGGCTCCATGACCAAAGGTTGGATTGCATTGTTTTAGTCTGGGAGTTTGAAGTAGTTCTCCCTTGCTAGAAAAGGAAGTATTGCCATGGGAACTACTGCTGGTTTATGCACTAGAATGCTCCAAAATGCATATGAGGAAGGAATCCAGTTTTCTTAAAAACATAGGACACTGTCATTTATTAAACCAGGCCCTTGGTCAGTGGTTCTCAACCTGTAGGTCACCAGATGTTTTGGCCTTCAACTCTCAGAAATCCCAACAGCTGGTAAACTGGCTGGGATTTCTGGGAGTTTTAGGCCCAAACACCTGGAGACCCAGGGTTGAGAACCACTGCCCTTGGTGTATCTACTTAGCCTTGCCTTGTGGGCTTTGACTTGAGCAATAACTCTCCACGGTTTCAAGCAGGATGCTCTCTTAGCATTATCAAGGGTGCATGAACGCTACTTCACGGTTCACTTACTGCGAACTCGCTGTTTTGAGGTGTATATACATACAGTATATTTAAAATAAAGTAGCGAGGGAACACTGTAATGAGGAGGGAAGAAGAGCCGCCCCCTCGCCCTCTTTACCTTCCTCTTCACCGTCGGGGCAGCAAGGGGCCTGAGGCTGTTAGGAATGGTGGGAGTTGAAGTCCAAAACACCTGGAGAGCCCAAGTTGGCCCATGCCTGAGATAGCCATCTAATGCAGTAGTAAAGACCACGGTGCCAGCCCTTTTTCCCGTGGTGCCTCGCATGGCGTATGTCTGTTGGAGAGGGGAGCTCCTTTGGAGGCGAGTCCCGTGCTTTCTGCCTTGGTCTTCAGCCTTCTCCTCTTCGCTTCCATGATGGCTGCCTCTCTCCCTGCTGAGGTTCAGGGCTCCGGCTGAGAGATCCGTCTGCCTCCTGTTGCCCCTCGTGATCCCCGCTGGAAGGCCCCTCATCCTGTTGCGAGCTGAGCACTTCCAGTGGCGCGTCTGCATCACAGCATTAATGCAGTGTGGCACCGCTTTAAGTGCAAGGGCTCAAAGTCAGCAAGAGGCCCTGGTGGCAGCGCGAAAGAGGAAGGTAAAGAGGGCGAGGGGGCAGCTCTTCTTCCCTCCTCGCCTTCTTTACCTTCCTCTCCCTCCTCGTTGCCGCCAGGGCCTCTTGCTGCTGCTTGGGCTCCGCAACACCTCCACTGCCTCCTCAACCGCGAGAGGCCCCGGGGGGGGGGGGGGGGGAGGAGGAGGAGGAAGAGGAAAGTAAAGAGGGCATTTGAGGAGAGGGGAGGGGGCATCCCCACTTCACAGTTTTTCACTTATTGCGGGGGTCCTGGAACGTAACCCCCGCAATAAGTGAGGGAACACTGTAGTACAGCTTAGCACCACTTTAACTGCCAGAGCTCAAGGCTATAGTTTGGTGAGGCACCAGCACTCTTGGGCAGAGAAGGCTGAAGACCTTGTAAAACTACAGATCCCATGATTGTATAGCACGGAGCCATGGCAGTTAAAAGTGGTGTCAAACTGCATTAATTTTACAATGTAGATACACCCTTAGTGGCTTCTCAACTCACATACAGTAGAGGCTTGTTTATCCAACCTTCGCTCATCCAACATTCTGTATTATCCAACGCAATCTGCCTCCCGCCCGGATCCACAGCTGTTTCAATACATTGCGATGTTTTGGTGCTAAATTCGTAAATACAGTAATGACTACATAATGTTACAGTGTGTTGAACTGTTTTTTTCTGTTGATTGGTTGTAAAACATGATATTTTGGTGCGAAATTTGTAAAATCATAACGTAATTTGACGTTTAATAGGCTTTTCCATAATCCCTCCTTATTATCCAACATTTTTGCTTATCCAGTGTTTATGCTGGATAAGCGAGACTCTACTGTACTTAGTAAGTCTGATCCTGCTTATCTTCCAAAAGCAAATAGTATCACGCACAGTCAGGGCATTATGGTGACTTATAGAACTATGGATCACATTTGCTTTCACATGCTTCAGTGTACTCCCAATTTTATTATCTGCACAAATTATTAAAGATATTGTATACAATTACATTTAAGCTATGCGTATATGGCGTATATGCAACATACATTAATTTTGTGTTTAGAATTCGATCCGATCTTCGAAATACAGATATTCTAAAGTCTTAAAAACCCCCAAATCCTTCTGGTTCCAAGCATTTTGGATAAGGGATACACAACCTATATATGACTGTAAAGTTAATCGGGCCCCCTGGTGGTGCAGCAAGTTAAACCACTGAGCTAATGAACTTGCTGACCAAAAGGTCAGCGGTTTGAATCCGGAGACTGGGGTGAGCTCCCGCTGTTAGCCCCAGCTTCTGCCAGTCACGCAATTCGAAAAGATGCAGATGTGAGAAGCTCATTAGGTACCACTTCTGCGGAAAGGTAACAGAGCTCCGTGCAGTAATGCTGGCCACATGACCTTGGAGGCATCTACGGATAATGTCAGCTCTTTGGCTTAGAAATGGAGATGAGCACCACCCCCCAGGGTTGGACACGACTAGACTTAATGTCAGGGGAAAGCCTTTACCTTTAAAGTTAATCAAGGGTTTTAATAGTATTCTGTTCCAAGATTCAAAGCCATTATATTAGGCTTTTAACAAAAGAATGAGCTCTTTGAGGCCATTTTGATGCAGAAACAGATATTAAGAGAATTCTGACAATGGATGCTTAGAAACATATTCCCAGCACTTGATAAAATGAACTTCTTGCTCCAACCTGTTGTACTATATTAGGGACCTGAATGTCTAATATTCCTTAGCTTTCATAATTTTGTTTTATTTATGCTCTTCGGAATAATAAAATAACACCGACACTGCCTTCTCAGCTTCTTGTTTATGAAAATTTCCGCCCATAAGTGTCATGTTTGTCACCATCACAGAAAGGTAATTTGAAACACTAATTTCCGAACTTAATTTGTGGGCACTCCTGCCTTTTTTTTTTGTCTAGGCCAGAAGACCAATTATTTTAATGTACTTTCTTAATTTATAGTTACACACTAAACATTTGCTACGTCTCAACAGAAATGGTGCTGTAAACTGGAATGTGGAGTTCTTTTTCAAAGCAGGTTCTCTCATCTATATATATATCACAGGTGTGAACTTCACCATTAATGCGGTATCTGTGGAATTTGCGTGTATTGCTTCTGGTCTTAGGAATTGTTGGCAATTCCCCATCAGAACTGCCAACCATTAGAATAAATGGCATACAAACAGCAAATAGATTCTGGAGTAGAGACTTCCATTGGGAGATGTAGTTTGGCGAGGCCCCAACACTCTTTGGCAGGGAAAGCTAAAAACCTTGTAAAACTACAAGTCCCATCATTGCATAGCACTGAGCAACCTGTAGCTTAGTATTACATGTGAATGCAGGCAATTCCTCTCTTTCTATGTTTGTCTTCTTGAGTTGATAACATTTTTCAGACATGCTTTGCGATTATATATATATATATATATATATGTGTGTGTGTGTGCATACACACACACACAGATAGATAGATAGATAGATGGATGGATAGATATCAGTATGGAGCCCCCAGTGACGCAGTGGGTTAAACTGCTGAGCTGCTGAACTTGCTGACTGAAAGGTTGGTGGTTCGAATCAGGGAGCGGGGTGAGCTCCTGGTGTTCGACCCAGCTTCTGCCAACCTAGCCGTTTGAAAACAGGCAAATGCATGTAGATGAATAGGTACCACTTCTGTGGGCATGCCATGCAGTTATGTCATCCACATGACATTGAAGGTGTCTATGTACAACGCCGGCTCTTCGGCTTAGAAATGGAGATGAGCACCAACCCCCAGAGTCGAGCACAATTAGAATTAGACTTCATATTAGAGGAAACCTAAACCTTTACCATGTTGACCCCATCCCTTTTTGTGAGTCCTTGGATGTGACATTGCTGCAACCTATTTTAATCAGAGTTTGAATACCAGTTTTAGCATTATCTGTGATATGTTGTTTCTAAAATAAAATGTTACTTAATATCTTATTTATTTATTTATTATTTCAATTTGCTAAACCGCCCTTCCCGAGGCTCAGGGCGGTTTCCAAACATATAAAACACATCGAGATAAAACATTCTAAAAACACCCTAAAAATACCATAACAATCATTTACAGACACATAAAATCGCATAAAAACATACTAATCAGAGCAAAGCTGATTCAAGTAAAACAGTGGCAGCACGGCTATGCGAGAATTGGCAGTTCAAGCACCGGTCAGACCAAACGCTTGCCTGAACAGCAGGTCTTGCACGACCTATGGAAGGCCATCAGGTCCCTCAGGGCCCGCGTCTCGGCCGGCAGCAAGTTTCACAGAACCGGGGCAGCCACCAAGAACGCCCTCTGCCGTGTGCCGGAGAGCCTATAAGTTTTCAGTCCTGGGACCTCAAGCATTATAAGACCCTCTCTCTGAGCACAGTGATCTTCTGGGCACGTATGGGATAAGTCGCTCCCTCAAGTACACTGGCCCCAAACCATGTAAGGCCTTGAAAGTAAGAACTAACACTTAATCTTAAATATGCTGTTTCCTAATCAGCTGGCTTTTGTTTTTATTCAGTTACCATATGTTTACATTATAATAATTGTTCAAATCAATTAATTGAGTCGGGATTTTTTTTTAACCTTTTGAAATGGATGGGTACATTTCTGATTAAATATTACCTAGACTCAATGCATAATTAAAGATTGTTAATTCAATACTGGAAAATACCCCAAAATAATGGGGTTCTGTCTTTTGCATGCCATTCCCATAGAGCTGAGTTTCTGTCCCTAGTGAAGTCATGGTCCGATTTGAAGTATTAGCCCTCTTCATGATAATCCTCTTAGGCATGATTTCAAGAAGAGCCAAGACATTCAAAAACATATTCATCACCAGGAGCAAGTCTTTTGTAACCGCAATGGATCTTAATGGATCTTAATTGGTCCAAGCCAATGTAAACACTTTGCATTACAACAGCAGTGGCTCATGACAATATATTGAAAATCCATCTTACTGACCTGAACTGTACGAGTATTTCAGCTCAACTGAATCATGGGGCTGTAGTTTTATACAGTCTTGAACCTTCTCTGATAAAGAATACAGATGCCTCACCAAGCTACAAATCCCAAGGTCCCATCTCATTGAGCCATGGCAATCAAATTAGAGATGAGTCCTTCAAAATGGGGCTCCAGGGCTTTTGAAGCATCTTCCCCCCTTTTGCTTTGGCTCAGCACTAAGATTACATATTGTGCGAATCTATTGCATACTCTAATTTTGTACAGTTTTGTAATTTCACTGAAAAGGGTGAGCATTATATTTGCGTAAATAGGGTATCGTGTTATGAAGCCAGAGGCCATGTTGTCTGCGGATTAAAGTGGGAGCAGCATAATGATCCAAGCAAAAAATATTTCCCACACTGTTATGGGCTACATACCAGCACATACCAGCTACATACCTACACGACAATATGATGACGGGACTCCAAAGCCCTATTCAGTCATGTTTACAGTATGTCAAATAAAAAAGGGAGGGGGAAATCCTCCAGTGTTATCAGTTACATAACCATACTACCATATATTAGGCCTCGGTAGCACGGCAGTTAAAACTGCTAGCTGCAGGAAACTGCTGACCAAAAAGCCACAAGTTGGGGTGAGCTTCCGACTGTCAGCCCTAGCTTCTCCCAACCTAACAGTTCAAAAGCATGCAAAAGAGTAAAAGGACATCCCATGCAGATATGCTGGCAAAAAGATTGGAGATGTTTATGGACAGCAGGCTCCTCAGCATGGAAAATGGAACAAGAGCACCTTCCCATGGCCCAAGTTGAGCATCGCCTCCAGACGCCAGAAATGAAAAAAGGGAAAGCCTTTACCTTATCTCTGTGTTGTATGTCACTGTTCTTTTTGTAAAAAGGATTGAATGTTTGCCTTATATGTGTATTATAATCCACTGTTGGTCCCTCCAGGAAAATAAAGTGGCCACTGTTGAACAGCTCTCATTGTCAATAAATTCTTCCTGATGTTCAGTAATTCCTTCCATTAGGGGCTATCAGAATGCTTTCCCAAATATTTAAACTTTGTTGTTGGGTGTGTTTTTTTAAAGGTCTTTGATCCTCATAGTATTCGCCATAGGAAACGAACTGTCCCCAGATACTGGTGTTCACAAGGGCAATGGAATTCCTTTTTTAAAGTTTGAAGCCATTGTTCCGCGTCCTAGTCTCCAGGGCAGCAGAAAACAAGTTTGCTCCCTCCTCCCTATGACTTCCTCTCACATACTTATACATGGCTGTCATGTTTCCTCTCAGTCTTCTTCAGGCTAAACATGCCCATCTCTTTAAGCCGCTCCTCATAGGGCTTGTTCTCCAGACCTTTGATCATTTTAGTTGCCCTCCTCTGGACACATTCCAGCTTGTTAAAATCTCCCTTCAGTTGTGGTGCTTAACAGTATTCCAGATGTGGTCTAACCAAGGCAGAATAGGGGGGTAACATGGATCTAGATCAGGGGTGCCCACACTTTTTCATCATGCGAGCTACTATATGAACAATCAAGTTGAAAAGATCACCTGTTGTGCATGTGAGCGTGCGCACACATGCGTGCGCGCACGCTCCTACTGCGGCCTTCCGTCCACGTGGGGCTTCTTTCTTGCCTGCCCACAAACCTGCCGCCGCGCGCACCCGGGAAGGGGATCCTCCTTGCCTGCGGGCGCACTCTCTCTTAATGTCTTCATTGCCTTCCTGCTGTGTGCTTTCACGAAGCAGGAAGTCCCCATCCCATCCTGCTTCTTGCGTGCACAGCAGGCCCCTCCCACGCACGCAGCAGGAGGGTATTTATAGGCGCACCCGCCAGCGCTCTGGCCAGATATGGCTTCGGCGGCGGCTCGGAAAGTGCAGGGTTGGGAAGAGGGGCCGCCTGGGCTGGGAAACTCAACTGAGAGAGGGACCCATGTGAGGCTGGAGCCTCCCCATGGCAGCCTTCCCCCACTTCTCCCTCGAGGCTTCCTTGCCTCGGCAGGAGAAGGAAGAGTGGAAGAGGTGCTTCCCCAAAGTGACAGATGCAGCGGGGGGGGGGGGGGGCTTCCTTCTTTTCGAGGGTGTCACTCAGAAAGGACGCCCAAGTGGATGGCTGGCAGGAAGGAGGACCCCTCCCACTGGTGGCAGTCCATGCCCACGGGAGGGGGAGAGAGAGAGAGAGAGAGGGTGGCTCTTCCTAGCTGGCTCTGAAGAGCCACCCTCTTTCTCTCCTGTGGGCCCTCGCCGCCTTTCTCCTTCGAGGGCGAGGGAGGGCGAGGCGGAGAAAGGCGGCGAGGGCACAAGCAGCAGCAAGTGGAGTCTCCATCCCCACAGCCCCCTCCTCCTTGGGTTCAGCCCCAGGAACACGCTGGAGCCCTCCCTCCTCGCCCCCAACCAAGGAAAGAAAGCAGCCCCACACAGCTCGCTCGCCCAGGTCTCGGCTTGGAATGGGAGTCCCGAGGGCAGCAGCAGGGTTTGCGGCGGGGCTTGCTTGGCTTTGCCCCACTTTGCCCGGCCTCCTTCGCCTCTTTCTCTCTCTCTCTCCCTCTCTCCTTCCAGCGCCCGCCCGCCTGCCTGCCAAAAGAATCCGAAAAAGTTCTCCGGATTTCTTTCTTCTCTCCTTGGCTCTCTCTCTCACACACACACACACACACATTCCCTCCATCCCTCCCACAGCCTCGCATCCTATCTGTGCGTGTGCCTTCTCCTTGCTCCCCCCCCCCCCCAGCAGCAACCAATGGGCGGTCATGTCACCACACCGTGCATGGCAAGACAAGCGCCAGGGCCTGCCCACTAAAGCTTCATTTTGGCAAAAGAAGCCCGGCGAAGGCGGCGGCGGGAGCACACGTGCACGCACATGGCAGGAGCGCGCCATCCGGCTGGTGAGGCCCAAAGATCACCTGGAAGAGGGCCGAAGATCACCTAGGTGCTCCCGATCACCATAATGAGCACCCCTGATCTAGATACTATACTCCTATTGAAGCATGCCAAAATCCCATTGGCTTTTTTTGCTGCTACGTGACATTGTTGGCTCATGTTTAACTTCTTGTCCATGAGGACTCCAAGATCTTTTTCAGATGTACTGCTCTCAAGCCACACGCCTCCCGTTCTGTAACTTTGCATTTGATTTTTTCTGCCTAAGTGGAATATCGCATTTGTCACTGTTGAACTTCATTTTGTTAGTTTTGGCCCATCTCTCTCATGGGGGACCTTGTTGAAGGCCTTACTGAAATCCAGATACGCTACATCCACGGCATTCCCCGCATCTACCCATCTTGTAACGCTATCGAAAAAAGAGATCAGATTATTCTGGCATAACATTGAGCCATAGCAGTTAAAGTGGTGTCAAATTGTATTTAGTCTACAATGTAGATGCACCCCTGAGCTAAGCAGATCCACCACTCAAACTATTACTTACTCATTCCAAAAATACTTTAATTTCTTAATCACGAATTGGGACTCTTATTTTGTTACCAGGCCACAGCCCACACACACCTACAAAAAATTATAGATCACCAAGAGATATATGATTTTTTCTTTATTATCAAAAACTTTTCTGCAGACCCAGAGTTGCAAAATGCAAAAAGTTCCAAAATGAACCTAGCAGCAGCTGTATCCTACAAACTATCGGTTCTAACCCTTTAATATAAAGTATCTCAACTTGATGATTTTGTATAACTTGTATCTTTACGTACTGTGTGAATTCCTACCGATATAATGTGTACTGCACTTAATATATGTATCAAAATGTAACTTGAAGGCAACCAGCTCTCCGTGCCGTCAGTGCGCATACTCTCTTGGGAAAAGAAATCCCAGCCAGGGCCCCATCAGCTATTTCCCAAGACAGCTAAATGTCAAAACCTTTGTGTGTATATTCAAATAGATGATCTCTTTTTTCATCAGGATGTTTGTTCATTCAACTTGAGGCTGAAACTCCGCTGAAACTCCCATGGAAGAAGAAGAAGCTCAGCAAACATAAATACTAACTCTATAGGGGCAAGTAAGCCTTTGATTGGTTGAAATCACCATCCTTGATTTTTGGGTCTCACAGCCTTTGTTTCACACAGAACTAGACGTTTGAGTTAATCAGGGACTCATCAGCATACCCATGTTACTATTTCCTCCTGAATTCTGCCCTCCCACGGGTTGTCCCTGCAACACATTGATTCTTTGAACTGACCAGCCACCAGCCGTCATTCTTCCCACCACAGGAATCTCCTCCTGCAGGCTTTGTTGTCAGGAAACCCCCTGGCCAATCTGAGCAAGGATCCTAGCCTGCCTCGTTTTCAGCCAATCAGGGGAGAGAACAAAAAAAACCCCGAAGAACTGTCAGATCTGTATAAGATGTCATGTATTTTTCTGTGAATTTATGCTGGTACACTTTGAAGAGTATTGTTTGTAATTGCATCCTTTTTTGGCTGAATCATAATAAACCTCTGTGGCTTGCCTTCAACCTGGAGAGAATGTTCTCTGTCTTGGCTGATCTGGATGCTCACCAGGCATGGATCTCTCTAACCACAGTCCTAGCTGAAATCACTACATATTTTAATGTTAAAGCTTCCTCTTCACACCATTTATTTATTTAAAATTTATTTAAAAATTTTGTACCCCGACCTCACCTCCAAGGAGGGACTCAGACCGGCTTACAGCAAAATTCAATGCCATACACATTTAAAACATCTTAAAACAGCATATTAAAATACATAAAAACAGAGATATGTAAAAACCACATTGCCATTAAAACCACATTCAACTCGGTCTATAAAAGTGGTCACTCATTTCAGATTGAAATCAATCTCCGCTTATTCTGGGAAAGCCTCATTCTGCATCCAAGTCTTCACCCACCTCCTGAAGGACAACAGGGAGGGGGCAGATCTAACATCACTTGGGAGTTCCACAGCCGAGGGGCCACAACAGAGAAGGCCCTGTCTCTCGTCCCCACCAGACACGCTTGCGAAGATGGCGGGATAGAGGGCAGGGCCTCTCCGGAGGAACTTAATGTCCTTGATGGTTCATAGGGGAGAATTCTTTCGGACAAGTAAACTGGGCCAGAACCGTATAGGGTTTTGTAGGTTAAAACCAGCACTTTGAATTGTGCTCGGAAACTAATTGGCAGCCAGTGGAGCTGCCGGAACAAGGGAGTTGTATGCTCCCTGTACCCTGCTCCTGTTAGTAACCTGGCTGCCGAGCATTGGACTAATTGCAGTTTCCAAGCAGTCTTCAGAGGCAACCCCACGTAGAGAGCATTGCAGTAGTCTATTCGAGATGTAACCAGAGCATGGACCACCGTGGCCAAGTCAGACTTCCCAAGGTACGGGCGCAGCTGGCGCACAAGCTTTAACTGTGAAAAAGCTCTTCTGGCCACCGCCGAGACCTGGGGCTCCAGGCTTAGCGATGAGTCCAGGATCACTCCCAGACTGCGAACCTGCGCCTTCAGGGGGAGTGTAACCCTGTCAAGCACAGGCTGTAACCCTATGCCCCGTTCAGGCTTGCAACTGACCTGGAGTACCTCTGTCTTGTCTGGATTAAGTTTCAATTTGTTCACCCATGCATTGAACCTGACTGTTTTTAATTTGGAGACCATTTTGGGGGATGAATTCTTTGTGTTTGGGAACTGTCAACTCAACCTGGCCTACCTCACATGGCTGTTGTGGAGATAAAATACGGAGGAGAACCATGAGCTCACTGGAGAATATCAATGTAATGTATTACATTTATTAATCATCAGTGTACTGATTAATCATCAGAAGGGCTATCATTGTGACAATATGCTACCTCTGTGGTCAGGATCATGATGTCTGTGTATAATAGTTCTTGAAGAACAACATGATTCCTTGGGGGTCTCTGTCGACTGTGTTGAACTAGGTACTCTTTTGGTCCAGTCTTTGCATCAGTAAGACTTTATCAACAACAGCAACAGCTTTCTGAACACCAGGAAAGCTTATTTAATAGTAAATAAATAAATAATAAATAAATACCTAACAAGTCACCCTATTATACTTTAACCTTTTCTCCACAATAACTTATCTGTAAGGTAGAAGCTAAAACATGAGCCAGCAATTTCAAGGGTTGGTGACATTAAATCACATGGCTAATACTCTGGTCTTGTTTCTGGAATCCAGTCCAGGCTAAACTAAATGCAAGATGAGGTGGGGTTTAGTTCCTGAACCTTGTCTTCCAAAAGAGTATTTTATTTATTTATTTATAATTCAAACTTTTATACCGCCACTCCCCGGAGGCTCGGAGTATGCACTCTGGGAGTGCGAAACTGGCATATTTCTGGGAAAACTAGACTTGCATTGTAAGTAACCACAATGTGTGTGTGTGTATTATAATAGGCAAATTGTTTCTAGACACAAATCAATGTTTATGTACTTATCCATGTGTCATTATTGCATGTTTTCCAAGAACAACTGTGGCTGGAGAAGTGCACAGAAAATAGTTCAAGTAAACAAGCAGCCACATTGTTGGATCCAGCCTTTGAAATGACTGGATTGGCAGTAGGTTTAAGGTTCATTCTGCCTTATCTCATTCAATAGATAGGGTTACGTGGGCCTCTGTTGAATATCATTAACAGCTCCCTTGAGCAAGGAGTCTTTCCAGAGTGCTTAAAGAGGCGGTGGTAGCTCCATTACTGAAGAAACCGTCATTGGATCCTGCGGTTCCCTCAACTACCGCCCAGTGTCGAACCTTCGTACCTGGGCAAGGTGGTTGAGAGGGCAGTAATGGAGCAGCTGCAATCCTTCTTAGATGATGCAACATGGCTAGACCCCTTCCAGTCCGGCTTCCGCTTGGGGCACGGGACGGAGACGGTTCTGGTCTCCATCACAGACCAACTCCGCTGCCAGCTCGACCAAGGCGGGTCTGCGCTGCTCGTGTTATTGGACCTCACGGCAGCGTTTGACACGGTCGACCACAATCTTTTGATCCACCGCCTGGCCATGGCTGGAGTGAGGGGACTGTCCTTAAATGGCTGACCTCCTTCCTCCGCCAGCGGTCTCAGCGTGTGAGGAGGGGCGGGGTGGTCTCCGAGGACTCCCCATTAGTGTGCGGAGTTCCTCAGGGGGCCATTCTCTCCCCTCTGTTATTTAACATCTACATGCAGCCGCTTGCACAGCTGGTGCGGAGTTATGGGCTGGTCTGTCACCAGTATGCGGATGACACCCAGCTCATTCTGAGGATGGAGGGCAGGCCGGAGTCTGTCCCCGATAATTTCCAACAGTGCCTCGAGGCCGTTACTGGATGGCTGCGAGCCAGTAGGTTGAGGGAGAATCCGGCGAAGACAGAGATCTTGTGGCTGGGCTGCCCGGGCGAGGTGGGTGCCCGGCTTCCGACCCTGGACGGTGCGGCGCTGCACCCAGCGCCGTCAGTGAAGAGCCTGGGTGTCCATTTGGACTCCCATCTGACAATGGAGACCCAGGTCTCCATGGCCAGTAAGGCTGCTTTTTTCCACCTCCGCCAGGCAAGGAGGCTGGCCCCTACCTCCCGGAGCGACCTAGCCACGGTGATCCAAGCCACGGTCATCTCGAGGCTAGATTACTGTAACGCGCTTTACGTTGGCCTGCCTATGTCGTCGATCCGGAAGCTCAGGCTAGTGCAGAACACTGCCGCCCGGCTCCTGTCTGGGGCTCCAGCAGGTTGCCGTATAACTCCAATCTTGCAGGATCTGCACTGGCTGCCTATTGAGCACCGGGTCGCCTTCAAAGTGTTGGTTCTTACCTTCAAGGCCATTCATGACCTGGGGCCAGCGTATCTGAGGGACCGTCTCACTCCATATTGCCCATCGAGATCACTCCGGTCTGAGGAGGCCAACCTCTTGGTAATACCATCGGTGAAGCTGGCGCATTTAACATCTACCCGCGAGGGCGTTCTCTGTGATAGCTCCCACGCTCTGGAACGCCCTCCCGGCCGAAGCCAGAGCCCTGAGGGACCTACTCCCGTTTAGACGGGCCTGCAAAACACACTTGTTTAGGCAGGCCTTCGGTGAGTAGGCTCGTCTATACATCCACTGGGCCATTATATTGCTGCTGCTCTTGTTTTAATTATTGTTGTTGCATGTTTTAATGATGTTTTTAAGTGTTCTGTTTTTAACCCTCTGGCGCTGTGCCATTGGTTCTTGTGAGCCGCCGCGAGCCCCTGGGAGTCGGCGGTGTAGAAGTCCCAAGAAATAAATAAAATAAATAAATATCTTGTCTAAAGTGAAAGAAAGCTCTGGCCAGCCCAAAATGGTCAAGTTGAGTGGAACTAGACGAACCTGAATCCTGTTGCCAGTCACAATAGAGGAGACCAGCTGAATCAATGGGATTTACACAAGCATTGACTCATCATTTAATAGTTTATTAAATGGGGCCACTCATGTTGAGGCAGATCCACATGAGTCAAACCTTTAGTTATGATTTAACATACTTCTAACTGCTCTCCATCCTTATGGATATCACCAAGGCATGCAAATATAACTAAAAATATTGTCTGGTATTCTGTATTGCAGAACCTGGAATTACACATCCTTCACTGCTTTGTAAGGCAACCCTGTGGATACCAAAATCCATAGATTCTCAGGTCCTGTATACAACAAAATAATGTTTCCCTTATATAAAATGGCAAAATCAAGGTTGGTTTTTTGGGAAATTTTTGGTTATGTTGAATCCATGAATATGGAGAGCTGACTGCAAATAGGAGTTCCCAAACTTGTGAATGGATACATGTAAGTATGTTTTCCATTCTAGATCCATGGGTTTTCCTCCAGACTGCAACCTCTTCACTTGTTTTGCATGTCAGAGACTGGTAGTTAATGTCTATGTCTCTCAATCCTTGCATCAGTGTTTTGTGATGAGGGGGATGCACCTCCCACCCCACCCCCCACACACATATACACAAATTACTCTGCTGTTGGCGGTTAAGATGGCGGCTTCCATTATCCTCCTCAACTGCATGATGCCAAGTGCCAGCCACATCAACGTAGCCTTGGAAACCAAGAAACGGGATGCCAGCAATTTCCCCAAACAGCTGAGAAAGCCTGAGTGCAGAGAAAGGGACATATTTGTACCAAGGAACCATCTGTTCCCGCAACGGTTATTAACCTGGTACTGCTCCGGGTATGACAGAGTCAAGCTGAACCTTTAGCAGGCAGATGGCGAGAGCTTTTTTTTGGTATTGTTGCTTCTGTTTTAACAAAAATCCCCTCTCCCTCTTTCCCAGTGGAAAGTAAGCAAAAGCATTGAAGGTTACAGAGCAAATGAAATGGAGAAGGTTCCTCTCACCCTTCAAGTTTAATTCCAAAAGTGATGGGTTCCTTGAAATCTGATACTTGTTGACCTCTTATTTATTGATTGATTGATTGATTGATTGTTCGGTCTTGTATTCCGCTCCTCCCTGCAGGCTCGGGGCGGGTAACAGCAAATAAAATAGGCGACTCATAAATAATAAAATCAATCAATCAATCAATCAATCAATCATTCAGCCATACAATAAAACATAAAACATACATCATATCACGAGGTACAGAGTAAAATACAGGAACGTTTCCTTGAACCCGGAATTTCCTTGGAACCCGCAGTTGTTAGGTGATTACACTAAGTCGGTATGCCTAGTTAAAGGCTAGTCCGAAGAGGGCGGTCTTACAAGCCCTTCGAAAAGGGATGAGCTCTGAGATAGCTCGGGTGTCATCTGGGAGGGAGTTCCATAACACCGGAGCTGCCACAGAGAAGGCTCTTTGCCTGGTTACAGACAGATGGCAGGAGCGGATTGATGGTACCAATAGCAGATTCTGTTCCTCTGAACGTAGTGATCTCGGGGGAATATACGGGGCAAGGCGGTCCCTCAGGTACGCAGGCCCTAGGCCGTGTAAGGCCTTAAAGGTCAAAACCAACACCTTGAAAGCAATTCGGTACTCGATGGGGAGCCAGTGCAGTTGCCGAAGGATGGGCGTGATGTGCTCCTCACTGGTGCTCCCGCCAGCAGCGAGCAGCAGCGGCATTCTGCACTAGCTTGAGTTTCCGAATTGTCGACAAGGGAAGGCCAACGTAGAGGGCGTTACAGTAGTCCAGCCTCAAGATGACCGTCGCTTGGATCACCGTGGCCAGGTCGTTCCTGGACAGGTAGGGTGCCAGTTGCCTAGCCTGTCGTAGGTGAAAAAAAACGACCTGGGTCTCCATGGTCAGCTGCTGAACACCATGGATGACCTGGGTCATCCATGGCACTCATCCAGCCCAGGTCAAGGAGTCCAGATTGAACACAGCCAACCAGCCCTTAACAAGGGATGTCATCTCAAGGCTGGCTGCAACGTTGCCTTCCTCTGTTGCCATCCAGGCTGGCACGCCAGCTGGGCCCACATAACACCTGTTTTGCAGGATCTCATCCAGATCACCCAAAGTGTTGGTCCTCACCTTTAAGGCCTTACACGGCCTGGGGCCAGCGTATTTGAGGGAGATTGCCCTCCGAGATCACTTCGGTTTGAGGACTCCAATCTCCTGGAGATATTCAGCACCTTCAGCCGGAGGGGTTCTCTGTCATAGCACGCTGTGGAAGCCTCCCAGCTGGAACTCCAGTCACAGCTTCAAGGCATAAATGGAATGACAATTGTTTTCTGTGTTATTAATTACTGTACTGCTGTTGTTTTAATTGTTTTTAACTGCTTATTGCCTGTATTTTACTGTGCCCTCAGCCGTCCATTCTCAGCAGAAGCTGGGTGTCATCCGCGTATTGATAACACTCCAGACCAAAGTCGCGAGCCAGCTGGGCCAGGGGGCGCATGTAAATGTTGAATAATAAGGGAGAGAGAATGGCCCCCTGGGGGACCCCACAATTAAGTGGGAGTCTCCCAGAGACCCCCCCCCCCCCTCCACACGTTGTCCCCGGTCCTGGAGGAAGGAGGCCACCCATTTAAGACGCTGGATTGAAATCTGTAGCAAATCTGTGAACAATTTTGTATCCCTCAGAGCTAACAGAGTCTACCAAAGAAAGACAGTGTGGGGAGTAGACCTAAGAAGACCATTTCTGGTTTTGAACTCCAGGAATGTATTTTCCTGCTGATAACGGAGGCCATACTATTTGACTTCCCATATCTGCAGGTGAATACATTTCTGAATTTCATATGTATATGCAAAACCACGAGTAATGCAAAACGGTGGATAAATGAAAGATTTATAGAATACTATAAAATTGTACTGGAGGACCTTAGAAAATGCCTAGAGAGGACACATTTTGTCAGATGTCAACAAATGATACCATGGACAGCGGTCCTGTGGTTATGGGGTTTGTATTGTATTGATAACAAAGAATGCAAGGGATGGATATGGCTCTGAAACCCATTGTAGAACAAGTTATACAAGTACACTATTTTTTTAAAAAAAATGCAATACAAAAAACATACAAATCCATATACTGTATATACTCAAGTATAAGTTGAGATTTTCAGCCCCTTTTTAAGGCTGAAAAAGTCCCCCTCGGCTTATACTTGAGTCAAAATTATTTGTCATTTAGCTCTGCTGCTACTGCTGCTGTTGTTATCATCATCATTATTATTACATTTACATTATTTTATGTTTTAATCCTGTTTTATGAGCCGTTTAGAAGCCTCAATAATAAATAAATAAGTAAATAAATTATTTTACTCTATTATTAGAGTAAAAACGTTCCTTTTTCAGAAGGCCTTTGGTCTCTAGTTGCCTGCATGCACAGCCCGCTGAGGTTGCTGCCCTATTGTATTTTGCTGTGGTCATGCAGCGTACTGCATTTTAACCTGATGTTTTACTGTGTGATTTATTAAGTGTGTTATTTTAATGTGTTTTTATTGTGCCTTATTTCTGTGAGCCGCCCCGAGCCTCCCGGGAGTGGCGGCCTAGAAGCCCAAGAAATAAATAAATAAATAAATTTTATTATTAATTTTATTATTTTGCTCTCATTAATATTGCTACATTTGTTATTTTACTCTATTTATTATTATTACATTTATTATTTTATTTTCTTTATTATTATTATTGAAAGGATACATAAGAATACATTTACATTGAAGAAAGTTAGAACAATGGTTTATTCAGAGTTGGTCAGTCTTATCTTAAAGTTTTATGTAAATATTCAAAAATCAAGCAGAGCATTTGATGAACCAACCTGGACACAGCATATTATTTGAGAACAGAGAAATGCTGGACCACTCCAACAACTACGATGTCAGACTACACAGAGAAGCCACTGAAATCCACAAGATTGTGGACAATTCCAACAGAAGGGAAGAAACCATGAAATGAACAAAATCTGGCTACCAGTATTAAAAAACCCTCTAAAATCATAACAGTAAATAAAGAACAACACTCAAAAACATGGGAATTCCAGGCAGGAAACAATCAGGGCCAGCAAATCACCCCCAAGAAAGAATTCTTGGGACTGTGGCGCAGCTGGCTGGGGAGTCAGCTGCATTAAGATCACTACTGACCAAAAGGTCATGAGTTCGAAGGCAGCCCGGTTCAGAGTGAGCTCCTGACCAAAATTTATTTATTTATTTATGATTTATTTATTTATTGGGGCTTCTTCACCGCCGACTCCCGGGGGCTCGCGGCGGCTCACAGAGCCAGTGGCACAACGCCACAGGTTAAAACATAAAAACAGTTAAAAACAGTTAAAACAATTAAACAGCAAAATGCAATATAACAATTGAGCAGCAGGAGATATCACAGCCCAGAGAGTATAGACGAGGCCTACTCCGCCAAGGCCTGCCTAAACAAATGAGTTTTGCAGGCCCGTCTAAATGGCAGCAGATCTCTCAGGGCTCTGGCTTCGCCGGGAGGGCGTTCCATAGTGTGGGAGCTATAATAGAGAACGCCTCCGGCGGGTCGATGTTAGATGTGCCGACTTTACAGATGGTACTACCAACAGGTTGGCCTCTTCGGACCGAAGTGATCTCGCTGGGCAATATGGGGTGAGACGGTCCTCAGATACGCTGGCCCCAGGCCGTGTATGGCCTTGAAGGTAAGAACCAGCACTTTGAAGGCGACCCGGTGCTCAATAGGCAGCCAGTGCAGATCCTGCAAAATTGGTGTTATACGGCATCCTGCTGGTGCCCCAGACAGGAGCCGGGCGGCAGTGTTCTGCACCAGCTTGAGCTTCCGGATCGACGACACATAGGCAGGCCAACGTAAAGCGCGTTACAGTAGTCTAGCCTTGAGATGACCGTGGCTTGGATCACCGTGGCTAGGTCGCTCCGGGAGAGGTAGGGGGCCAGCCTCCTTGCCTGGCGGCGATGGAAAAAGCAGCCTTGCTGGCCATGGAGACCTGGGCCTCCATGGTCAGCTGGGAGTCCAACTGGACACCCAGGCTCTTCACAGACGGCGCTGGATGCAGCGCCGCACCGTCCAGGGTCGGAAGCCGGGCACCCACCCCGCCCGGGCCGCCCAGCCACAAGATCTCCGTCTTCGCCGGATTCACCATCAACCTACTGGCTCGCAGCCATCCAGTAACGGCTTCGAGGCAATGTTGGAAATTATCGGGGACGGATTCCGGCCTGCCCTCCATCCTCAGAATGAGCTGGGTGTCATCGGCGTACTGATGGCAGACCAGCCCATAACTCCGCACCAGCTGTGCAAGCGGCTGCATGTAGATGTTAAATAATAGAGGGGAGAGAATGGCCCCCGAGGGACTCCACACACTAATGGGGAGCCCTCGGAGACCTCCCCGCCCCTCCTCACACGCTGAGACCGCTGGCGGAGGAAGGAGGACAGCCATTTAAGGACAGTCCCCCTCACTCCGGCCATGGCCAGGCGGTGGATCAAAAGATTGTGGTCGACCGTGTCAAACGCTGCCGTGAGGTCCAATAACACGAGCAGCGCAGACCCGCCTTGGTCGAGCTGGCAGCGGAGTTGGTCTGAGATGGAGACCAGGACCGTCTCCGTCCCATGCCCCGAACGGAAGCCGGACTGGAAGGGGTCAAGCCATGTTGCATCATCTAAGAAGGACTGCAGCTGCTCCATTACTGCCCTCTCAACTACCTTGCCCAGGTATGGAAGATTCGACACTGGGCGGTAGTTGGAGGGAACCGCAGGGTCCAATGATGGTTTCTTCAGTAATGGAGCCACCACCGCCTCTTTTAAGCACTCTGGAAAGACTCCTTGCTCAAGGGAGCTGTTTATGACATTCAACAGAGGCCACGTAACCCCTCCAGGCAAGATCTAACAAGCCAGGAGGGGCACGGGTTGAGGGAGCAGGTGGTGGGGCGAGCCGCAGCCACTATCTTATCAACAGCATCTGCGTCCAGTGGCCGAAACCGGTCGATGGTGGGCCCGGCGGAGGGCCACGGAGTCTCGAGCTCTCTCACTGTATCAATTGTGGCCGGGAGGTCCGGCGGAGGCTCAGTATCTTGTCTGCAAAAAGCTCTGGAAAACACCGGCGGTAAGGGCCTGATCGCTGTTTTTTGGGACGGTAGGGACCGTCGTCAGAGATCGAATTACCTTAAAGAGTTGAGCGGGCGTGAGCTAGCAGACGCTATCAAGGCAGAGAAGTATACTTTTTGGCTGCCTTGACAGCTTGCTCATAAGTTTCTTTGAATAACTTATAAGCCGATATTGAGGCTCCGTCACGGAGTTTCCGCCACTCGCGCTCTAACCGTCTCTTCTCCCGCTTCATAACCCTGAGGTCCCTTGTATACCAAGGGGACCGATGATTGCGGGGTCGGAGAGGGCGCCTAGGGGCAATCTCGACGAGAGCTCTAGCTAGTGAGGCATTCCAAGCCTGCACCAGCTCATCGACTGAGACGCTGGTAGACTCCAGATCCCTCAGAGCATTCAGGAACCTCTCGGGTTCCATAAGTCTCTTTGGGCGAACAAAAATCCGTTCGGCGCCCATGCATGGGGGAGGCGGTTGCTCAACCCGGATACTTAGAGCACAGTGGTCCGACCATGGAACCTCGATTACCGAGGCTAGGTCCACTTGAACCCCTGCACTGAACACCAGGTCGAGGGGTGTGCCCAGCCGAGTGCGTGGGTCCCGAGTTACATAAGGAGAGGCCCAATGTCGCCATGGTCGAAATTAGGTCCGCGGCTGCAGATGGAATGGGGGCTGCGTCGGCGTGGACATTGAAGTCACCCAGGACAATGAGTCTGGGAAACCTCAATGCCCACTCCGACACAGTCTCCAGCAGCCGCGCCTGGCTCTCTGCCGGTGCGCTAGGCGCACGGTACGGTATTGTGTAGCTTGTTGTCGAGCTTGTTGTGTAGCTTATTGTGTAGCTTGTTGTCGACCTTTGCAGCCCGAAAGACAGTTGCATCTGTCAAGTAGGAAATTTAGGTACCACTTTGTGGGGAGGCTAATTTAAGTGATTTATGAGGCCATAAAAATCTCCAGGAAGTATGCAAAGAATGGGGAAGTGACAGCTCCCCTGGTGGCCAGAAGCTGGAATGTTAAATAGCCTCTGAGTGTCTGTCTATATATGTTGTGTGTGTATAGCATTGAATGTTTGACATGTATATGTACATTGTAATCCGCCCTGCGGGCTGAGAAGGGCGGAATATAAATACTGTAAATAAATTCCCGCAGGCAGTAATAAGCCAAGCTTTGAAGCTGCAAGGCCACTCAATGCTAATCAAGTTGGCCAATTGAAACATTCACACTTGCCTCAAACAGACAAGAGTTTAGATATATAAACATGTGGCTAGTTTCCAACAGACCTCACAACCACTGAGGATGCCTGCCACAGATGCAGGTGAAACGTCAGGAGGGAATGCTTCTGGAACTTGGCCATACAGTCTGGAAAACTCACAACAACCCATTTAAAAACATTTATCCTACTGATGCCTCAATTAATTTATTATTTATTTATTTATTTCGGGATTTTACCCCGCTCTTCTCAACCCCCAAGGGGGGACTCAGAGCGGCTTACAGTATGGCACAATTCGATGCCCACATAATAACAATATAAACCCCAAAACACTTCAACAATTAAAATACATTAAAAATACATTAAAATACAACTACATTAGCACCATACACATTCACTCTGGATTAAAACAATGTTCAGTCCATAAAAACATTGGCCATAATCACCCACTTTCATTAAAAACCAATCTAAAATGCTGCCTTGTGCTGGTGTACGAATGCCTGGTCCCACAGCCAGGATTTTACTCTTTCCTGAAGGCCAGGAGGGATGTGGTGGATCGTACATCAATAGGAAGCGCATTCCACAGGCGGGAGCCACCACCGAGAAGGCCCTATCCTCGTTCCCACCAGCCTCATCTGAGATGTAGGCGGGAGCGAGAGCAGGGCCTCCCGGATGATCTTAGATTACGAGGTGGGACATAGCGGCTGATGCGTTCGGACAAGTAAGCTGGGCCAGAACCGTATAGAGCTTTAAAGGTCAAAACCAGCACTTTGAATTGAGCCCGGAATTGACAGGGCAGCCAGTGGAGCTGACGCAACAGGGGGTGGTATGCTCCCTGTATGTAGCTCCCGTTAGCAATCTGGCTGCCGCCCGCTGGACTAATTGCAATTTCCGAACTGTCTTCAAAGGCAGCCCCACGTAGAGTGCGTTGCAGTAATCTATTCGGGATGTGACCAGAGCGTGGACGACCGTAGCCAGATCAGACTTCCCAAGGTACGGGCGCAGCTGGCGCACGAGTCTTAACTGTGCAAAAGCTCCCCGGCCACCGCTGAGACCTGGGGTTCCAGGCTCAGCGATGAATCAGGATCACTCCCAAGCTGCGAACCTCGTCTCAGGGGGGAGTGTAACCCCATCCAACACAAGCTGTAACCCTATGCCCTGTTCGGCCTTGCGACTGACCAGGAGGACCTCTGTCTTGTCTGGATTTAGTTTCAATTTGCTAGCCCTCATCCAGTCCGACACAGCGGCCAGGCATCGGTTCAAGGTCTGGACAGCCTCCTTGGTGACAGGTGGGAAGGAGTGACAGATCTGGACGTCATCTGCGTACAGATAACACCTTACTCCGAAACTCCGAATGATCTCTCCCAGCGGTTTCATGTAGATGTTGAATAACATCGGGGACAGAACTGAACCCTGAGGGACTCCACACGACAACGGCTGTGGAGCCGAACAGGTGTCACCCAATGACACCTTCTGGGTACGACCTTCCAGGAAGGATTGGAGCCAATTACAATTAATGTAATTTTATTGGTATCTATTTTGATTTTGAAATTTACCAGTAACTGCTGCATTTCCCACCCTCATTTTATACTCGGGTCAATACATTTCCCCAGGTTTTTGTGGTAAAATTAGGTGCCCCAGCTTATAATCAGGTCAGCTTATACTCGAGCATGTATGGTAATTAAAATGTTCAAGTTCATGAAATGAAATTAAAGCAGAATTCTAAAAGCTTTGGAAAACACAAATGGTTTTAATTCTATTGTTTTTAACAAAAAAAAAAGTGGTGGGCACCCTGAACTTTGGTTCCTCTGACTCTTTATTGCTCGTAAGATCAGAAAAATTCAAAAGAGAGGGAGGTGGTAACAGAAGAAAGAGCATATAAAACAAAGGGCTCTTCTGGAATTCAAATGCCTTTTTGTGTCACATCAGGATGCAAGCTTTCATCTTCTTATTTCAAGGGATCATAAAATCAGTGCATGTTCCCAAGCTGGGAGCCGCCGATACACACATCTCATCACTTAATTGCTGCAAACTCTCTGCTAATGCCTCCCATTAAGTGTGATAGATGAGCATGGGTAAAAGGCAGGAAACATAAAACAGGAATTTACCCTTAAACTTTGCAGGAAAGAACGGCGGGATTCCAAAAGCCATTTGGTGACTGAAAACCATTTCACTACATAGATTAAAGCTTCACTTATTTTGCAGTTTCAATCTATGGTGCCATCTATACTGCCACATAATGCATTTCCATGCAATTGAACTGTTTTATATGAGTCTACACTGATCATATAATGCAGTTTCAAAGTGCATTATGTAGTCAGTGTAGATGGATCCTAGGTTGCGGTGGTGGGGTTGTTAACTGACTTCAAACTGACTTTGATTTATGGTGATTCTATGAATTGGAGAATAGGCCTGCTTCTGATCTGCGGATACATCCGATTTTCAGATGTTTTTTATGCAATTCCTATAAAAGAAGTGATAACGAGCACATGTTCCCAAACAGGAAGTGGCTTCGCCATTACGAAGGCTCCGTCCCCATACTCGGTAAGGGCTTGTAGGCCAATGGCTGATGGCAATCTGGTGGTAAACACCCAGATTGGAAGTGGGATAAAACCCCTTCCCAGCAGATCTGAGGCTTTCCATTTGTGTTACCACCAAAACGAGGCTTTCCCCCAGATCTGCATCCCTCCCCAGCAGATCTGGGGGAAACAAGGCCTTCCCTCCGGATCTGAAGGGCCCCATCCACCCAGTTTGGAGCAGAAGCTGTCATGTTTAAACTGGGTTAAACATGACAGCATCCACCATTATTGAAGCCATTATTGAAGCCATTCCAAATTTCAGATTTAATTCCAAATTGATATCGAAAATACTGCTTAAAACTTCGGATGTCTATCAGATACGAGTTCCCAATCAAAGAAATCTCACCAGTTGAGGCAGAAGCCATTGAGGTACTTTATTCGATTTGGCAGAGATGCAGATCCAGAATAGTTCTGTAGTCCAGTAATTCTCAACCAGATGTTTTGGTCTTCAACTCCCAGAAATCCTAACAGCTGGGGATTGTAGGTCAAAACACCTGGGGACCCACAGATTGAGAACGACCATGCTAGTCATTTAGAGACCCGCCGCTAAGACACTTGGAAGGCAATCAGACTCGGCTGCGAGTGATAGCTTATGATAATGGTGGTGTTGGGTTGTCATCCACAAAGAAATGCCTTGACCAGCAGTCCACCACAGATTTCTTTACAGAGGCACCACTTAATTCAAATAGTTCCACAGCAAAACAGTAGGCTGAGAGTATGGGCAAGTCCCACTCGTTCAGCATTTGAGGAAGGCAACCCTCTCTGAACCAATCTCACCACAAAAATGCCATGACCAATGTATTAAGCCAAATCATTGTTGCATCCAGCCTTGGATCACTTCTGGTGACTCTCAGCATCTTTTCTGTAATTTTTTCCCTCTACTATTAGAATCTAAAAATGATTTTACACTTTTGATACATTTCATCTTGTTTTAATATAATATAACTTGTCTAATTGTGCTACCTTTTCTGAATTTTAGCTTTTTAAATCAGATTTTTAGTTTTAGCTTAGTTAATTTATTTACCTCAGGGCTCCCTGGATGTGCAGCGGGTAAAACCACTGAGCTGGTACATTATTTAAACTGTTATGTTTATTTGCTGATTGAAAGGTTGGATAACAATAAAAAAGGTTTGAATCTCAGGGGACGGCCCTGGCAGGGTAAAACCACTGAGCTCCCACTGTTAGCCCCAGCTTCTGCCAACCTAGCGATTCAAAAACATGCAAATGTGAGTAGATCAATAAGGTATCACTTTGACAGGAAGGTAACAGTGATCCATGTGGCCATGCTGGCCGCATAACCTCGGAGGTGTCTACGGACGACGTCGGCTCTTTGGCCTAGAAATGGAGATAAGCACCACCACCCAGAGTTGGACACAACTAGACTTAATGTCAGGGGAAACCTTTACCTTTTTATTTTTTATTTATATCTCACCTTTTATCTAAAGATTTTAGACCTATTTACTATAAAAACCAATTTCCACATTTAAAATCATATAAATAATTCAGATATTTTAAAATAGCTCAAATCAGACTAAACAATTCAGACTAAAGATGTAGATGTTTCGTTGTGCATGTGACTGATGACTCTTGTGACAGATGATCTGAATCATGACCTGAATCCAAATTCCTATATATTATTACTAAGTTAAACTGAATTGATCCTGTTTAAGTGCTCTATATCTATGCTATTATTCCTATTCCACTATATGTTTCTATCCACCTTACTGACCACACTATCCTTTAACTAGTGTCGCATTTTGGTCCTCTCCCTCCCCTCCAAAAATGAGTCTGCTGTTGCTTTTGATGCTTGGTTTTTTTATTGTTTATGCTGTTTTGTGCTATTTTACTTTGTTTATTGTTCTGTTTTTAATTGTATGTGTCCTGGGTTTGGCCCCATGTAAGCCGCCCTGAGTCCCTTCGGGGAGATGGAGGTGGGGTAGAAAAATAAAGTTCTTCTTCTTCTTCTAAAGGAGTGGCCTGAAGGGTTAAAATCATTCAAAGTAGATGAAAACGATGTGTACAGAGAAATCGATTGTCTCAAAAAGCTTTCATTAAAAAAACCTATTTTTACTTGATACCTAAATTATTTTGTCCTCTCTGATGCTATCTGTATTGTATGGTTACTGTTTTACCTTAATGATTTTAATGTAGTTGTAAATATTGTTGTTTTGTTATTTTATTGTTGTGAGTCGCCCCAAGCCGAATGAGAGTGGCGACTGAGAAATTTGAATAAATAAATAAATAAATGGTGCAATGTTGGCAACAATCAGACCTCCAAAGGGAGGGAGTTACTCAAATGGTGAATTTGAGCTTGTTGTTATCTTAGCCTTGTTGCCAGCACTTTAGGTTTGAAGCTAGAAAGAAGGCAGGATGTTTATTAAACAAATAAGGCAAGAAACCTTTTCAGCCCTTTACTGCAACTTAGCTCCTCTTCAACCACAACCCTTATTCAGCAAACCTAACACCAAGTGTGGCTTGCAATTGCATTTCCTTTTCGTAAGTGACAAGCTATTCCGTAAAGACCGGGAGTATACATATATCTAATATTGAAACTTCAGCATCCATTAAGAGGAACTGAATCTCTGAACTTAAGGAAGGCAATCTGCGATTTCTGAATTGCATTGGCCCCTTTCCTCCACAAAATGAACATAGGACATAAGAGGAAATTAAATTACAAGATAATGTCCACCTGACCCACACAGAAAATGACATTTGGGAGAGAAATTTAAATAGAGCCATTTCAAAGGATCAATCATTATTTTAAGTACTAATTACCAATATGTAGATTGGAAAAATGCATACATCCCACTGTTGATTCTATAGCAGCATTTCTCAACCTGGGGATCGGGACCCCAGAGGGGGTCGTGGGTGCCAGAGAGGTCGCCAAAAACCATCAGAAAACACAGTATTTTCTGTTGCTCATGGGGGGTTCTGTGTGGGAAGTTTGACCCAATACCATCAACTCCACCTGGTGGAGTTCAGGATGCTCTTTGATTGTAGGTGAACTATGAATCCCAGCAACTCTAACTCCAAAATGTCAAGGTCTATTTTCTCCAAATTCCACCAGTAGTCACATTTGGGCATATTGAGGACTCCTAGCAAGTTTGGTCCAGATCCATCATTGTTTGAGTCCACAGTGCTATCTGGATGTAAGTGAACTACAACTCCAAAACTCAAGGTCGATGCTCACCAAACCTTTCCAGTAATTTCTGTTAGTGATGGGAGTTCTCTGTGCCAAGTTTGGTTCAATTCTATCGTTGGTGGAGTTCGGAATGCTCTTTGATTGTGTTGTTGTTGTTCATTCGTTCAGTCGCTTCCGACTTTTCGTGACCTCATGGACCATCCCACGCCAGAACTCCCTGCCGGCAGTCACCTCCCCCAGCTCCTTCAGAGTCAAGTAAACTATAAATGCCAGCCACTACAACTCCCAAATGGCAAATCAATCCCGCCCCCAACTGCACCAGTATTCAAACCTATCAGATATTTGTGCCAAATTTGGTCGAGTGAATGAAAATACATCCTGCATACCAGATATTCACATTATGATTCATAACAGTAGCAAAATTATATTTATGAAGTAGCAATGAAAATAATGTTATGGTTGGGGGTCACCACAACATGAGGGACTGTATTAAGGGGTCGCGGGATTAGGAAGGTTGAGAACCACTGGTCTACAAGATAATGTGCCCTGGCACACACACAAAATGATGTTTGGGAGAGAAAGAAAAAAAGGGGCAATTGCAAAGGTTCAATCATTATTTTGAGTATTAATTACCAATATGTAGATGGGGAAAATGCATACATCCCACTGTTGACTCTATAGCCACCGGAGAACAGATGAATGGGAAGTTGCTCTATGTCTTCCTTGAGGATCTAGAAGGTTGTTTTAGATGGGTTGTTGTGAATGAGAAACATTTAGCAATGAGCAGGAAGGACATGCCAAGGAAAACAGGACACATTAAAATGTAGTTTGGCAACAAAGAAAAAGACAATATTTATATTTTATAGTGGAGATCCAACAGATAGAGAAGGCATATTCTTCCACCCCTTGCTACAAGGTCACTTGGATATGAGCTCTTATCGCCAGCCCCCGAGTTACAAATGTCGACTTGCAAATGACTCCTAGTTGAGAATGGGGTAAGACAACAGAAACTGAGAGAAATCTACCCTGTGGAAAGGAGGGAAATTCACTCCTGAAAGAGTTCTTATCAATGGGAATTGGGATATCCACTGAAGCTTTATATCCAATCCTTGTTTTTTAACAACAACCAAAAATTTCCAAAATTCACTTATAACAGGAACAGGAAGTGAGGTGAAATTTTCTAAACACAGCTGGAGTTACCTGTTCTGAAGAAACCAGCATAACCAATTTTGTTTGTAACTTGGGGACCTCCTGTATATATTCTATCCCCCAATTCTGTCCTTATAACAACCCTGCGATGTAGGATAGGCTGTGAGAGAGTTGATTGCACAGTGCTATGGATCTGGGTCTTTCCAGTCCTAATCCAGACGGTGTTGGCTGAAAGGGCCAAGAACCTTAGCTAGAATAAGATTGGCCAACACACATTTTCACGCCTTAGACCTGTTTCTGGGTACTGTATATTTGACCTACCAGTTCCAAAAATGGCACTGGTTTTTGAGATCCAGAACATATGTCATCTACCAATCTTCATCATAACCATATTGAAGAAACAAGAGCTGATGTGGTCTATCCAATGCAATTTTCTGAAACGGTGCCCCCAAATAATCCCAGGAGCAAGCCTAAAAACCAAGATGTTGAGCTGTGTAATCAATGGTGGGGAATTATTGGAGGTAAAGTCTAACGATATTCTGACGGCTGAAGACTCAACAGCTCTGTCTTTATCAAACGCTTAAAAAGTGCTATTCAGTATGTTGTGTTGAAAGCATATGCTACTTCCATGTTTCACATATAGTATTAACCCTCTTCTCCACATATCTGAAATCCTTGGTTTTACTTACTCATGCTACAAAAAAAATTCACACTGGAAGTGTTTGTGGGCTTTTCTTGGTTCTCCAGTGTGATTTTATGGCAGGGCTGGGCAATTATTTTTTCCAAGGGGCCACACGAGAGCCAAAAAATAATATGGAGGGCCGCACCTTAAGGCGGAATTACATTCTAATCTACATTATTTATTTATTTATTTACTATATTTACTATATATTACACATCATTAATATTCATATATTATTAGTAATATAATTATTATAGTATACATATATAGACAGTATAATATATTGAAATTATAATATAATATAACATTATGTTATATTATTTATTATATTATTATAATAAAATTATTATACAATAATAATAAAAACTACTAAAATAAAATAAAATAAAATTCAAGAAGACAAGGTGCGAACCAAGATGAAGGCTGACATCTTGAAGAGAGGAAGGATCCCAAGATGGAATGGCCCAATATTAATATTAATAAGACTTGACTGCAACAGGGTGAAGTCTCCCCGCCCTCCCTCCCTCCCTCCCTTTCTCTCTCTCACTCTCTTTTCCACCTCGAGAGAGGGAGGGAGGGAAGAGTGAGCGCAGTTTCAAGCTGTAGTAAGAGGAGGAGCACGGGGGGCGGGGTCTGGGGCAGCAAGGGGCGGAGCCTCGCTCTGATTGGCGCCGTGCCGCTTGGAAGCACTTTGTTTACTTTGCTAATGAGGGCGGAACAGAGGCTTGTGAATATTTACGTTGAAGCGGGAGCCACTGCCCTTCATTTCTTTTTTTTAAAAAATTCTTTTTTACCCACATGGTTTTCTCCTCCCTTGCTGGCTTCCTCACTCCAGCCCACCCCCCACGCTCGCCTGGTGTCGCGGCCGCCAACATCCTCATCGCTAAGGCCGCCGCAGCGCTCGCCTTCCCACCACTTCCCCATGCGCTCCCAACTGGGGGGAGGGACGGGGAGGAGGAGGGGCGGCTCTAGGAGAGGAAGGTGAAAGAGGCAGTTGTTCGCTGGTGAGTGTGGAGGGAGCGCGCGCTAGCCGCTGCTCCTGTTGTTGAGTTGGGGCGGGCGGGAGTTTCCGCCGCAGCAGAGGAGTGCAGAGCAGCAGGCCTGCAGGGGAGCACTCGGCAATCTGAGGCGGCTCATCGCCGTGGCGACCCAGAAGACGATCAAGTTTTCCGGTCGCCACGCCGATCAGCCCCCGCAGGTCGCCGAGTGCACCCGCTACAGGCGCGGATCGCCTGCAGGGATGGCAGGCACTCCAAAGCCGCCGCTCCTCCACCTGTCTGCCAACACAGGCTCCACAGAGCCCGTGAAGGGATGGCGGCAGCAGCAACCCCTTCCTCTTCGCCCCGCCCCTGATGCCCTTCTCCCGGGCCGCACAGAACCAGCTGCTGGGCCGCATAGGTTGCCTGCCCCTGTTTTATGGTATACTTCAGCACATATGCAGTCAAAATATAAAGTTCATCATTATGCAAAGTTTTATATATCCACAGTGAGCCTTTGAACAGATCCCCTGTGGATACAAGGGTCATACTATAGTGATTATCCATCATGGGGACCTTTTTTTTGTAGAAAAGCAGGATACAAATTCAAACACAAAATAAGATATAAATAATAATAATAATATATACACAAAGAACAAATAAATCAAAAATTAAGTTGTTTCATTTGTCCAGCTGCTGTTAAGTCAGATCCATAATATATTCTTAATCACTCACATAATATGTTTTTTCTTTTTTTAAAAAAGAGTGTTCGTCACAATAAGAGAGGTAAATAAGTCAAGGCATCTTGACGACCATTCCAAGAGGTGTTATGAAGAACATATCAAAATATACATCAAATCATAGCAAAGTTATCCACATCTAAAGTTAAGAGAATCACACTGAGCAGTACAATCCTCTTGTTTGCCCATTGTGGCATTGTTTTATTCGAATGCCGGGCAGATCAGGCCTACTTCCAAGAACGGCCAAGGTTCCACTCCCTAAGCATGTTCAGAGATGTAGTTCAAAAACTAAGTTTATCCAAGCTTTGAATAAGATGCCCTCATTGACCAGCTGCCAATATCTTTCCAGCATGCTTTTGCTCATCCACAGAGCCACGCTCAATTGGATTCCAGCCAAGGTATCTCTCCAAGTGAGCACATTTACACATACAGACCAATATTAAGATGCTGGCAATTAGGGGCAACACGGGACAATATTGGGGGAAAGAGATTCTGATACTAGAACAGAGGAAGGAGGCAAACCAGTCACAGGCATCTCTCCAAAATCGTAAGCAACTAAATCACCATTATCTTACCATGATAGTTACTACTTTGATCTACTTCTGTATTCATAGTAAATCTATTATTACCTTCATAGATTTAAAATATTCTTCATTACATATAAAAGGCATCCTCTGCACCCTGAAAAAAATAAATAAGGAAACCAAACACAATTGGATTGAGATCGGAATCTAGATTCCATACTGGATTTCTGCTCTGAGCTCATTGGTGATATAGGTAGTCAGCACGGTGAGCAACTTTTCTTGAATGGCCACATTTCCCATGACGAGGGCGATGAGCTGTGCAGCGTCAGTCCAGTCTAAATTGCTGATAATGGCAAAGGCCCGGTCGTAGAGCTTCCGCTGTTCCATGGGAGGCAATTCCAGGAGAATCTGAGGAATGGGCTTGAACTGTCCGCTGGTCATCCAGGCCCCGATCAAGCCACCAACTGTACCTCCTTGGGAAGCAACACAGAGAAACATTTCAAAACATCACAGCTGACCTCCTGGCAGCCATTTATGATCTTGATATCATGAAGTTGCATAACAATTCCTAATCACAATAATTATGGTACTATTGCCATAATCATAAATACGCAGGAGCTTGTCAAAGGTACAAACATCCGACTTGCAAAAGACTCAGGAGGGAGACAACAGGAAGTGAGAGAAATCTACCCCTCAGAAGGAAGGGAAATCCACTCCTGGAAGAGATATCAGGGGAAAAGGGGTCTCCGCTTTATCCTCAGTTCTTCTTTCCACAACAAGCCAAATTTTCCAAAATCCAATGATTACAGGGACAGAAAGTGAGCTGAAATCTTCTGGACAGCAAAGAAAACACCCCAGGGATGTTAGCCCTTCCCTAGCCATCCAAAGATTACATACATACATACATACATACATACATACATACATACGGCTTGATGTACACTTTTAAAGTGTCCGTCTTCCAACTGATAAACAAATTCAGCTTAAGGACAAATCTACAGAGCCAATCTGGGGACTACCTGTACAGTACTGGCCTAACAACACTTTAGGTATAAAATGGCTTACTTACCCACGGCTATGCCAGGAGGTCCTCCCACCAATCCCCCGACAAAAGCAGTGACACCGGCCACCAACGCGCCCCGTCCAGAGTGCTTGACGGCTGCCTTCATTTTCCGCTCTTCTGACACATGGCACAGGAGCTGCATCACGTCATTCACGTTGACAGGCATCTTGTATGGGCTGCACCTTCAAAGGGTTTAATATTGAGGGCCTTAATATGCAGCTGACACAATGCAGGTGGTGGCTTCCTATCACTCAGTCACATAGACTCATGGCACCAGGGACCATTTGGGTGAGGGATTTGGGGAGATATAGTCAGAAAATGTTAATATTTTTATATATGCTTATATGCATATCAGAAATGAACATAGAAACATTTGAACCTATGAGTGAGCACTCACCTGGAGTGAGCACTCACCTGGAAGTAGATCCTGATCTAAAATAGAGCTTGCAAACGGTACTACAATCCTCAAATTGCTTCCAACAAGGGTAAAAAGCTAAAGCTACAAATGAAGTGAAATCCTTTCCGTAACAAGGGTGTGCATAGCTTTGCCTGCATGAAAGTGGTTTTAAAATGTAAGAGAAAGTAGAATAACAGGGAAACACAATAAGCAACTCAACTTCTCTTTTCTGTCTCCATGAGTTGCCTGTTCCTCATGTACGGAATAACAAGAGCTGGATGCTACCATGAGAGCCATCTGATCCAATCCCTCACTCAATGTGGGACCTCCAGCTAAAGGTAACTATCTTCAGTGGTTGTCAACCTGTGGGTCTCCAAGTGTTTTGGCCTACAACTCCCAGAAATCCCAGCGTGTTTACCAGCTTTTAGGATTTCTGGGAATTGATGGCCAGACAGGTTGAGAACCACTGGTCTAGATCCTTTTGGAAGATGTACAGAGAAAGTGACCCCATCACCTTTATAGGCAATTGATTCCACTTCTGGAATGAGCTTACTGTCAAAAAGTTCCCCACCATCAGGAGGTCCTTCCTAATGTTTAGGTGGAATCTCTTTCCTTGCAATTTGAATCCATTACTTCATGCCCTAGTCTTTAGAGCAGCAGAAAGCCCATAGTTCTCCATCTGCATTTCAAATGGTTTCATGTTTTTATCTAATCATAGACTATCAGAGTTGAAAGAGACCACATAGGCCACCTAGCCCAAACCCATTCTGCCATGAAGGAAAAGCACAATCAAAGCACCCCCAACAGATGGCCATCCAGACTTTCTTTAAAAGCCTGCAAGGAAGGAAGCTATTGTATTTTAATTATGTCATAATCTACCTCGAATCTTGGGAAGGGGCAGAAAAGAAATAATAGAAAAGGAATTTAAAGTTATTGTTATTTTTCTAAAACCCAGCTGCTTTGAGTCCTTCTAGAGAGATAAATAATAAATATATCATTTATTTATTTAATTTACTCTATTTATACCCCGCCTTACTCTACCCCGAAGGGGACTCAAGGTGGCTTACATAGAGGCAATTATTCAATGCCTTCAAACACATACAATTCCAAAAAATATATTAAAATTAAAAACATATTAAACATTTTTCTTTTTAAAAAAATAGCACTTACAATTTCCCTATGTCCTTCAGACCACAAACTTCAGAATGGAAGAACAACAGCTATATTCCCCATGTTAAAATAGCACAAACACATTTCCCAGCAGTCGTGCATCCAAGCACACAAACCACTCAGATCTGCCTGGCTTTAGTGCAACAGAAGAGCCTGGAAAAGTGTCTTTCTCTTATTATTACACAAGTCCCTTATTATTACACAACTGAGGAGTTCTGCAAGCTGTAGTCTAAAATAAGCAACTTTTACCCTCTCTGCCGTTATCCGGAGGTCATCATTCCAGGACTGGTCACATGCAAAAGGCGAAAGCAAAATATCCAAGCATTGTGTGTCGCTCTCCATTTGATGCACAAACACAAACCAAATGATCATTGTTACTCTCAATACTGTTTTAATAAACTTTGGAAGAAGATAGGTAACCAAGTACTTTTTGAAGTAAATAATAATAATAATAATGATGATGATGATGATGATGATGAGTCCTTGTCCCAGTGTTTAATTTTTAACTTGGAATCAACTACAGTTGCTATAGTTCTTCAATAGCATTAAAGAGGCATTTTTCACATGCTCAGGTGCATGTTTGGCATCCTTTTCCCGAAATGCTTATTTGACAGAGCAAATAAAAATTCTGCATGGATCCTGGAGCTGTTTTTAACAGTTGTTTAATTGTTTTGATTTATAATAATGATAACATTTAAATCTTATTTTAATATTTATATATATTGTATATATATCTTATCTGTACACCTAATAAAAGTTAAAATATGTATGTGCATGGATCCTGACAGACAGCTATCTTACTCAGGAGACACCAAAGGTTGTTTAATTATCTTTTGATTATTTAGAAATAATGCAGGCTCCATAAACATTTACAAACAATACTGCCCACCACCCAAATATTTTAATATTTATATATATTGTCCATTGGTGTATTTTGCATGATATGCCTCTTCCTTAACCCTTTCCTATTCTTTTCTATGGCACACAGCAAACTGGAATTCATCAACAACTTAAAGGTTTGGGGAGAATTCACCATGATCTATAGGAGTTGTAGGTACTGGGATTTATAGTTCACTTGCAATCTAAGAGCACTCTGAACTCAACCAACAATGGACCTGGACCAAACTTGGCACACAGAAGCCCCATGACTAGCAAAAAATACTGGAGGTCTCTTGATTTGGGGGAGTTGTATTCACCTACATCCAGAGAGTACTGTGAACCGAAAACACGGATGGATCTGAACCAAACTTGGCACACATATCTGATATGCCAAAATTTGATTACTGGAGGGGTTTGAGGGCAATGAAGCTTCATTTCTGGGAGTGTAGTTCACCCACAACCAGAGAAACGGTGACCACCACTGAGGATGGACCTGGACCAAAAATGTCACTCAGAAGCCCCATGACTAACTCAACCTACTGGAGAGGTTTGAGGGGACTGACTCACCATAGAATCATAAAACCACAAAGTTGGAAGAGACCTTGTGGGCCATCCAGTCCAGCCCCCTGCCAAGAAACAGGAAAATTGCATTCAAAGCACCCCCGACAGATGGCCATCCAGCTTAAATGCCTCCAAAGAAACAGCATCCACCACACTCCCGGGAAGAGAGTTCCGCTGCTGAACAGCTCTCAGAGTCAGGAAGTTCTTCCTAATGTTCAGATGGAATCTCCTTTCTTGTAGTTGAAGCCATTGTTCTGCGTCCTAGTCTCCAGGGCAGCAGAAAACAAGCTTGCTCCCTCCTCCCTATGACTTACTCTCACATATTTATACATGGCTCTCATCGTGTCTCCTCTCAGCCTTCTCTCGGGCTAAACATGCCCAGCTCTTTAAGCCGCTCCTCATAGGGCTTGTTCTCCAGACCTTTGATCATTTTAGTCGCCCTCCTCTGGAAACATCCCAGCTTGTCAACATCTCCCTTCAATTGTGGTGCCCAGAATTGAACACAGTATTCCAAGGAAGAATAGAGGCATGACTTCCCTGGATCTAGACACTAGACTCCTATTGATGCAGGCCAAAATCCCATTGGCTTTTTTTTGCTGCCGCATGACATTGTTGGCTCACGTTCAACTTGTTGTCCACAAGGACCTCAAGATCTTTTCCACAAGTGCTGCTCTCAAGCCAGGAATCCCCCATTCTGTATCTTTGCATTTCATTTGTTTCGCCCAAGTGGAGTATCTTGCATTGGTCACTGTTGAACTTTGTCATGTTAGCTTTCACCCATCTCTCCAATTTGTCAAGATCGTTTTGAATTGTTTAGTGGGAGTTGTAGTTTACCCTACAGCCGGAGAGCACACTGAATCCCACTGATGACGCGTCTAGCGCAAACTGGCCCAGCATAACAAACTTTAAGTACTGATGGGAGCTTTTCACGATTTAACCTGGCATGATGTGAGTTGTAGTTCACCCACAACCTGATGCATTTTGGACAATTAAAACATTGACTTTCTCAAATAATCGGGGCAAGCTAAGATAGATAGATAGGCTTTATTGTACAGTTTGGAAGGCTGTGAGCTAATAATAATAATAATAATAATAATAATAATAGAGATAGAGAGATAGGCTTTATTAACTTGTACAGCTTGGAAGGCTGTGAGCCAATAATAATAACAACAACAACAACAACACAAACCATAAAGGCTACACTATGATGTAATTGCAGTTTCAGAAGATCTTGAGACCCCTTTGCTAAAGAGGGCTGGTTTCCTCTCCAAACTACAACTCCCATGGTCCCACAGCCTGGAGCCAGGACAGTGGAGAAGCTAATGGAGCCACTTCCACTGCCTTTTTCCTCTTCCTCCTCCCATGCCTTTCTTCCCAGACCCGGATCCCAGCCACCAAAGTCAGCAGCTGCCTTCCTACCTTTCCCAAGGCGTCCCCTGACGTCATCGCGCCCCCCGCCCCGCCCACTCGGCCAAAGAGAAAGCGAGACGTCAGCCAGCCGAAAGGGGCGGGGCTTCCCCGCTCTAGTGGAATGAATGCAGCTTGGCCCCCACATGACCTCTTCCTGGCTCAGTGCTGGGACATCCAAACTCAGGATGGGATAGGGTTACACTCCATGCAAAAGGAGATCAGAAAGTGAGTGAGGTGAGATCTTCTGAACAGGGACACAAGCAGCAAAGTAATCCCTCTGCCCTATGATCCAAAGCTTATATATATTAACACCTCAACAACATCCACCCAAACATCCAATTCACCATGAAAAAAGAAAATGAAGGAAAACTGTCTTTTCTAGATGTCCCAGGTAAAGGTAAAGGTTTTCCCCTGACATTAAGTCCAGTTATGTCCGACTCTGGGATGTGTGGTGCCCATCTACATTTCTAAGCCGAAGAGCCGGCGTTGCCCATAGACACCTCCAAGGTCATGTGGCCGGCATGACTGCATGGAGCACCGTTACCTTCCTGCCAGAGCGATACCTATTCATCTAATCACATTTTCATGTTTTCGAACTGCTAGGTTGGCAGAAGCTGGGGCTGACAGCAGAAGTTCACACTGCTGCCGGGAATCGAACCTGCGACCTTTTGGTCAACAAGCTCAGCAGCTCAGCGCTTTAACGCACTGTGCCACCGGGGGCTCCATTATTTTATTATTATTATTTATTGGGATTTCTGCACCGCCGACTCCCAGGGGCTCGCGGCGGCTCACAAAAGCCAATGGCACAGCGCCAGAGGGTTAAAAACATAAAAAAAAACATAAAAACACAATTAAAACAATACAATACAGCTAAAACAATAGAGCAGCAGCAGATACAGCAGCCCAGTGGGTGTACACACGAGCCTACTCACCGAAGGCCTGCCTAAACAAATAGGTTTTGCAGGCCCTTCTAAACGGGAGTAGGTCCCTCAGGGCTCTGGCTTCGGCCGGGAGGGCGTTCCATAGCCTGGGGCTATCACGGAGAACGCCTCCCGGCGGGTAGATGTTAAATGAGCCAACTTTACAGATGGAATTACCAGGAGGTTGGCCTCCTCGGACCGTAGTGATCTCGATGGGCAATATGGAGTGAGACGGTCCCTCAGGTACGCTGGCCCCAGGCCGTGAATGGCCTTAAAGGTAAGAACCAGCACTTTGAAGGCGATCCGGTGCTCAATAGGTAGCCAGTGCAGATCCTGCAAAATTGGTGTTATGCGGCAACCTGCTGGGGCCCCAGACAGGAGCCGGGCGGCAGTGTTCTGCACCAGCTTGAGCCTCCGGATCGACGACATAGGCAGGCCAACGAGAGCGCATTACAGTAATCTAGCCTCGAGATGACCGTGGCTTGGATCACCGTGGCTAGGTCGCTCCGGGAGAGGTAAGGAGCCAGCCTCCTAGCCTGGCGGAGGTGGAAGAAAGCAGCCTTGCTAGCCATGGAGACCTGGGCCTCCATGGACAGCTGGGAGTCCAGGTGGACACCCAGACTCTTCACTGACGGCGCTGGGTGCAGCGTCGCACCGTCCAGGGTCGGAAGCCGGGCACCCACCGCGCCCGGGCGGCCCAGCCACAAGATCTCCGTCTTCGCCGGATTCACCCTCAACCTACTGGCTCGCAGCCATCCAGTAATGGCTTCGAGGCAGTGTTGGAAATTATCGGGGACGGACTCCGGCCTGCCCTCCATCCTCAGAATGAGCTGGGTGTCGTCAGCGTACTGGTGACAGACCAGCCCATAACTCCGCACCAGCTGTGCAAGCGGCTGCATGTAGATGTTAAATAACAGAGGGGAGAGAATGGCCCCTGAGGGACTCCCCACGCTAATGGGGAGCCCTCGGAGACCACCCTGCCCCTCCTCACACGCTGAGACCGCTGGAGGAGGAAGGAGGTCAGCCATTTAAGGACAGTCCCCCTCACTCCAGCCATGGCCAGGCGGTGGATCAAGAGATTGTGGTCGACCGTGTCAAACGCTGCCGTGAGGTCCAATAACACGAGCAGCGCAGACCCGCCTTGGTCGAGCTGGCAGCGGAGTTGATCTGTGATGGAGACCAGGACCGTCTCCGTCCCATGCCCCGAACGGAAGCCAGACTGGAAGGGGTCTAACCATGTTGTATCATCCATAGATGACTAGTCATCCGCAAACCAGATCAACAATTAGTTCACATAGTTTATGTACACGGATAGATACTTACACAAAAACTTCAACCATCACCCAAGTCACAAAAAAAAGAAGCATAATTAAAGTCCTGGCAGACTGTGCAAAAAGGATCTGGGAACCCCACCTCCACGAAGATGAACTGAACCACCTAAACTGGGCTCTACAAGCCAATGGAGACTCCACCACAGACATCAGGAGAGCTGCAAGACTGAAAACAAGCCACGAGAATGAAGACAAAGATCCACCCAGAGGAAAAGTGTGCTTGCCATACATTAAGGGAACCACTGACTGCATAGGTAAGCTGATGAGGAAACACAACCTAAAACGATCTACAGACCCACTAAGAAAATGCAACAAATGCTACGTTCTGCAAAGGACAAGAGAGATCTGCTCGCCTCTGCAGGAGTCTACCGTATACCATGCAGCTGTGGACAAGTCTGCATAGGGCGGTAGCTCACTGAGAGTTAATGAATACAACACAATGCTAATTCCCAATAAGTATAAGGGCTGGAAGAAATCATGCGACGCCAATAAAACACTGATACATTGCAAAAATATCAAAATTGTAATAAAGTGTATAGCAAAGAGGAGTGTTATATCAAACACAGTATTGTACATATCATTTTGGTTATAACAGTACACTATATTTCACACATCTATCTCACAATAAAGAATAATATACACAGTAGGTTAAAGTGGCCCAAAGAAATATACGGGGCTAAGGCGACGCAAATGCAAAGTCCACATAAACCCTTTAAAAAGTCCGGAGGCGAATCACTCACGGACAGAAGACCAAGTCCTTGGGGGAGCCGAGAATGGTAGAAGAGCTGGCATGACACCAGCTGGGCAGACGCCTATGGCTGGAGGTACTGTGACGATGCCAAAATGGCCGTTTCACGTAGAAATGCTTCCTCAGGACGCTTGAACTTCAGACCGCTCCTCCCTGGGTTTGTAGTCCATTAACATCAAGAAGCTTGTGGACAATTTCAACAGAAAGGAGGAAACCATGAAAATGAACAAAATCTGGCTACCAGTAGTAAAAAAACCTCATAACAGTAAATAAAGAACAACATTCCAAAACAGGGGATCTCCAGACAAGAAAAAAATCAGGGACAGCTAATGCCCTCTCAACAAAGGATTTCCATGGCATATGGCCATTTAACCTAGCAACAGCCAATCCAGTGTCAAAATGAAGGTCACAACATCTGTTATAGAACTCTGATAATGTAGTCTGTGTTGTGACCAGCACTGCTTCAGAATTTGAAGAGGCATGAATGGAGGACGAAAGGGTGAAATGTACCAAGAGGAAGACATGTCAAGCCAACCCTGACAGGTATCACCTTCAACCTGGAAACCGATGTCCTCACTGCAGGAGAACACTCGGGTCAAGAATAGGGCTCCACAGCCACCTATGGACCCACCACCAAGACACTACACTTGAGGGATCATCCTCAGGCTATGAGGGATCACCTAAGCAAGTAACAAGTGTGAGCTTCTGCTGTCAGCATAACAGGGGGCCACTTCACCTAGCATCAGCCCTTGCGTTACAGACAAACAAACATACGTACTTTCACTTAGATAGACAGACAGACATACGTGGGTTCTTCCAAGTCAGTGACTTTACTTTTCTCATTTTAAAGCAAGCCTAGGAACCCCAGCAGTAAGAGTCAAAACAGCCAACAGTGAGGAATCATGGGTAACGTAGTCTTTTTTTTTTTAGTGGCTCATTTCTACTTTACAAAGCTATTAAATGTTAGTATGGCTACAAATAAGATAAGGAAGGGGCCTGGAGTGAAGTCCAAGCAGGCAGATGCTGGGAAAAGCAGAAGGAAAGACAGATTTAAAGAACAAAAACAAATGTGACCCGCTGGAAGCCTGCCTCCCTTTCTTATTAATTTATTCAAAATATTTTGATATAATTTCATGCTCCCTGCTTTCCTGAGCAGCAAGAAGCCTCAGGGAGAGCCTTTTCCACGTTCAGTCTCCTGCTGAGGACAGAATACACTCTTTGGCGATGTCCTGCCCCCAAATATCTGTTCATGTACAAATATACAAGCCGAGAATCTTAAAACCGTGGTTCTCCTAAGTGATTTGGTATTCGTATGGAGCTTCCTTGCTCATCCACTTTGATGCCAAATGAGTAAATAAACGTATATTTCGCTGGCTGTATTCCAAGAACAGCTTCCCAAAAGTTTTCTCCCATCTCTGTGCTCAGCACAATGTTTTTTAGCCACCAGCCATTGTCTTTTTACAAAAGCAGTTGTCTTTTACAAAAGCCCCGCTGTCATCATTTAACTCAACCCAACAGCATTTTTGATGCATTCCCGTCTTGTACTTTTACCAGAGGGCTCAAACCATAATTCAAATACGTTATTTCTGTTTTGAATTATAGTAAATTCATTATCATAACAACAATAACAACAAAACAGGTAGAGATGATGATGATGGGAAAGAGGATTCCATACCCAATCCCTTCTCTTCCTGGTTGTGAGAAAATGGGTTTTCCAAGCTACCAAAGATATTCATGGCAGAAGCAAATCATGATCAAGGAAGTTTTCTGATTTACAGTATTTTGTTGTTGCTTGACACACAAGTTTAGTACACAGCAAACAAGATCACAATGCTGGCTTTTGTATTTGGACACTTCCTAAGTGTCTAGGACTGTGTCATGTATCAGTGAATAATGCATCCAGAATCAAGTAGGGTGGCCTTTTGCAGCTGACAGATGGTAATTTTGTCAGCACCAATTGTTTTTAAATACAGTCCAAGGTATTTAGGCACTGCACCCAGTGTGCCGATCACTACTGGGCCCACCTTTACTAGTGTGTGCCAGTGTTTTGCAGTTTGATCTTTAAATCTTGTATCATGTCAACTTTTCCAGTTGCTTCTTGTCAATTCTGCTGTTGCCTGGGATTACAACATAGACGATCCGTACTTTGTTTTTTTCCATGAGTATGAGGTCAGGAGTATTGTGCTCCAAAACTCTGTCAGTCTGAATATGGAAGTCCCAGAGTAGTTTGATGTGTTCATTTTCTGTAACTTTTTTCAGGCTTGTGATCCCACCAGTTTTTGTTTGCAGACAGATGGTATTTGTGGCAGAAGTTCCAGTGGACCATCTGAGCAACAATATCATTCCTCTACTTGTAGTCCATCTGTGCGATCTTCTTGCAGCAGCTGAGTATGCGATCTATCGTTCCGTCAGCCTCCTTGCAGAGTCCTCATTTGGAATTGGTCGTCGACTTTTCAATTCTGGCTTTGATGGCACTGGTTCTAATGGCTTGTTCTTGGGCTACCAGAATCAGGCCCTCCATCTCCTTTTTCAAAGTTCCATTTGTCTGCCACATCCATGCTTTTTCTTTGTCAATTTTGCTCAGTTTTTCCCAGGAACTGTCCATGGAGAGTCTTCTTTTGCCAGTTTTCTCTTCTGCTCTGCATTGTATTTCTATGGTATTCACTCTTTGTCTTTTGCACTTTAAGCTATTTGCTACTATTGACTTCCATTAATTTTGGTTCTTGACTGCCTTTCACGTCACCCAGCACATGTTTCTCGTCTTCTACCATTTGTTTTACTTGCAGATGCCCTCTGTCTCCTAACTATTCTGGGCAGGGAAAGTCTGTTGATATCACTACGTGGGTGTAATAAGTAGTGGATTGTCATCAGTTTATTTGTTTTTCTGTCCAGCTCACCCAGCTCTGCTTGCATCCAATTCACAATTCCAGCAGTGTATCTGATGATGGGGATGGCCCAGGTGTTGATCGTATTTGATCGTATTTCCGCCATTTCATTTACTATTCAGAATTTTTCTGATCGTTTGGAAGTTATGAAGAATACGGTGCTTTTAGACAACTGAGTCAGCTTTTTGTACTTCTAGCTAATAATAGAGGGCTTTAATGTGGGAGCAACCCAGTTTAAGGGGGGGGGGGGAATAGAAGTCTGCAGAAGGACACAGAAATGGAAGTGGAAATGCCTTTGAAGTTGCCTTTATTATGCAAATAGCTTCCCCGCTTTTCATTACATTACACAAATAGCCCCATCTGGTGGCTATACTACAACTTAATCCCAAAATACATAGTTGTTAGAATTTGAGCAGCAAGTTTGAGTATGGGTTGAAGGAATTTGAAGGAATTGATTCTCTATTTCACATAGTCTTGAATCCTTCCTTAGGAGGAAGCCTTGCTAAACTTGTTAAGAATCGCTAGGTTGTTGTGAGTTTTTCAGGCTGTATGGCCATGTTCCAGAAGCATTCTCTCCTGATGTTTTGCCTGCATCTATGGCAGGCATCCTCAGAAGTTGCGAGGACCTCACAACCTCTGAGGATGCCTGCCATAGTTGCAGGCAAAACATCATGAGAGAATGCTTCTGGAACATGTCCATACAGCCTGAAAGACACACAACAACCCAGCAATTCCGGCCATGAAAACCTTCAACAATACATTGAACATCTCTATGGAGAGAAACTGTTCCAATACAGACCTCACAATCTCTGAGGATGCCTGTCATAGATGCAGATGAAACATCGGGAGAAAATGCTTCTGGAGCATGGCCATACAGCCTGAAAAACTCACAACACAGTGATTCCGGTTATGAAAGCCTTCGACAATACATTAAGAATCGTTTGCAAGTAAATGCACCAAACTGGGCTGTTCTCCAGGTCCAAGGCTGAATCCTGGAATTTGGAACCATTCAACTTACTCTCTACACCCAATTAAATTTATTTTAAGTTAGGAAATTAAATTCCTTCAGTCCTTTTTATCCCACTTTTATCTCACTTTTTAATTTACATGAAGATTGGGCATTGTCTATTGAAACAATATTCCTGGAATAATCCTCTCTCTGAAAAGGCACAAGGGAGTTTGGGATCTTTGAGAGGTGCTATGGATACAGCTCTTTTATGCTTTTATGCTTCCGAGTCCGATATTTTTAGCCATTTTAATATTTTAAATAATAAAGTTCAGTTCAGTTCAGTTCAGAAGACTGAGGGTGCATCTACACAGTACAAGTTGGGATCTTTACCAATGTTTCAGCAGCACCCCTTCCTTATTCCTATGTGAACAATAACTATGGTTCACTGGATTATTCTGCAGGAATGTCCTTGGGATTCCAATACAGGTACACCCACAGTTTCTGATACAAAGATAACCGAAACATCCATTCAGCAAAAAGCATAGGATTTCCCTTTCCTGGACTGAAACATTCAAAGATGCATCTGTCTGGAGGAGCATGGAACAAGACTTAGACCTAGGAAAGTTAGGATCATTGTCTCCATCTTTTTCTTCTGTTGGCAACTGAAAACCTTTCTTTTCAAGTAGGCTTTGTGGAACTGGCTGCAGGATCTTTCAACGGTGTGCAGTTCTATGGAATTTTCTGATGGACTTGTTCTAAATAGTTTCCCTTTTAGACAGTTTAATCACATTCATCATGTGCTTGTGTTTATTTCCGCTTGCATGTTCTGTAAGCTGATTTGAGTCTCAGTTTAGGGGGGGAAGGCACAATATAATGAATAAACCAATAGCATTGTAGGAGATATAATGTGTTTCAATTCTTTTTCATATCAGGAACTACTTGAGAAACTGCAAGTTGCTTCTGGCATGAGAGAATTTGCAGTCTGCAAGGATGTTGCCCAGAGGATGCCTGGATGTTTTACTATCCTGTGGGAGACTTCTCTCGTGTCCCCACATGAGAAGCTGGAGGTGACAGATTGGAGCTCACCCCACTTCCTGGATTTGAACCACCGACCTTTCAGTCAGCAGTCCAGCTGGCACAAGGGTTTAACCCAATGCGCCACCAGGGGCTCAATGAACTTCCAGGCATATGTCTAGCTCCTCCCAGACAAAAGCAGCCTCACATTCTTCTCTATGGCTACCCAAATCAACCAAAACAAAATCCTTCCAGCTTTTACCTAAAGAGCCATTGACACTTCCAGACAATTTCAAACTTTGCAGAAGCAAACACAGAAAATCAAAGTGTGCAACCATCGCCATCTCCAAAAGCTATGAGAACTGTACAAGTGTATCCATTCTGCTAATCTGTTATAATTTTCCCCATCCTCAGATCTGAAAAAGAATGCAAAAAGTATCAATTCCAATTAACCCTTTCATTCCCCCGGGCAACTATTAATGATTCCAAAAAACATTTGCCTGGCACTGCTGGGTAGAAATACCAACGGAACTGTTTAAAGGCAGCATAGCTGTAATGATGTGAATATGTAATTTTTTTAAACTATCTATCAAACAGTAGATGTCTCCCTTTGCTTGTGGCTGTGTGATGATGTGCCTTGCTAAGCAAACATTGGCAGTCAGTATTAATTTTCCTTTCCCCAGCTAACATTCCCATCATGCTTTGTAGAAAATCCACAGGAGAGAGGAGATAACGTGGCATACAAGCGATGAGAACACAGCACCATGAAAGCAACACATTAGGAACTCCACAGAAGAGAGCCATTTCCCACTCTTCCCTGTCAGTAGGATCACAGGCCTGGTCCTTTAGTCAAAAGCCTGTGCCTCTGCCAGCAGATTCAAGAGAACCCTCTGCAAGCGCTGAGTGGTTCCTTTCAAGCCACGATTCCTCATGACGACGGCAGGGAAACTGAACGGAGGATTATGGGGCACTGATACTGGGGAAGAAAAGCTGCTTGCAGAATAATACAGACCAGACAATGGGGTCACCGTTCCGGCAGCAAAGCAGAGCACAGGAGGGTATTGCACACTTTGAAGGCCTCCCACGTGTTGCGGAATTTGGCAGGACTCCTGTTGCCTTCCCCTCCAAACAATGAACCCTCCCCAAGTGTAAGAGCACTGGCAACAACAACAACGAAAACAATTAAAATGAAACATTAAAAATAATTCTCCTACCTAATCACGCCGCATGCAAAATCAGGAGAACAAAAGGCCTCTGCAAGGCTTCCCGTGCCATTGGGGAGATAATTAAGGATGAATGAATCCTGTGCCGTGGGTTTGAAAATGGATGTGGAAACCTTCTTAGAGAAACAATTCTGTTTGTTTTGTCTGGGCCAAAGTTTCCCTCCGCTGAAGGGATGCACAAACATTGGGAAATCTGCACGGTGTTGAAAGAAAGGGCCTCTGCTATGGCAAATTTGCACAAACACACAAAACTGTTTTCATTGTTATTGAAACTGGCATCAGTGGGGAAAAAATAAAATTATGATATAGGGCAGTGGTTCTCAATCTGTGAGTCCCCAAGTGTTTTGGCCTACAACTCCCAGAAATCCCAGCCAGTTTACCAGCTGTTAGGATTTCTGGAATTTGAGGGCCAAAACATAATAATCATAATAATAATGTGCGGTTATTATAGCGGACAATACTGAACCGTGCGACACCCCAAAGAACAATGGCCGTGGGGCCAAGCAGGAGTCCCCTAGCAACACCTTCTGGGAATGACCCTCAAGGAAGGACTGAAGCCACTGCAAAGCAGTACCTCCAAGGCCCATTCCTAGGAGGCGTCCCAGAAGGATACCTTGGTCAATGGTATCGAAGGCCGATGAGAGGTCCAGCAGAACCTACAGGGACACACTCTCCCTGTCGAGTTCCTGGCGTAGATCATCTACTAAAGTGACCAAGGCTGTCTCAGTACCAGGTCCCGGCCTAAAGCCAGACTGCGCCGGATCCAGATAATCAGTGTCTACCAAGAATTCCTGGAGTTGATATAGGGTCTAGTGAAGATTCCATACCTTCCAACATTTCACATGTGAAACCGAGACTTATGGCCAAGCAATATCAGAGTAAAGAAAAGTTGCAAATGAGATCACACAAGCTAGGAGGGGACAAACCAGTTTGCTTATAACAGAGTCTACTGGGATTTTTCTCTCTCCCTCCTCCTAAGCGAAATGGGTGCAAACTCCTGTTACACATTGTACTGAGTGTACCGCAACTGCCATAAGCAAAAGACCAAAGGGAAAAGTGGGAGAAGAAATACACTAAGATATTTTCAATGCAGATAGAAAGTAGGACAGCAAAGAATTATTATTCAGAAGTAGAAAATTGGGACAGTTAGAGGGTATAAGGTCTTCCTTCTGGTCCATTTCATGCAATACCAAAGGATTTTCCACTGCGAGATCTTCAAGCAAACCTAATAATCGAGATGCCTCCCTGCTGTTATATGAGAAGATGTATAGTCAAAGGAATTTTGCCAACTCATAATAATAACTCTAATATGTCATTTTCCGAGAGGCCTGAACCACCTGATTCCATTTTGTAATTTCTGAGTATCACTAGAGTGTGCTGTGGCTCATGAAATCTCAGAAAGGTAACCTTTTATAAGCCATCTTTGCCACTTGGTATTTTAGATTCTGCAAACACAATGCATATTGAATAGCAGGTCTACATTCAAAGCAATGTATGTTATCTAGAAAGGATGAATCGGGTGGAACTGTAATATCAGTTTACAGTGCACAAGGGATATATATAGTATTAAAGGTTGAAAACACTTTACATATATCTTCTATTTATTATTTATTTATTTAAACCATTTATATTCTACCCTTCTCACCCTAAAGGGGACTTAGGACAGAGCATGTTACAATGCCATAACACAAAATAAACTATATACACAGACACTCAACATAGTCACCATATACTCAACATACTGTCTTCATAATCGTTACAAAATAGAAAAAAATGAATTTGTAGAGTTTCATAAGAACAGTCCTTTATAAAAACAATCCTTATAATGGTGGGCCAGTATAATTATTTTTTACATTGGAGATGAGCCCGGTCCTCCCTCCCCTACTGCTGTCGTCCACCCGTTTGTCCCATTTGTACATTGTATGTCTATCCATGTATTCCTTGGTGTACTGTTTTGTTTGTTTTTTATCTTGTATTGTATTTCTAGACTTTGTAAGCCGCTGCGAGCCGTATGGAGTTGGCGGCATATAAGTCCAATGAAATAAATAAATAAATAAATAAGAAGCACCCAAATTTTGAAAGAGCTTACCTGCTTTATACCCTAATTTTTATTGCAGAAGTACATATAACTGAGTTATATGATTATTAACATGCACATAGATATATCTAATTGCACATTTAAAGAAAAGTAGGAGAAGTCTTTTAGGCTGATTTAAAAAAGGGTTTCTGTGTGTGTAAAGGACTGTTCCATCATACCTCATGATTTGTGTTTTTATTCTACTGACACTATTTATTAACTGTGCAAAAGTATGCAACTATTTATCAATTTCTCAATACCCAATAAATTATTGTACAATAAACATAACAAAACACCAAAGGCCACAATATTTGGAATAGCTAATCATACCATTGTTCTAATCTAGTGGTTCTCAACGTGTGGGTCCCCAGATGTTTTGACCTTCAACTCCCTGAAAGCCTAACAGCTGGTAAACTGGCTGGGATTTTTGGGAGTTGTAGGCCAAAACACAGTTTGAGAACCACTGTTAATCTATCGTATACTGGTCTATATATGCCAATTTAATGGATTGATGGTGATGGACCCAATATGTAGATTAAAGCTGGGGAAAGTAGAAACCCTATAAATAAGTGGGCAATTGTCTTGCAAAAGGGTCCAAAGCAAAGATTAATGTAAGGCTCATGATGTCGAAACAGCTGTAGAGTAACAAGAACTACTCTATCTCCTCAAGTTTGGTATTATATTTCATCTTGCTGCTTCATCACCCTGATGTTGTCCATCCCTTCCCATTTTTATTGCCTTTCAATCTCAATTTATTGAAAAGCTAAAAGATGTTGTCTAAAAATAACTGGAGCTGCTAAAAAATGCAGCCTCTTACTTGTAAGTTTCCACCAGCTGGGCCTGTCTGCTTCAGAACTGACACCCTTGAGAATTCCAAATAGCATTTAAAGCGTGGATGGAGAGGGAGAGAATGACAAACAGATTTCTTTGGAACGGTTACTGTATCAAAACATAGAACTCATTCTATGCAGAAAACCTTTATCTTGATTCATTTTGTTGTTTTACTTCCTTAAATGTTTTGATTGGTTGACACTCGCATGCCACATATACTCAAGTGACCTCCCCCAGATCGTCCATTAGTCTATGTTAGTGGTTCCCAACCTGTGCTCCATGTACCACCAGTGGTTCACAAGTACAAAAATATGGTCTGTGGCCTCACCATTACGACATTACCTTGAAACGATTTATTTATTTATTTGTCACATTTCTATACCGCCCCTCTCAGCCCGAAGGTGACTCGGGACGGTTTACACAAGGCAGTCTCTGCCCTCAATACAACACAAGCAAACAAACCAAAAAATTAACCATATAATAACAAATTAACAATTAAAAACATACAATTGCAGTCTCAGCGTCATGTTGAAATCAGTTTCCGTCACATTGTCGTCATTCCATATATCTAATTAAACCTTTATATTTCATCAGCAAATGCCTGCTCAAACAGCCAGGTCTTGACTTTCTTGCAAAATGTCAGGAAGGAGGGGGGCCGATCTGATGTCTCTAGGGAAGGGCGTTCCAAAGCCGAGGAGCCACCACTGAAAAGGCCCTGTCTCTCGTCCCCGCCAGTCGCACCTGTGAAGAAGGCGGGACCGAGAGCAGGGCCTCTCCAGATGATCTTAAACATCTCGATGGTTCATAGGGAGAGATGTGTTCAGACAGGTAAGTTGGCCCCGAACCGTTTAAAGCCCTAAACGGTTCAGGGCCAACTTACCTGTCCGAACGCATCTCTCCCTATGAACCATCGAGATGTTTAAGATCATCTTACCTGTCCGAACGCATCGCTAAAGCCAGCACTTTGAATTGTGCCCGGTAGCAAACTGGTAGCCAGTGGAGCTGGCACAACAGGGGAGTTGTACGCTCTCTGAATGCCGCTCCTGTTATCAACCTGGCTGCTGTCCGTTGGACTAGTTGCAGCTTCCGAACAGTCTTCAAAGGCAACCCCACGTAGAGTGCGTTGCAGTGATCTATATGGGATGTAACCAGAGCGTGGACCACCGTGGCCAAGTCAGACTTCCCAAGGTACGGGCGCAGCTGGCGCACAAGTTTTAACTGTGCAAATGCTCCCCTGGTCACCACCGAAACCTGGAGTTCCAGGCTCAACGATGAGTCCAGGATCACACCCAAACTATGCAGCAACAAGAGCAACAGGTCTCATAATACCCTCTTATATTGCCAAGGAAACGGGGATGTTGGGAGAGGAGGGCTGACTATCTACAAAAGATTACTACTACCACATTAGCTCTAGATTATTAAAAATTGTTTTCTGTGGGCAAAGAGATGTAGACTACTGGATAGCATGTGTTCTGTATCAGAAGCTAGAGCTGATATGGACTATCCAATGCAATTTTCTGAATCAACACCCCAAATAACTGAACTGAATCTAAAGTTGACAAAAAACTGATTCATAACCCTTTTAGTACTAATGCTGGAGAGTGGTCCCTGGTCAAAGTGGTCCCTAGTCAAATGGTCCCTGGTCAAAAAAAGGTGGGAACTACTGGTCTATGTTAAGGTCTCTGGCAGGATCGTTCCTTGCTCTGTTATATAAAACAATGCTTTATTTCATCCCAAACCGAGTTCTATCATTATATAAGGCTGATTTAATATATAAGGCAAAACTTGGAAAGTGACCTATTTTGGACCATAACTTCTCCTGGCGATCCACAAAAATGAATGTTTCCACATTCTATGAGAGTACATTATGCTGATTTAGTCATTAATTCATAAATTAACATGCACTTGAACATTTGTATAAGATCTCTTTGGTAAAGCAATGCATATGAAAAGGAGTACAAAAAAGAAAATACAAGACTGTAGACCACAGCTTTCCAAACTGTGTGTCATGACACATGTGTGTGTCAGCTGCAGTGTGTCACACAAATATCATCTCAGAGTCTGTGTGAAATAAGCAAATCATATATGTTCCAAAATATAGATGAAAGGTGTTCATGAGATATGGTGCATCTCCCATGCATTTCATTATTACAGTTTATGTGTGTCCGTATCTCCTATAATGGGTTGGTAGTAGAACTGAATGATTGTGTCATGAAATGAAAAGAACCAGGTTACCACAGCGGCCTAAACCGCCTACTATAGAAGATCCTGCTGATTGGAAGGTTGGCAGTTCAAGCCTGGCCCAGGGTGAGCTCCTGGCTGTCAGCCCGGCTTCTGCTCACCTAGTAGTTTGAAAACAATAATGAAAGCAGATAAATCAGTCCCGCTTTGGCGGGGAGGTAAAAGGCACCCTGAAAAAACATGCCAGCAAAAATCCTACCAGGAAAGGCATTGATGATTATGATGATAGCATGTCACCAAGATGAAATGTTTGGAGAGCTCCGCTTTAGGCTGTTCACCTTCAGTGCAAGAACCTACCATTTACAACATTCCGAATATTGTTACAAACCATTTTAACACCAAGTTTTCCCATGAGCAGGCCATTGTCCCCAGCCTCACCAGCAACATTTTAAGGACATTTTTAGTATCCATTAGGAAGGGAAATAGACCAGATCAGGAGTGGCATGCCATCTGACTGAATCAGTTTCTTGATTGCAGCGATCATCTTGTTGGGCACAGCTCCATGTTCATGTTCTTTCCAGCGATCCTTGTTGCATTTGTTAGGCTACTTAATAAAGTTTTTCAAGGATCTGCTATTCAGATTGTGAAGGGCTCCTGAACACCAGTTAAGTATAGGCCAGTAATGAGAATAAATCATAACCATATACCAATTTCCACCGGTCTTACATGGAATTAGACTGTGCTCCATAAATATCTGCCGCAGGAATAAATCTGAGGCATTAGCAAGAGCCTTGCCAAATGAAACAGCAGAAGTATTAACAGTTATCAGGCCAGTTAGCAGTATAAACCTATTAAATAAATAAATTTGCTCTTTGCCAATTTATGTCACTACTGTACTTAAAGTGAAACCTTTTAAATGAACAGATTTACTGTGTATGGAAATCTCCATTGGGCCTCAGTAATTACACAAAGGCGAGACATTACTTTTAAAGTGGATGGATGGCTTTATACTTTTTTGATTTACTGCAAGAAACAGAAAAATGGTAATGGTACAAAATAAGCTTTTGCAACCCCCTTTTGGCAGACAGAGAGTGTTTGATTTACCTAGGGCATCCATCCAGTTCTGTATTTTAGATCAAAGCAGAGAGATGTCAAGGCACTTGTGTGGAAGAGGGGGAGCTACTGCCTTCCTGTTAATACTGCTAGCGAAATTAAAGGTTGGGAGGAGAGCGAACCAAAAGAAATCCTGTTATGTTGATGGGAGGGAGTAAAATATAACTAATTGGCCAATCTAGCAAAAGGATTTCCTATACGCCAGAGACAGAGAAATTGTACACTTGAATACATCTTCCTTGCAAAAGTACCCTGCATGTGATCAGATAGCATGCTCGTTCTCCTAAACTTTCACCTTACAAGCTAGTGACTTTGGGTCAGTATTCAAACAGGCAAACCTGCCATCAATATCCTGGTATTTATTTCATGACAATAGCATTGCATAAATAAGTATAAAACTGATAATATATAGGGAGCCCAAGTGGCTAAATAATTTTAGACCAAACACAGGCAACAGAGACCTCATTGCCTGTAGCTTTAAACCTGTGGTTCCCAAAGTGGACGGTACTGCCCCCTAGTGGCCGGTGAGGCGATCCAAGGGGGCAATTGGAGGCTCAGGAGAATTTGGGGGGCACTGAAGCCCTGTAAGGGGGCAGTGGCGGGATTCCAACTCGCAAGCGCGCAAGTGTGCACCTGCCAGTTAGAGACCCCGTGCAGGCGCTGCCTGGAAACCGCAGTGTGCGCCCCCTTCCTCTCTTCTACTCCGCCCACAGCGCAGTCCTGTATTGCCCCTTCCAATCCAATGGGTCCCTTGGAAGGAAGGGGCGATAAGGGACTGCACCATGGGCAGAGGAAAGGAGGGGGGGCACGCTGCGGTCTCCAGGCAGCGCCTGCATGGGGTTTCCAACTGGCAGGCTGAGACAGTCGCGCGCTTGTGAGTGTGTGCCTGCCAGTTGGTCCAGTGGAGAAGAAAAGCCTCCACGTCTGCAAACTGTCAGGTCCCGGTCCCTCAGCCTATGCATGGAGGCTGGGAGTCTGGGCCTTCCAAGGCCGCATCACATACCACACCACACTAACACATTAACACCAGATATGCACCTGGCCTGCTGGCCTTGGGGGGGGGGGGACGCTCGAGAGTCTTGGCGGGAGGAAAAACCCGGGCTTTTGGCTGGGAGGGAACTGTTGGGTTTAAATGTGGGAGGAACTGATAAAAAGGCTGTGCCTGGCTGTGCAGCTCACTTCTGACTTAAGGTTTGTTCATGATACACCCAGTAAAGCTTCTTAATGATATCTGGAGATGTCTCTCGTTGGTCATTATTGAAACGACTGTTCGTGATTCGTGACACAAACACCCCAAGTCGCTGCGGCATTTGCAGGCGCCTCATGGGAGATGGCCGTGGCACGAAGGAAAATGCAAGCAGCTCCCAATTTCCAAGGTCCAGTATTCTCTTTGGCTCAAGTTTAGTTCAATTCCATTGCTGTTGGGAGTTCAGAATGCTCTTTGATTGTAGGTGAACTATAAATCTTAGCTGCTGCAACTCCCAAATGACAAAAATCAATCTCCCCCAACCCATCAGTATTCAAATTTGGGCATATTGAGTATTTGTGCCAAATTTGGTCCAGATCCAGGGTTGTTTGGGTTCAGAGTGCTCTCCAAATGTAGGTGAACTACATCTCCTCTAAATCACTGGCAATTCCTCCCAAACCCCTCCAGTATTTTCTGTTGGTCATGGGGGTTCCGTGTGCCAAGTTTGGTCCAGGTCTGTCATTCATGGGGTCTCGGCTGTGGAAGTCAGAGCTGAATTGGTCGAAGGGACTGCAAATCCCATCATCTGTTGTCCATACTCCCCCAAACATATTGTTTTTGTGATTAATCACTATGCTTTAATTATGTTCAATTTGTAACAATCAAAATACATCCTGCATATTAGATATTTGCATTAGAATTTATAAGAGTAGCAAAATTATTTATGAAGTAGCAACGAAAATATGGATGGGGTCACAACAACATGAGGAACCTTATTTAGGGGTCACGGCATTAGAAAGGTTGAGAACCACTGCATTAATACATATATCTTTCTGTTTAATTGCTATTACATTTTTTACAAAAATAAATTTCTAGGGGGCGAGGAGTAGATTTTTTCCTGGAAAAGGGGGTGGTAGGCCAAAAAGGTTTGGGGACCACTGCTTTAAACAATTCTTCCTCAGTGCACGAGGCAGGACATTGTGGGCAGGCATACAGGTGCTGAGTTGTTTGTTCTGCTCCACAATCACACAAGGTGGAGGATTCTTTGAGATAGTGCCATTTTGCCAGGTTATCTTTTGATCTGCCCACTCTACCTCTTAGTCTGTTCAGGGACTTCCAAGTTGACCATTCTTGATTTCTCCTTGGAGGAAGACCCTCGGGGGGGACCATCCATTTGGGGATTTCCTGGTTTAGCTGCCCTCAGGTAAACACTCTTGCTGGTTGCTGGGGGAACATTCAGAGGGGTGGTGGTTCTCATTATGCTTTTCCTTGATTAGTCTACTGGGAGGAGGGTGATAGTCATGCAGTGAGTTGTTTTCACACTGTTCAATCTTATTTGATTGAACAGCAACAACTTTCCATCAGACATTGGGATGACAATGCTAGCTATCTTATAGACTCTATCAACAGGTGTAGGTTTGAGGCATCCTGTGATTATTCTGCATGTTTTGTTCAGTGCTATATTCACCTGTTTCACACGCACAGACTTGTGCCAAACAGGGCAGGCATATTCAGCAGTTGAGTAAGACAAGGTCAGGTGGGATAGTTTTTGAAGGATGATACTGTCTTTATTTTCTGAGTGTTTCAGTTGATTAATGGCTTATTCAACCATCATCTTACTGAGACTGAAACAAGATCACTATAGGTGCCACTTCTGAGTTGAGGGAAAAACAAAACAGTGGCAATATAAGATTCTTCCAATAATACTGAAACAACACCTCTCAAATTCTACAACTATATGGAATATATAGGTCCTTGGGCATAATTCTTATATTAATTTCACAAATTAACATGCTTATTTCACTTGCAATATCTTTTTTTACAACGTGGTAAGACATTATACTTACCATGCAAAAATAAACTCCAATTTTCAGGAACCAAGATAAAGGATCCTTCTACACTGCCATAATATAATCCAGATTATCAAAATAATCCACAATATCTGCTTTGAACTGGATTATATGAATCTACACTGCCATATAATCCAGTTCAAAGCAGATAATCTGGATTTTATATGGCAGTGTAGAAGGGGCCTGAGAGCCCTGGTGGTGCAGTGGGTTAAACTGCTGAGCTGCTGAACTTGCTGACCAAAAGGTTGGTTTTTGTGTATTTTATTTTTTATGTATTTTAAGATGTTTTAACTTGTATAGCATTGAATATTGCTGTAAGCCAGTCTGAGTCCTTCTATGGAGGTGAGAAGGTCGGGGTACAAAAGTTTTAAATAAATAAATAAATTGGCAGTTTGAATCCGGGTGCGGGGTGAACTCTCACTGTTAGCCCCAGCTTCTGCCAACCTAGCAGTTTAAAAACATGCCAATGTGAGTAGATCAATAGGTATCGCTCTGGTGGAAAGGTAATGACTCTCCATCCAGTCATGCTGGCCACATGACTTTGGAGGTGTCTACAGAAAATGCCAGCTCTTCAACTTAGAAATTGAGATGCGCATCAGACCCGAGTCAGACACGACTAGACTTAATGTCAAGGGAAAAACTTTACCTTTATTTACCATCACAAAAATACATAGAGTGCAATCAAGTCTTAGCAAGCCTTGTTGTTTGGTTTGGTATTGTGATATGGCCTATGGGCTAATCAATAAAATTAATATTATTATTATTAGCATCACAAATGAAGAGATCTTAGAGAAAACAAGCTAGAAACAAAGGTGACTAAACTGGACTTGTTGCACTTTGAACATATGAGAAAATGTGACTCATTGCAAAAGACATTAATGCTTGGTAAAGTAGGAAGCAGTTAAGAAAAGAAACCACGACAGATGTGGATTGATTCAAAGACACAACAGCTTGAGTTTGTAAGACCTTGAAAAGGACAGTTGATGAGCTACTCAGGTCTTGGAGGTCTCTTTCTTATTCATAGGGTTATCATAAAATGAAGCTAACTTGATGACAAATAGCAAATACGAAGCATCCCTAAGAATGCAGGCTTACAAGTCCCACTCCAGCACTTTTCATTAAGTTTGTCAGTGTAGATAGGAATCACATAAAAGGAAGTCCATGCATTCAAAACAGCCACTGTACAAAACGCTGGGTGTCACAAGACACCTATTGGTAACTTGGTGGTCTGTGACAAAAGCAAATTCATCACGAAAGCAAACATAGGAATGTGAGAGAGGAAGGAAGATTTGCAAAGATTATGGACTTTCTATTTGTTTTTGTCAATATATTTACATTGTCAATTCGTCTAGAAGCAAAGCTTCCTTGAGTTTTGGAGGCCTTACAACTTCTGTACTTATACCGGACAGATTTTTGTGGCTGAACATGCTAATGTCTTTAAGCTGTTTTTAAAAAGTAAGTTATGAATTTGTTGTTTTTATTGCCATTTAAAGCCACAACGCTTTGTAAACTTAAGGATGGAATTTCTCCAAGTAAATCTGTATTCTTGATCAACGGATGAAGATCCAAATGGTTATCAGACCTACAGTTTCTCTTCGAATTTCAGTGGCATATTTTGATTCTATAAAGTTTTCTTACCTTAGTTCTTACTTAAAATGGTATTTGTTGCTTCAAAAAAGGGAATAACAAAAACTAATAAACCAATACAAATTGTAATTAAAAGTTAAGTATAACACACAAAACAAATATATTCTTTTTTCAAACTAAAACTGTATTTATTTATTTATTTATTTAATTGTTTATTTAATGCATTTCTACCTTGCCCTTCTCCCCCCAAACGGGGACTCAGGGCGGCCTCACATAAGCATCATGTGATGCTGTCAGCATATAACAAATAGTTAAAACAGTAAAAATCATTAAAAACATTATACAAATTAATTCACAAGTTTATTAAACAATAAATTAAAACATGCCGATTAAAACCAAGACCAAGTCGGGTAAATCCAATGTTGCCGATGTCCTAAATGTCCTTTCCAAGTGCCACTGTACACTAGTCGAACACCTGGTCCCAAAGCCAAGTCTTCAATTGTCTTCTAAAGGATAGGAGGGAGGTGGCCAACCTGATGTCCTTAGGGAGGGGGTTCCACAGATGGGGGGGGGGGCACTGTTGAGAAGGCTCTGTCTCTCAACCCCACCAACTGCATTTGCGAGAGTGGTGGGATCGAGAACAGGGCTCCATCTGACGATCTTAAGCTTTGTGATGTTTTGTAACAGGAGATTCGTTCGGACAGGTAATCTGGACCAGAACCATTTACGGCTTAAAACCAGCACTTTGAATTGTGCTCGGAAGCTGATCGGCAGCCAGTGAAGCTGGTGCAGCAAAGGAGTAGTACGCTCCCTGTATGCCGTTCTGGTGAGCAGCCTGGCTGCCAACCGTTGGGACTAGTTGAAGCTTCTGGAAGTCTTCAAAGGCAGCCCCACGTAGAGAGTGTTGCAGTAGTCTATTCAGGATATAACCAGTGTAGACCACCGTGTATCCTCAAGAACATGCAATCTTAACATCTCTGTGTCTTAATTTTTCTTGTCCTTGTAGTTAATAAGATTGGAAAAATGAGCTTTCAGTTAATCAGACAATAAATAAGAAGAATCCTACACCTCAAATCTATTATTCTAGACTGGAGGGCAGTGAAAAATGTCCAAATAAATGTATTATCTTGGGGGGGGGGGGATCACAATCTAACCTCTTCTTCATCCAAAGAATGAAATATCTCCTTCACAGAAGACTGAGCTGTTATAGATTTTGGAGCTGAAATTATTAGAAGCTTCAAAACAAAGAAACTAAGGGTTGGATTCAGACTTGGTCGTACTCGTGTTTGACCAAACGAAATGGCATGACTTGAGTTAGTGATGGCTAATTTGTGTTATTGAGCTCAGTACAAGTCAGTTCTAAATACAAATAAATTTGAATTTTAGTGTTATCATGGACATCTGGTATGCAAAACTAGAGTATTACAAATGTCCACTTTTGGTTGTTCATGATGGAGACAAATGTCCCTTCAACACAGCCGTATAATACAGATTATCAAACCAGATAATCCACATTATCTGCTCTGAACTGGATTACAAGAATCTACACTGCAATATAATCCTGATCAAAACAGATACTCTAGATTTTACTTGGCAGCGTATAAAGGGCCAAAAACGTTGTTTTACTTTATATGCAAAAATACTGGTTAGCTGAGATCTGGAAACACTTGACAAAATACTCTTCCAGCTACATGTTTTCATGGAACGAACAACACAGCCTAGTTATAAGAAAAACAGTAATTTTAAGGCTGGCCAATTACCTTCCCAAATTCTGGGAGCTGCAAATGGTTCCCTTTGGCCATTGGTCAATTGCTCTTCCTTCCCAAACCTATTGGTGCATCAAGTAGCAAAACCTGGTGCCCCAAATCTTCTCTATGGAAAATGCCCCTTTGTAACTCACTGCTTGATCCTGGTGTTTTCTCCCTTGATAGCAACTTCAGTAACTCTGCAAGACTGAAATGTGAGAATCAGGACAGTTCCTATCAGGCAAGAGGCAGTTATCTGACATTTCTAAAGGGCAAATCGAAAGCAATTAACGCCCAAGAAAATGCTGCCGCATAGGCCTTAGTGATAAGCTCTGGCTACTATAACAAACCTGGCAAGTACGGCAGTGTTTTAATGTAAATTATCACAAGATAATCTCTTTGCATATTTAAGCGATGCACTTCAAATTAATTAATACATATTTAAGATATGTCTCCTTGAACAGCTGTTATTTACTTCCAGAGTTTCTCCACATTAGCACTGGTTGCTTTGTTCTCCTCCAAAGTTATTCGTGCTTCTTATGGCACTTTAAGGACGTGTATTGTATAAAACTGAGCATTCTTTATTCCTAAAGAGATCAGCCTTTATGATAACTTAATATTTTAACATTAAACATACAAGCAATTTTCCCAAACAGAAAGGTCAAATCCTACTCACAGCATCTGCTTGGAACAGACAAGCAGATGCTTAACGTTGCTACACAAACATTTGCAGCAGCGAACATGATAAAGTGGAAGCAATAAATCTTCCAGTGTGGATTTTAAGATCAGATTTACTTTTGATGTTAGCCCACTAAATCCTACCATTTCTTTTTGTGTCTCATATAATTTAAGGCCAAATTATGCACTTTTTAGAGATTTCTAAAGTGCTGGCACATGGCACATGGAACTGATGTAACTGAAGAAAGACGCTGCAAGATTTGATGTATATTCATAAGACGGATGGTCTGGAGAGTACGGTACCTGCTTTCTCCTTTTCAATTCTTCTAGACCTTGCTGTAGGATACAAATGCCTTGGGTTCCCCCCCCCCCCCAAAGACTGGTTCAGCAGACAATCATTGTTTTCCAGAGAGATCTAGAAATTTAAATTGCGATAAGGGGAAAGAAAGGGGCCGTTGACAAACTTGATGCCTTTACCAAATTATAATGGAAAAATTTGCTTTCAGATAAGAGCTTTTTGAGTTAAGAACTTGGTCATGGAATGAATTAAACTCTTAAGACAAGGTATCACTGTAGTTCAAGGTAATTGGTAAATAAAATGGTAACATAAACAGTAAATGTCTGTAGAAACTTTCAAGATGAGACATGAAAACAGCTATTAAAATGTATTGCCGGAGGCTTTCATGGCCAGAATCACTGGGTTGTTCACTGAGTCTGACCTCATAACCTCTGAGGATGCCTGCCATAGATGCAGGCGAAACATCAGGGGAGAATGCTTCTGGAACATGGCCATAAAGCCTGAAAAAATTACAACCCAGCTATTAAAATGCCCAACAAAATGAGTGTGGGATCTTTACCTCTCCAAATGTAAGGATATCAGGTCCCAAATGCTTAGCCAGTGGTCTGGGATTTATGGAACTGCAGTTCGCAATATTTGGTGGGCTTACAAACCAACAAATAAAACAGCTTCCAACAAACATGAAACTTCTAACCAAATGATTTGATAAAATTAGATTGCATGGGGTCCTTGGAAAGGCTATTTTCCCTTGGAAAAGAATGCCTAAACCTGCCTGCAGCAGATCTTCTCTGCATAGATAGCCATCCACTCTCCAGTGAAGGAGAGGAATATTTTTAAAAAGTGTATGTTCCGTTAGTATCTATGCTTTTCTGAAGTTTGGGACTCATGTATCATTTCTGCCATCTGTTTGTCATCCCAGATTGTGAAGTGAGCTTTGATCTTCCTAGCTGATGTGTTGAGCATCTAAAAATACTGAGCATATTTGGGATGAATTTATCTCAAGTTGTAAATGTGGTGTTGGTGTTTCAGGTGCATTCACAAAGTAAGTGCCTCCTGTCCTGAAAAAAATCAAAAGTATTGGAGGTGCAAATAGGAAGAGGTTCAGACTTGAACTTGAGCCAGAGGAGGAAGAATGTGAGAATTCAGAAGAGGAAAAGGAGATGGAGTAGGAAATTGCAAAGCCAGCCCCAGAAGCCTCTAATGACAATATGTCACTCGGTCAGCCCGTGGACACGATTATGTCTTCACCCAACATCCTGAAGCAGCACACATTCCCTTCCAAACCATCTGCAGAATCTGCAGTTTTTATCTCAGTGGATCAAACTCCTGAGAATCGGGGTTTGTGGGGGTTTTTTTGTTGCAGTTTTTCCATTCATGAAATCATCTAGGCATTTTCTGAGTGCCAAACTGTATGGCCAGAAGAACCCAAATTCCTTTCCAAGGTTAAAGCATCTTGTATCAATCCACCTGGAACATCACAAGGCAGATTTAAGGCCGCTGCTCTGCAAGACATATCTGGGGCACCATTAAAGCATGATAAATGATGAGTTATAAGATGACAATGATGATGTGACAACAGGGGTGGTGACACAGTTTAATTAATGTCTTGCTTTTATTCCATGGAACATGCAGCAGCAGGGTATATGACGATGCTCAACTTCAGCAAGGTCACTGTGCCAAATGCCTTCAGATTATATCCTGGAACCATAAATACTTTATTCTTTATCAAAATGTCTGAAAAATCCAATTCCACACAAAGCCATATACCATAAGCAAAGAAAAGGAGAAAAAACCTCACACCAAATGTCCTGATTCTAGAGAACTTTAATTCTATGTACTTCATAAACACACACAATTTTGTTCCATATTTAGTGTTTAATACAAACAATGAGCCACCGGAAACAATTCGGAATGACTGTAAATTTGTTTGAGAAGATATATTATACAGTATGTGTTCAATATCTGCTCATATGTTCTTACATGTGTTCCAGTGGATGGATTAAGGGTCCTGATTACAAGAGTGATCTTACTGAAATTAAAGAGTTTTGATTCTCATATTTTACTGGAAGTAAAACAAGATATAAATGTAACACATAATTCCAAAACAAGAATGGGGCAATGCAGCCTGTGGACCCTGTTGACTGATAAAAATCAACTTTGACTTTTGGCAACCTTAGGAATAACAGACTTCCATGACAATCTGTTATGAGCAGGTCTTGCAGACTTACTTCTATTGCTTCCTTAATTTAAGTCTATCTACTGATAATGGTGTGGTCATCTTCCACCTTCCACTGCCCCCCAATTGTGATTTTGTTTTGCCATATGACTTCTCACCCGAGGTTGTATTTCACTTTTTTCCCAAAAGGAAGTAACTACATTAGGGGAAACATTCCCCAACTTCCCTTAAACCCCAATAAGGCACTATCCCTGCTTTAATTGTGGAAATTCCTGTATTCCTGTATTTCTACGACTCAGATTAAGTATCTTGATAATCTCATACATCTATACTAATTCATTAACTGCTTTAACAGCAGACCTGTGCATGAAAGTTTATGTATTATGACAAAATACTTCTGAACACTTGATTTTTCACTAAAGGCAGTTCACACATCTAGGTGGGAGTTATCAATACACTTTGAGGTCTACTTCAGATGTTACAATTAAACCATGAACAAAGTGCTGTACTGATTAAGCTGCCAGGCTTTCACTCAACCGTTTTGCCTTGACACAATTCCAACTGCAGCAGCAACAATTGCATTTCGGATTAAATGAGTATAAAGGAGGGAATCAAGCAATCCTTTTTTTCCTTGTTAACTTGCATGACTGTGGTGACACATTACAGCTTCACCTTTACAATAATGAATGGCTGAGACTTCTGGCAATTCAGCATCTATAAAATCACAACTGTCTTCACCCCTGAACAGTCATTATCAGCTTCTCTAATGTAGCTTCTAAATGCCTTCTTACAATTGCGTTTATAACGCTTGGAAAACATTAGCCTGTTTACTAGCTGATGGCTTGGGTTCTAATGGTTCTAAAATGCAGTTTCAAAGTCAGCAATAATTTCATCAGAAAGAAAGGCAGCATGACAAGAATACTTTTCTTTGGGTGTGGTATAGTTCAGGTTCTTGATTTATTTAGCTGTTAGAAGCAAATATTTGGACAATGCCAGAGTAAGATATGTGCTAGACCGGCACTATATAACTATATTTTAATTTCTTTTCCTAAACTGTGAGCTCCCATTGTTGGGATCCTGAAAAATCTGGCAACAGTAAATGTTTCCTGAATGCCACCTAGTGGGTGTTTTAGACCACTACACAAATCTGTTGTGAGGTCTTGACAGTGGACTCTGCAAAAGATGCTTGAGCTGAACTTCATAAAAAGGAAATTCAGCCTGTTTAGCGAGCCATGTAAATGCTGATTTGGTATCAGTAAAAGTTTGAGGGGTTTAAGAAGCCCTGCACTACAAGATGCAACCTGTCTTCCATAAGGATTCTGGTGCTTGAAACCTACAGTATGCTCATAATGTTATCCTCTCAGTTTACCAATGTGATCCATGAACCTCCTCACATGATCGGGATCAACTGTCTTTGTCCAATGGCCGCCTTTCTTGAAATGTGAGCCAACGATCAAGCCATTTGCATCCAAGTAATCCTTCACATTCCCCAAGGTGACTCCAGATCCTACCAGAACCGGGATCTTCACAGCACGTCCAACCTCTAGAGAAAGTTAATGAGGGAATCTTCCAATAAATCCTTTTCTAAAAGTTCGTTGTTGCCACAATTGCTTTAAAAATTGCAATCCTGCACTAGTTTTTATGTTGTTTACATATTTCAGCGTGTAGTTCCCTATCTTTGAGGTTTACATAGTATGAACCCTCTTTTGATGCACATATCATGGTTTCATAAACCAAGATACACACTGTGGTTTGTATAGGAAACAGATACATGTGGGTTCAAACAAATTATTTTGATGTCCTACTTTTGGGGGCTTAGTTTGCACCTTAATATAGCAACTGTTTTCTCTTTCAGTTTCATCATTTCACCTTTGGATAAAATGTATATTTTATGGTTGGCAAAATATATTGTCATCATCTTCTAAGTGAGAGTGCATATGGCTCTTTCTTAATAGTCTAAATCAGTGGTTCTCAGCCTGTGGGTCCCCAGGTGTTTTAGCCTACAACTCCCAGAAATCCCAGCCAGTTTACCAGTTGTTAGGATTTCTGGGAGTTGAAGGCCAAAACATCTGGGGACCCACAGGTTGAGAACCACTGGTCTAAATACATACACACTGGACAAATAAAGATTAGAGACCACGATCCAGGCTTACTTATTATAATAGGGCCTTGGGTTTTTTCCTCACCAGGTCAGTAAAGATGAGCCGCTTTGAGTCTCCTTGTGGAGAAAAAAAGTGGGATAGAAATAAACATAATAATAAACACAATAATAATAATCATAATTTCCCTAGTACTAGTTTCAGGTCCCCATCTTAAAACTACAGCTCCTTGTAAGAGAGTGAAGAGTCTTTATGCTTCTTGTGCTTATGTTCCTCCACCTATCTGGCATTTCCTTGCTCCAGAGCAAATGTTTAAGTATCAGTATTTATCACACTGCATGTTCAGAAACTGCCACTCTGTTTACAAAACTATTTTAAAATGACAGGGTAACCAGTCTGTTTTTTAAATTGTTCTATTAATTTAAAAGAAAACCAGCAAACATGACGACAAGGATATACAAACCCTCAGTTCCCACATCCTGTGACCAATGCCAAAAAAAAGGGGGGGGAGGCTCATAAAGCTGGAAACCATTATAATATACTCTCCTCCCTTTTTAGCTCAGCTTTCAGAGACAAGTGATCAGATCAGAACACAAATTGGCATAAGCAACTGAATGGACTTCTTTTGTAATATGATGAAAGGAATCCAATTGTGACTACATTTTAGCAGCAGCAGGGGTTCCAATGGCGCAGACAGGCTCAATTTGCTGACATTAGAAGGCCAAATTAAATAATATAAAAAGTCAAATGAACTTTGTTTGCTCCAGTTAAAATTGTGGCACTGAGATTTAGCCGTGTTGGTTCCCTTTGAGGAAACACTGGAGTGTTCTCTGACAAAACCAGAACACATGCTCCTCCTTTTCATGCAGGTTGTACAGGACGTGTCACTTATTTCACACTTCCCCGTCAGCTCCAGCTCCCTATGTGGGGACATGAGAGAAACCTCCCACAGGAATGGTAAAACATCCAAGCATCCACTGGGCTAAGTCCTTGCAGACGGCCAATCCTCTCACACCAGAAGTGACTTGCAGTTTCTCAAGTCGCTCCTGACACACACACACAAAGTTATGTCAAGTAGCTGAAATTTTATGGATCTACAGACCTGTCATATGGGACCAAATCAGGCTCATAATGGCGGTTTGAAGGAAGTACATCAAGAGTGTAATCTTTTCTGTCTGGCATTTATTGATCCAACAGCTCTGTTCTAGAACATGTGCAACCTTTACAATAACTTCATGCATTTTTAATTACCCACCAAAACCGAACTCCCCTCGGTGTCCTGCAGTTATCATTTGCACTGAATTCCGTCAGATGATGTTCTTTTTTTAGTTGAATGTCATTCCCAAGCTAAATCTCCTATTTTTCACTCTATTTTAAGAGTTATGCTTTTAATTTACTTTCATTAGAAGTAACCTTTGAAAAAAGGTTATTAAGAATGTCATCATTCATGAGCTACAGCTATCAGAAATGAAGCCATTCCATCCTTTTTTAATTAAGAGAAATGAGAAATATGTGCATCCACATATATGGTTATCTACTTGCTGTGACAGCTAGTTCCAGCAGACAAAAACTGCCAGATATGCCATAGTGGGCTACTGTGAGCACACTTCCGATCATATCTAACTTTTCATATTAGGTTAAAGTAAAGTGACTCACAGAAGGTCAAGCAAGGATAGCCACTAACCATGCAATCATTTTTTTTTTACATAACAAGCCAACACACCCATAGGCATGGGTGGGGGAGGACGTGAATTTTAAAGGCCATTTAAAGTGTATTTATTGTATTTTAATCTGTTTTTACCACTGTTACTAATGGTTTTTTAAAAAAACTTGACTGAGTGTGATTGTAAGCCTTGAGTCCTTACAGGGAGAAAGGTGGGGTATAAATAAAGTTAATAATAACTTTATTTGTTTTTGCAGGAGATACATCCTACAGCATATTTTGCTATAGTTTTCCAATTAATATCTCATTGACTCTCAACCAATTCAACACATACGTATTATGGATGAAAATGAGGAGTCTTCTAATGGAACTTCCATAAGTACACTCCACCCTATTTTCTAACAGCTGGTAAGTCCAAAACACCTTGAGGAGGGTCAAAGTTTGCCCATGTCTGGCCTAGTCGGTATGTCAATGCTGATTCTAGGAATGCAGTCCCCAAAAGTTAGCCTTTGCAAGTGACACTGGCAAGCTAGTAGAGCTCTCACCTTTCAGTTCCTTGGGATTTGCCTCTAATCCAGTTGCAGTTCCAGTTAATATCACACCATCAGCCAGGAAGAATTCAGCAGCCTTGGCCGTCTCTGCTACGTTGATATCAGCTGTCAGAGTGTGAGCACTGTCAACAGCAGAAACATAGCCTGCTCACTTTGAGCAATCATATCTGTGACCGGTAAACTTATTTTCCTACTATATGCTTTAAAAATAGCTGAAGGATAGATTTTCAACCTATTTGTTAATAAAAGTTTAATTTAATCAACATTTTTTTCATGTCAGGAGTGACTTGAGAAACTGAAAGTTGCTTCTGGTGCAAGAGAATTGGGCATCTGCAAGGATGTTGCCCAGGGGACGCCTAGATGTTTGATGTATTACCACCCTGTGGGAGGCTTCTCTAATGTCCCTGCATGGGGAGCTGGAGCTGACAGAGGGAGCTCAATCTGCTCTCCCCGGATTCAAGCCGCTGACCTATCAGTCAGCAGTCCTGACGGCACAAGGGTTTAACCCATTGTGCTACTGAGGCTTTAGCAAATAAAATGTAGTAAATAACAGGAAAACTGTTTATTATTTTATGCTTTCAATGTATTGTGTTTTAATTGGGTTAACTCCTTGTTTACTGTGTTTATTTAGTTTAATCCTTCATTTTGGTTGGTCATATGTTATATTGAGTCTATTTTATTTCATGTTGTGTCTGCTTTTGAGCACTGAATGTTTACCATTTGTAAACCGCCCTGAGTGCCTATGGGGAGAGAGTGTAATACCTATCGGGGGAGAGGCTCGGCGGCTTACAGGAGCCGAAGGGTAATAAATACAGGCAATAAACAGTTAAAAACACTTAAAAACAACAGCAGTATAGCAATTAATAACACAGTTAAAACAATGAACAGCACATCACCCTCAGAAGAACGAACAGATGGCGGGGCATGGGCAGGACTTACTCACCAAAGTATAACTGTATGGCACATTTTACGTACAATGGACCAAGACTAAGTAGATTACTCTATGTAACACAATTTTTGTTCCTGGGTTATAAATGTCATTTCCTAATTGGTTCTACGTAGAAATGATGAAGAATGGATAGAAAGAGATGTTCATGGGTATGTTAATAAGTTCTGAATTTATTGTTAGCTAAAGAGGCTATCTAAATAGATTACTTGGCTTACAAAGATACTGATGTGAGTCAACTTAATGGATGTTGGGAGGATATCAAGATTAGGGTCTGAAGAACACTAGGATTGAATAGTTAATGTAGAGCAGGGCTGTCCAACTTCTTCCGACCCAAGGGCCGGAAGAAGTGTCACTGATCACCTGGGGGGCCGGAGGTGATCAGTGAGCGGGGCCGCTCGCGGGGGGCGGGGCGGGGCCGGGGCCGCTTGCTCTCGTAGCCCCTCCTCTTTCCCCCCGCTCGCACCGCTCCTCGGATCTCGGGCGGCAGGGGCGAGTGGGGAGAAGCAGGAGTGGCTACAGGGGAAGAAGGCAGCCGGCTTCCTCCGTAACCACTCCTACTTCTCCCCGCTTGCACCGCTCCCCGGATCCCGGGCGGCAGGCGTGAGCGGGAGAAGCAGGAGTGGCTACAGAGGAAGAAGGCAGCCGGCTTCCTCCGTAGCCACTCCTGCTTCTCCCCCTCGCACCGCTCCTCGGATCCCGGGCGGCAGGGCGAGCGGGAGAAGCAGGAGTGGCTACAGGGGAAGAAGGCAGCTGGCTTCCTCCGTAGCCACTCCTGCTTCTCCCCGCTCGCACTGCTCCTCGGATCCCGGGCGGCAGGCGCGGGGGGAGAAGCAGGAGTGCTACAGAGGAAGAAGGCAGCCGGCTTCCTCCGTAGCCACTCCTGCTTCTCCCGCTCGCACCGCGTCCCGGATCCCGGGCGGCAGGCGCGAGCGGAGAGAAGCAGGAGTGCCTACAGAGGAAGAAGGCAGCCGGCTTCCTCCGTAGCCACTCCTGCTTCTCCCCGCTCACACCGCTCCCCGGATCCTGGGCAGCAGGTGCGAGCGGGGGAGAAGCAGGAGTGCCTACAGAGGAAGAAGGCAGCCGGCTTCCTCCGTAGCCACTCCTGTCCCCCGCCGCACCGCTCCCCGGATCCGGGCGGCAGGCGCGGGGAGAAGCAGGAGTGCCTACCGAGGAAGAAGGCAGCCGGCTTCCTCCGTAGCCACTCCTGCTTCTCCCCGCTCGCACCGCTTCCCACTGTGTCGGGCGGCGATCTCCGGCGGCGGCGGGGAGAGAGGGGCGAGCCGCGGGGAGAGGCTCCCCCGCAGCTCGTCCCTTCCTCCTAAAGCCGTGACATGCCGGCTTCCTCAGAAGGGCGAAGCAACCGAAATCGCCCTTCTGAGGAAGCCGGCATGTCACGGCACAGGAGGAAGGGACGAACTGGTGGGGAGCCTCTCTCCGCGGCTCGCCCCTCTCTCCCCGCCGCCGCGGCCGGTGATCGCCACCCGACGCGGTGGGAAGGGAGAGAAGGAGGAGGCGGGGCAGGGAGGAGGAAGAGAGCTGGCTTCTCCTCCCTGCACCGCCCTTGTCCCCTCTCACCGGTGCCGATGCAAACCAGTTTGCATCGGCACCGGCGAGAGAGGGAAGAAGAGGGCAGTGCAGGGAGGAGGAGCTAGCTCTCTTTCCTCTCCCTGCACCGCCCCCTGTCCCTCTCTCACCGGCGCTGATGCAAACCGGTTTGCATAGGCGCTGCGCGAGAAAGGGACGAGGGGCGGTGCAGGGAGGAGGAGCTGGCTCACTTCCTCCTCCCTGGCCTCCCCGGGCCATTTTTAAAAAATTTTTTTTACATTTTTTAAAAAAATTAAAAATGGCGGCCGGGGTCCAACAGGCCGTGTCCAACAGGCTGGGGGCCGTGTACGGCCCCGGGGCCGCCAGTTGGACAGCCCTGATGTAGAGGAAGCAAGATGTTTTATTAACTACTAGCTTGGGGACCCGGCGGTGCCCGGGTCATTTGAGAAGTGTAGCAGGATGTAGAGTGGGTCATGGGGGCTCTGTGTGGCAAGTGTGGTCTGTATTGGATGAGGGTTGCATGGTTTTGAGGAAGTGAGTGAAGGTACTTCAAGTCCCATCATCCATGGTCCACCCTCCTGCAAACTGCAGCAGGATGTAGAGTGGGTGATGGGGGCTCTGTGTGCCAAGTGTGGTCTTGAGCAGTCATTGGATGAGGGTTGCAGCGGTCTCGGGAAATGAGTGAATGTACTTCAAGTCCCATCATCCATGGTCCGGCCTCCTTCAAACTGCAGCAGGATGTAGAGTGGGTGATGGGGGTTCTGTGTGCCAAGTTTGGTCTTGATCAGTCGTTGGATGAGGGTCGCAGCAGTCTTGGGAAGTGAGTGTAGGTACTTCAAGTCCCATCATCCATGGTCTGGCCTCCTTCAAACTGCAGCAGGATGTAGAGTGGGTCACTGGGGCTCTGTGTGCCAAGTGTGGTCTTTATCGGTGTTTGTAGGGGGCCGCAGTGGTCTGTAGGAACAGAGGGGTGTGAAAGTACTACAAATCCCATCATCCATTGTCAGTCCTCCTCTTAACCTCAGCAGGACGTGAAGGTAGTCATGGGGGTTATGTGTGCCAAGTTTGGTCTCGATCAGTAATAGGATAAGGGTCGCAGCGGACTTGGGAAGTGAGTAGAGGTACTTCAAGTCCCATAATCCATGGTCCACCCTCCTTCGAAGTGCACCAGGACATAGAGTGGGTCATGGGGGCTGTGTGTGCCAAATTTGGTCTTGATCAGTCATTGGATTAGGTTTGTAGCAGTCTTGGAAAGAGAGGGAAGGTACTGCAAGTCCCATCATCCATGTTCTACCCCCCCTCCAAACTTCAGTAGGATGTAGAGTGGGTCATGGGGGTTGTGTGTGCCAAGTGTGGTCTGTATTGGTCCCTTTTGGTGGCCTTAGTGGTCTGTGGGAACCAAAGTGTTTGAAAGTACTACAAATGCCATAATCTGTGGGTCATGTCCCTCAAACCACACCGGGACGTAAAGGGGGTCAGGGGGGTTATGTGTGCAAAGTTTGGTCTTGATTCGTCATTGCATGAGTGGAGCAGTGGTCTGAGGAAATGAGTCGAAGTACTGCAAGTCCTATCATCCATCGTCCACCCTCCTGCAAACTGCAGCATGATGTAGAGTGGGTCATGGGGGCTCTATGTGCCAACTTTGGTCTTGATCAGTCATTGGATGTGGGTTGCAGCGGTCTCGGGAATGAGTGTAGGTAGTGATCTGTAGGAACTTCAAGTCCCATCATCCATGGTCCGGCCTCCTTCAAACTGCAGCAGGATGTAGAGTGGGTGATGGGGGCTCTGTGTGCCAAGTGTGGTCTTGATCAGTCATTGGATGAGGGTCGCAGCGGTCTTGGGAAGTGAGTGTAGGTACTTCAAGTCCCATCATCCATGGTCCGGCCTCCTTCAAACTGCAGCAGGATGTAGAGTGGGTGATGGGGCTCTGTGTGCCAAGTGTGGTCTTGATCCAGTCATTGGATGAGAGGGTGCCAGCGGTCTTGGGAAGTGAGTGTGGTACTTCAAGTCCCATCATCCATGGTCCGGCCTCCTTCAAACTGCAGCAGGATGTAGAGTGGGTCATGGGGGCTCTGTGTGCCAAGTTAGGTCTTTATCGGTCTTTGTTGGGGACAGTGATCTGTGGGAACCAAAGGGATGTAAAGTACTACAAATCCCATAATCCGTGGTCCATCTCCCCAAACCGCACCAGGACGTAAAGGGGGTCAGGGGGGGTTATGTGTGGCAAGTTTGGTGCAGGTCCATCACCCGCGCGGGTCGCTGTGGCCTGTGAGAGTGGCAGCCAGTCAGAACGCTGGCACATATCCACAAACAAACACACATACAAACTTTCCGCTTTATTATATAGAGAGATAATACTATGCAACCCGATTTTTGTTTCTGGGTTATGAATGTCATTTTCTGATTGATTCCATCATATGCACATGGAAAAAGTTTATTAAACTGCAAAACTTTGTTTTTGTGGGAGGGATATCCTGCAGTACATGTTGCTATAGCTTTTCAATGAGTATCTCATCACAGAGTCTCAACCAATTCAATCTAGTTTGTGGCAGCCACAAAAACAAAGTTTCTGGAGTAGAACAACTACTGTACTTTCAAAGTAAGTATCACACAATTAAATAGGAACAACACTTTCAAACCAGGAACATAACATTTTTTTTCAAATTTGTTACATGTTAATTTAGATGAGTTTCTCCTATTTACTCTTACGTTGCAACATATATCAAAATATGACACATTGAAGCACTAGCACTAGACTTTGACTCTTCCACTTATGGAAATATTTACTGAGTCTGTGCAAGAAAAGATACTTATTATTTATTTATTTATTCAAATTTGTGAGTCGCCACTCCCAGATGGCTCGGGGCGACTTACAGCAAATTCAAGATTAAAACAGAATAAAACAGCATAAAACAAACTACAGTAGGATACAATAAAAGTACATCAATGTGATATACAGGGCACAGGAAGGCAAGAGCCTACCAATCTTATTGTTGGGACCCAAAGGCCTGCCGGAACAGGTGGGTTTTGCAATATCGAAGCGATTATTGAAAAGGTCCTCCGCCTTGTGGCCGTCAGGTGGTACATTTTGACGCCGGGCACCTCTAAAAATAAGTATATCTAAAAATAAGTATTTTGTATTGGGCCAAATGTAAGATTACGAGCTTTAGGAACAAGGAGATGATGCATTCAATTGACCTGTTTTGTACAATCTGGGGCTCTGGCTTCCATAGCTGCCATATGTAAGGATTTTGAACTGCAACTTTTGTTTCATGTATACTAGACTGCACATGTATTCAGCAAATGTTCAAAGACATCTGTTTACTTTTGATCCTGTAATTTTCCTCAAGCATCTCTAACGCATATGACTTGATTATGCCTCAGACATATTCTTTTGAGGAAAGGTTATCAACTGAATTAATGTTCTTTTCCAGCAATCTCTGGATTTTATGGACTTACATGTTTTCCTGAATTATTTGCACACATCTTGGAAGTAATTTGTGGTCAAGAAAAATAGATTATCCATGTTCTTTCAGTAGCTAAAACATATTGCAACAAAAAAAAAAAGAAAAATGTTCATTTTCTATTCATTTGTGGATGGTGAACTTATAACTGTGTCGACATTCCACATGAACTCTACATGGATATATGTTTGGCCATCCTTTTGGAAAGTTTATGTATAAGTGTTTTCTTACTTTTTCAATTTATTATCTGCCTATTTATTCTTTTTAATTAATTTAGTTTCACTTACCATTTTTCATATATATATATATATATATATATATATATAATTCCCTACACACTATTAAATATATAATTTTATACATATATGTGAGCCTCGTAAAAAGGGTTGATCAAGAGAGACAATATTTCCAACTAGAACTTATCTACATTTTTCTAGAAGATTTATTTGGAAGCATAGGAATTTTGTCACTTATCCACAGCATCTAAACACAAAGATGCTGCAAGCAAAAGTGGGACTGTTATCACTCAATGAGGCTTTCCGTGTGGTTCTCACTGTCAAACAAAACTGCTCATCAAATATTTACCTGTGTTTCTTTTTAATGTCAGCAAAAACCAGGACATGTTCTGCGCCAATTTGCTTCCGGTATCTCAATAAGTCACCAGCACAAGCATTCAGAATTCCTTCATCCGCCACATGAGAAAAAACAAAGCCTTCCGCTCTAATAAAGTCAAGACCTATGAATAGTAATAAACCAAGATTACTGTAATAAACCTGAATGAAAGCCAGGCAGGAACAGTCAATCACAGTTAGTTATTACACAATGCTAAACACAAAAATAGGATTTTATGAAAGACCAGTAATGCATTTGCAGGTTGATTCTCATTCTCGATGTTTGCTTCCTCACTCTGCACAAGGCATTCTCTTAACTTACCTTTCAAGCTTGTTCTAAAGCAGGGGTGCTCATTAGGTAGCTCGGGAGCTACTAGTAGATCTTCGGCCCTCTTCCAGGTGATCTTCGGGCCTCACCAGCCGGATGGGGCGCTCCTGCCATGTGCGAGCACACCCTGCCCGCACGCGCGCTCCTGCTGCTGGCTTCCGCTTTCACAGTGCTTCTTTCGCCTGCGGGGCATTGCAGGAAGAAGGAAGCATGAGGCGAGGCCTCTGGAGGGAGCGCCCTGCCTCTCTCTCATCCAGAAGCAGCTGTGCAGCCTCCGTTGCCAGCGAGACAGGCAGGGTGGAGCGCTCCCTCTGGATGCCCCGCCTCATGCTTTCTCCTTCCTGCAATGCCCCGCAGGCGGAAGTAGCGCTGCGCGGGCGGAAAACGGCAGCAGGAGCATGCGCGGGGGCAAGAGCGCGCGGCAGCGGGGGCAGGTAGATCTTTTGGACTTGGTTTCTTTAAGAGTAGCTCGCATGCTGAAAAAGTGTGAGCATCCCTGTTCTAAAGGAAACAAATGCCTTCCTTCTGATTCTAGAAAAGCACATTTCAGAATTGACAGCAAAGATGCTACCCTTCTTGCTTGTCTAATGGCATTTGCTGTTTCCTGCCATCAGCATCCCTTCAATGTTTCCAGCAGGGAATTTGCCCCAATCTATTACCTGAATTGATTTCAAGGACAGAACCCGAGACCCTCTATAAGCAAAACATAAAGCTACTATTTCTCCATCCTGGTACATATGGGATTGACTACTTTATTAGTATGATACTCTAACCAAGTGAACTAACTAGCTTACTGTGCAACATATGTGCAAGGAGACACACAAAAAACTAGGAACTGTGCAGTCTTCCAGATGCAGCTGGATTGCCAACACAGTAAATGGCAAAGAATGCTGGTATGGCAGTTCAATAGCATCTGGAGGGCCACATGATTCACACTCCTGTGCAGCATTCAACTTTATGCCATGTATGCTAATTGTTCTATCAAATAATTTGATATGAATCAGTAAGATTAGGAAGAGAAGAAGCTAACCCAGATGTGGTGACACAAACATGATTTAAAAAGATAGCAAAATGATAACTGCAGTCAGAAAGTGTCTATATTTGTATCTTTATCACCTCTGTAAATGTTCCCATGACTCGGTAATATGCATCATGTTGTGCAGCCCCAAACAGATGCAGTTAATTAAGTCAGGATCTATGCTCAGGAAATTATGCACCACTGAAAAACACATGGTACACCTGTTAATAATGAAGCAGTTGTGAACAAAGATTAGCAAACCATTTCACAGACATGGGGAAAAACTCTGCCGCTTCTCACGGAAAAACAAACATCAAGAAGTAACGAGGTTCTAGCCAAGATAGTGACATAATTGAGTTTCAATCATTAAAAAACTCCAAGATATAAAGCTGAAAAGCAATCCCTCAAAATAAGAAATGAAAAAAGAAACACTGAACTCTGGCAGTCTAAAGGATGAACTGGCTCACAGTTACTACCTTATATACTCATGTGTAAGTCACTTATATAGTATCAATTCTGAAAAATGACATGTGAACTTAAGCAGTCCAAGAACATTGAGCTTAGGTAGATACAAGGAAATCAGGGTTCTGGTGATTTTTTTCTCAAAGCAAATTTTACCAGAGTAGTAGTTTTACACTGAGACTTTGGTACAGCCATGAAAATGGACTTTGCCTACCAGTAAACCAGACAGCAGAAAAGTCTTTAAAATGCCAGTTTTACTTGGAACTTTCAAAACACAAATCACCACTCAGAAAAGATCTACTCATAAAAATGTCCTCATCAAAAACCCTCCATCAAAATTTTAAGATCCAATTTAAGCTGGTAGTACCGTGTTTCCCCGAAAGTAAGACAGCGTCTTACTTTCTTTCCCCCAAAAGTCCCCCACGTCTTACTTTGAGCACGTCTTATATAACCCAAGACGTACCCCGTCGCCACGCCCACGCCGCCGCAATCGGAGGTGTGCGCGGCACACCTGCGGCACACCTCCGCGCACACCTCTTCGCCAGGGCTCCAGGCAAGGGAGGGGAAAGGAGCCAGGGGCGGGAGGAAGCAGCGACGCGTCACTGTGACGCTGCGATCCTCACCACGCCCCTGGCTCCTTTCCTTGCTTGAGGAAAGAAGGGAGAGGGAAAGGAGCCAGGGCGTGGTGAGGATCGCAGCGTCACAGTGACGTGTCATCGCCCCGTCCGCCCCTGGCTCTCTTCCCCACCCTTGGAAGGGAGGAGGAAGAGAGCCAGGGGGGAGAAGGGACGACGTGTCACTGTGACGCGTCATCTCCGTCCGCCCCTGGCTCTCTTCTCCCACCCTTGGAAGGGAGGAGGAAGAGAGCCAGGGGCGGCGGGGAGGAAGGACGCGTCACTGTGACGCGTCCAAATCCCGCCCCTGGCTCTCTTCTCCCACCCTTGGAAGGGAGGAGGAAGAGAGCCAGGGGCGGGAGGAAGGACGACGCGTCACTGTGACGCGTCATCGCTCGTCGCCCCTGGCTCTCTTCTCCCACCCTTGGAAGGGAGGAGGAAGAGAGCCAGGGGCGGGAGAAGGACGACGCGTCACTGTGACGCGTCATCGCTTCGTCCCGCCCCTGGCTCTCTTCTCCCACCCTTGGAAGGGAGGAGGAAGAGAGCCAGGGCGAGGGAAGGCGGACGACGCGTCACTGTGACGCGTCATCGCTCTCGTCCGCCCCTGGCTCTCTTCTCCCACCCTTGGGGGAGGGAGGAAGAGAGCCAGGGCGGGGAAAAAACGACGCGTCACTGTGGCGCGTCATCGCTTCTCCCGCCCCTGGCTCTCTTCCTCCTCCCTTCCAAGGGTGGGGGAAGAGCCAGGGCGGACAAGCGGCGACGCGCGTCACTGTGACGCTGCGATCCTCACCACGCCCTGGCTCCTTTCCCTCTCCTTCTTTCCTCAAGCAGGGAGGGGAAAGGAGCCAGGGGCGTGGTGAGGATCGCAGCGTCACAGTGACGCGTCGCCGCTCCTCCCGCCCCTGGCCCTTTCCTCCCTTGCCTGGAGCCCTGGCGAAGAGGTGTGCCGCGGAGGTGTGTTGCAGGTGTGCCGCGGCACACCTCCGATTGCGGCGGCGGGACGAGGTATCGTCTTATATACGGGGTATGGCTTATATAAGCCGACCCCCAGACACCCCGATACGTCTTACAATCGGGGTGTCTTACTTTCGGGGAAACACGGTAGTAAGTCAAGACCAACTCTATCATGAGACATATTTACATTAGCTTTTTAATGTCTAAACACTGTTTTCCAATCTGATACAACACCAGTTAAAGAAAGCATTGAATTGTTCACTTGGCATTATAGCATCTGGCCCATCAACTGATCTCTCTCCACCTTTGACAACTTTTTTGTCCAATACACATTGCAACCATGCACACTGTTTTTCTGTTTGCCTTGTGCAATATAATTGGCTCTAAATAAGTATCTGATCATTTAACCTTTTAAAGGTAGCTTTTCTAACTCTAGTGCTTGTAGAAAGAAAGAATTTTCTTTTTTGAAAAAGACAGTAGTGATCTAAAAGCTCATTCTCAGTATGGCTCACCTGTTTAAGGGAAAACTTCACTTACACTTTCCCATTTCATTCTGATGGATTCATTCCTGGCTTTCTTGTTTTTTTTTCTACTTCTAAGATCTTGCACTTTATCCTTGACGTTATCAGACTTATTGTGATTTAGGAAAACTATCCACAATCTAACATACATGGCTTTAATTTGTGTGTATTTGATAAAACTTCAACAGAGATAAGGGTTGGAGTGGACATAAGAACAAGCCACAATGCAAACTCCACTCTTCAGTGTATATTGCTTTCTCTGTTCTTTTCAGCTTTAATCATGTTTAGTTACATATATAGTGTTGAAAGCAATGGTAGCCTGCTTGAGATGGTTCAGCATAAAACATGATTAGCATTTATGAAGAAATATAATGATGAATCTAGTTAACCTTTGAGTCATTCTTACTCTCCTGAAGGCGTTCAGGGACCACACAAATCACTCTGAAATTAGAGGAAAGCCTAAAACAAAACTAGAAGTCTAGAAAGCCACTTTTTAAAAATTAAAAAGCAGATATATGGTTTTTTTAATGCAAAAAAACTAAAGGTTTCATCTGACATTAATAGTGCTCATCTCCATATCTAAGCTGCAGAACTGACATTGTCTGCAGATACCTCCTAGGTCATGTGGCCAGCATGACTGCAAGGAACGACGTTACCTTCCTGTTAAAGCGGTACCTATTGATCTACTCACATTTGTATGTTTTCCAACTGCTAGGTTGGCAGAAGCTGGGTCTAACAGCAGGAGCTCACCCCACTCCCCAGATTCGAACCACCAACCTTTCAGTCAGCACGTTCAGCAGCTCAGCGGTTTAAACTGCTGCGGCACCAGGGGGCAGCAGGTAAACATTAATTAAAATAAATTGCATCTTCCAGAGGCTACTAGGAGAAACAAGCCCTTTTCTTACTGGAAAATGGAAGGTCACAAAACAACCTACAACTCCAGAGCTGTACTTTGCTCAAACAAGTGCTAAATCTGAATTAAAGACAAAAGGGGAAACATTTTGTCACTATGAAAGTGCATGGTTCCAAAGTTGATTTGCAAATCTTCATTTTTCATGAAGCCTGCATTGTATTTACACTGGGTCTAAATGAATGTAGTTAGCTGCAAGAAGATAAGGGATTGTACTAAATGGAGTTTATGGTTAGAAAAGGTAGAGACTGGATAATGATGTTTGTTAGTTTAATCATGCCTAGAAGTTTCTCAGCTACCTGTGTCTAGATGTGTTTACTCAAAAGTAAGTCTCTTGGGTTCAATTGAATTTACATCTGACTCAATTTGCATAGGATCAGGCTCCATGGAATATGTGAATTACTAGAAATCTGTACATATTCCAAGTTATTGGAACTGTAGTGGTGCTGAAAAGATATTTGGAATTCAATTTAATTCAAAATAAATCAAGACTATAAAGTGTTATCCCAAGGCACATAAGGGGGAACCTTGTACTTTTCTAAAAGCATAGGAAAAATATTAACAACAAAGGAAGAAATATATTTGAAATTATAGAGTGAACCTTAATATGAAGATATATCTGCTGTCTAATCAATTCTCCTTATTGACTGAAGATCCTAGTTGCTTAAGTAAACCAAAGCATTCATCTGTAGCAATGAAGGACAAAAAATAGCATTATCGCTTTTTGAGAATAAAATAGAATATGAGAAAATAGTGCCAATCTAGGAAACAGATGTTAGGTATAATAGATGATTCATCTGTCACAGTTTGCATCATAATACACTAAAGGGATTGTATAAAGTAATGTATGCTTTCAATATTAATCATCCAGCATTCTGGAACGTGAGACAGAAATGAAATGCTGAAACTTTCAAACTAGGATTCCAGCAAGACTAAAAACAAGGCTGCGTTGGCATAATTTGTATTATTAATGCACAAGCAATAAAAAAAATCACTGTTTCTTAGTTTTTGTTTGAAATATATTAATGAGGCAAAGTTTAAAATACTTTTTCAGGCAACAGGATTGATAAATGAAATACACAATTCTTTGCAATGTACTTAACAATACGTATCCTCCCCAACCCTGTGAATGAGGCAAGCCACTATTATACCTCTACTAAGAAGCGGCTCGAAAACAATAAACAGGCCAACTACACACGAACGAACTCACATTTGAACCCAAATCTAAGATGGCCACCGGCTTAGAGTTGTTCTCCTTAAGATCAGGTTAATTTGCTCTTAAGTGAACTTCATTAATTTCACAAAGGTGTAATAGTTCATTACATTACATTACTGCGATATCCTGAGGTACAACTGGAATTAGATGAGCAACTATAATGAGTTAAAATTACCTCTTGTACCATTTTACTGGGCTAAAGAGGAGAAAGCCATCAATGGGTATTTATCAAAAAGTCATACAGAGCAATGGCTAAAACGGTTTGGAAAGCGAGAACATCTTAGAAGAGAATCAGAACTTAAAGTTTGGATCCCAATCTTGGATTTTCCAGATCTTATTGAACTATAGTTCCCACCAGTTTGGGCACTTGGTCATTTTCATATAACACATAACAGGTGGGGATTCAAAATTAGAACCATTGGGAATAGAAACTATTCAGAAATAAAATGAAGTAGGGTACCCCAGATAAGACTGTTTCCTGTGTCTAACTTTTTAATCCGTCATCAGAACCACTTATGATTTTTTTAATAGTAATGTTAATATCATGCATAGCTGCAGCATTTACAGATACAGTATGTAATGGTTTGCATTACCCTTGTCAAAGCTGATGACACCCAGCTCATTCTGAGGATGGACCCTGGGGTGGACTCTGTACCCGATAATTTCCATCTCTGCCTAGAAGCTATAACTGGATGGCTGCGAGCCAGTAAGTTGAAGGTGAACCCGGCGAAGACGGAGATCTTGTGGCTGGGCCGCCTGGGAGGGGTAGAGACCCAGTTGCCGACGTTCGACGGCGTGGCTCTTTGCCCGCAACCGTCAGTAAAGAGCCTAGGGGTCTGGCTGGACGCCCAGCTGTCTATGGAGGCGCAGATTGCCTGCGTCTGCAAGATAGCTTTCTACCACCTACGACAGGCAAAACGACTGGCTCTTTACCCCTCCCGCTGCGACCTGGCCACAGTGATCCAAGCCACGGTCATCTCGAGGCTCGATTACTGTAATGCGCTGTACATTGGCCTACCCTTGTCGGCGATCCGGAAACTCAAGCTGGTGCAGAACGCTGCAGCACGTCTGCTCTCAGGAGCATCAAGATCTGCCCACGTGACTCCACTCTTGCGCGAGCTGCACTGGCTTCCTATTGAATTCCGGGTCACCTTCAAGGTGTTAGTTTTAACTTTCAAGGCCTTATATGGTTTGGGGCCAGTGTACGTGAGGGAGCGGCTTACCCCTTATGTGCCCAGGAGATCACTGTGCTCAGAGGGGCTCAATCTATTGGATGTGCCAGGCATTAAGGTCTATAGACTTGCTAGCACGCGGCAGAGGGCGTTTGCCGTAGCTGCGCCAACCCTGTGGAACACCCTCCCCGAAGAGCTGCGAGCCATCCGGAACTTAATGCCGTTTCGTAGAGCCGTAAAGACCTGGCTATTCAGACAGGCATTTGGTCCATAACCAATGCCGTGTTATCAGCATCCTGTTGTGTCGCTGTCAGCATATTCCTACTGCCATTGCAGTTCTGCTGGAATTTGATTTTAACTGGGGGTTTTATCTGGTTTTATTGCATTTTATGTGGTTATCTGTTTTTAACTCTGTAAACCGCTCTGGGCTCCAGAGAGAGCGGTATATTAAGTCGAACGAATAAATAAATAAAGAAAGAAAGAAAGAAAGAAAGGTAGCCATGCTCGGCATTAACACTTGTTAGGATAAAGTGCTGTACTAAGGTTAGGGGTGAGCTCCCACTGTTAGCCCCAGCTTCTGCCAACCTAGCAGTTCAAAAACATGCAAATTGGAGTACCACTCCGGTGGGAAGGTAATGGCATTCCTTGCAGTCATCCCGGCCACATGACCTTGGAGGTATCTATGGGCAACGCCAGCTCTTCAGCTTAGAAATGGAGATAAGCACCAACCCCCAGAGTCAGACATGACTGGACTTAATGGTACCTAAGGTTAATTCTGAAAAGGAAGGGGAGGGGAAGAGAAGCAGGGAAGAGAGATATCATCTGTTGTAGATGGGTGGAACATTTATTTCCTGGACTTGTAAAAACTAACATATATGTCAACAGGAGAAAGGTGACAAATTTGGAGGTACAACAATAAAAGGAGGAGGAGACGAGGAGGCAGCCCTCAAAATGGTGCTAGAATACAATTCATTTTATAAAGACCTCCCAGTGAATTCATAGGTCTTCCTCAGGACTAGTATGATTTTAAGTGAGCTGCTTTTGCTGAACTATGGTTAGGTCCCTTCTACAGTGCCATATAATTCAGACTATCAAAGCAGATAATCCACATTATCTGATTTGAACTGAATTATCTGAGTCTACACCACCATATAATCCAGTTCAAAGAAGATAATCTGGATTTTATCTGGCAGTGTAGAAGGGGCCTTATACACAATTCATTCAAGGGAGGTTTCCAGTCAAAACGTGCTAAGACATTTCTTACAAAAACAAATACGTTTTTCTAGCATCAACAACAGAAGGCCACTTTTTCTTTGCTCTTTATGTATTCTAACTTCAACTTCCTGCTCCCAAGGATGGCTTACTGAGGGAGTTGACATTATGTAAGGAATATAAAATTCATCTTGGTTTTGCAGAAATGTTGTGTCAACTGAGGCAGTCACAATTCTAAGCAATCTGCTAATCAACATGGTATGTGCAACTCTCATGTGGCAAACAATCTCAAGTCACTTCGCTTACCTGCCGCAAGAGCGACTGCCACAGCCTGCTGATTTGCAGCACACAGAATCTGCACGCCAACCGGGAGAAGAGGGACTGCCTGTTTCACAGTGGCACAAATGACGGCCATGGCTGCTGTAATTTCTGCACCAATGTTGACAGCATATGGCCGGTCGTGCATATTTTCTACAATTAAACCGTCCTGTGGAAATTAATACAGAGTAAGCCTGTTAAAATCAAAATAGCTGTTGAAAAAGAGCCAGCTTTAGAAACAGTTGACAGATTTGGAGATAAAGCTCAAGGAATTTGCACTGTAATATAACAAAGCATGACATCAGTCCAACTAAGTGCAGAACCAGGAGCCTTCAATAGTTCCCTGAGAATTCTTTGTCTTCATTTCTAGAAACTGAAAAAGTACTCTCAAATGTGTGGGCTGAATGGCTTGCTTTGTTCACATTTGTTCGCATTTCCATTTGCATGGAAAAGTTTTCACTTCAAATATCACACAAAGTATGACATAAAGTATAGTTGCCGCCTATAAGAGTTTATAAATCGATATTTATGAGGCATTCCCTTTTTGCTCTGTTCCTTCTACCTAACACAAGCATTCTATTTTGACTGAATTTAGCCTTGCTTCAACAATTCAGACATCACTATTAACAGGCTGCACTCAAGATGATCACATTTTGGCTTGCTAAATTGAAATAGGAACAAACCTGAACATGCAGCCCTTTCTTCTTTCTCAGCCCTTGCAATGAACACCAGAAATCGTCACTTAACCATCATATTTAAAGTCAGACACCCCCCCCCCCCGGGTCGTTTAACCTGGTGCAGAAGGTTAAACCGCTGAGCTGCTGAACTTGCTGACTGAAAGGCCAGCGGTTCGAATTGTGGGAACGTGGCAAGCTCCTGCTGTTAGCCCCAGCTTTTGCCAACCTAGCAGTTGGAAAACATCCAAATGTGAGTAGATCAATAGGGACCGCTCCGGCGGGAAGGTAATGGAGCTCCGTGCTGGCCACAATGCCAACTCTTCGGCTTAGAAATGGAGATGAGCCCTCCCCCGCCCCACCCCGGACACACCTAGGTTTAATGTCAAAGGGAAACCTTTACCTTTTAAAACTAGTAAGCTATACTTTCCAGTTGCAGGAAAAATTCAGACCTTCCCCACTGCTGAAAGAACATCCAGCTGTTGACAAAAATCCAAAGCTACAAAACAAGAACTAGGAAGATAGAACGTGAAGGAAAAAAACCATGGGACACTAGGAATAGTAAAGAAAGAAGTGGGATAAATATAATACAACAGGGCTGTCCAACTGGTGGCCTCCGGGCCGTATACGGCCCCCCAGCCCCTTCCCCACGGCCCCCTACCCTCCTGCAAGATATCTGCCTTTTAAGATTTAAAAAAAAATTAAAAATATTTTTTTGGAATATTTTTTGGAATATTTTTTTTTTCGCGGCGGGGGGGGGGTGAGGGGCAGGGCAGGGAGGAGGAGCAGGCTCTCTTCCTCCTCCTCCTACTTCCCTCCCTCCCCCCCTCTCTCTCCCTCCCTCCTTCTTTCTCTCTTTCCCCCTTTCATTCCTTCCCCCTTCCACCACCTGAAGGAAAGAGGGAAGGAGAGAGAGAGACGGGGGTGAGGGGGCGTGGCCAGAGCGAAAAAGGGGCGGGGCCGAGTTCGGAGCACGGGGGGGTGCTCACCCATTCCCTTTCCGGCTTCCTCCTCTTCTGAGGCTTCGTGCCAAGTTTGGTCCTGATCCATCATTATTTGAGTCCACAGTGTTCTCTGGATGGAGGAGAACTACAACTCCCAAACTCAAGGTTCAGTACTTTCTGTTGCTCTCATGAGAGTTTAGGTTTGATTCAACATGGCTGAGGAATGCTTTGATTGTGTTTTCCCCTTATGACAGAAGGAGGTAGGACTGGATGGCCCTTGGAGGTCTCCTATTCTAGGAACCCATTGTAATTATTATTATTATTATATTATTATTATTATCAGAGGCTGAATGGCCATCTGTGAGGAATGCTTTGATTGTGTTTTCCCCTCATGGCAGAAGGAGGTAGGACTGGATGGCCCTTGGAGGTCTCCTATTCTAGGAACTCATTGTAATTAATATTATCATCATCAGAGGCTGAATAGTCATCTGTGAGGAATGCTTTGATTGTATTTTCCCCTTATGGCAGAAGGAGATTGGACTGGATGGCCCTGGATGGCCCTTGGAGGTCTCCTACTCCAGGAACCTGTTGTTGTTATTATTATTATTATTATTAGCAGAGGCAGAATGAATATTATGCCTTATCATTCAGGGTTATAGGCCTGCGTGGAAGGGCCCTGGCTTCTTATTTGACTTCCTTTCCACACATCTGAATAAAATCCCATGTTATTTGCTTTAAACCAGATTATATGAGTGTGGACTCCGATAATCCAGTTCAAAGCAGGTATTCTGGGTTATATGGCTGTGTGGAAGGGCCCTGAATCCACACTGCAATATAATCCAGTTCAAAGCAGGGACTGGGACTTGAGACTGGGATTTTGGTGTTCATCTCTATCTCCAAGTCAAAGCCCCGGTGTCCTCCACAGACACCTCCAAGGCGAGGAGAGGGCGGAGCCAGGGAGGGGGCGGGGCAGGGGTGGAGCCAGGGAGGGGGCAGAGCCTGGGCGGAGCCGGGGAGGGGCGGAGCTGGGGAGGGGGCGGAGCCGGGGGCAGAGGCAGACCCTTCGGCCCCTCAGGTCATCAGTAACTGGAATTCCGGCCACAGGTCCGGTAGAAGTTGGACAGCCCTGTAATACAAAGTCTGGCTGAATCAAACCAAAAAGGCTTCAGAGAAAACTCATCAATATAACTTTAGTCCAAGTTTATGATCCTACTGCAGAAGAGAAAGAAGAACTGTAAAGAATCCTAGAACAAAATGAGCCTGGGCTCTCCTTTTAACCAAAATGATTAAAATGAGGCTGTTGCATTTTGGCCACAGCGTGGTAAGATATGGTTCACAGGAAAAGACAACAATGCTTGTTTAAGAATCAACAGAAAAAGAGGAAGACGGATAGATTCAATCAAGGAAGCCATGGCCCTTAGTCTGCAAGTCTTCAGCAAGGCTGCTGATGCCAGGATGACTTGGTGGTTTCTCATTCACAGGATCACCATAAGTTGAAGTCCACTTCACAGCAACAAGAAATTACATCAACGTTTTAACTTCTAGCTCGTTGTAAATCAAGTACCTAATTTCCCTATTCAACTTAACAGAAAAGTAAAAGTTGTGAACTCATTCAAAATTACAGCAGCCAGTTGTCAACAAATTAGTGAGAAAATGTAGAATGAAGGCAAAACTATGTTTTTATTACAATATGTCAAGCAAAGAGATGCCTGTCCAAACCAAGTCACTCCTGACTCGTCTCTTATTAGTCCAAACGCATTTTAAAATCACACAATACACGCGCGTGCATTTCATTTGCTTTATTTATCCCCAGATGAAACAGATGGGTGTGTGTGTATATTGTCCGATTTTAAAATTACAATATCCAAAGTACAGAATTAGGAGCTCTGAAAGGAAATATGGCCTCCTGACCCTGGTTTCAGTCTATTTGTGCTGGGCTAGAATAAATTACAATTGTGATATCATCTGCTTAAAATGGCAGATTATTTAGAAAAGACCATTAAAATCTTTATTTTATGAAACTAAACAAATGAGAAATGTTTAGGTTTAGGTGCCTCCGGCATTAGATTCTCCTTGTTTTATTTTAGCCATTAGCTTATGAAAGCTTATGCTATCGAGTTTGTTTTTTCAGTTTCTAAGGTGCTACAAGATCCCTTTGCAAGCTAAAATGCTAGACAGCCAACTGTCATTTTCAAAATCTCCTTAACTTTAGGTTAAACTTTAAGAATTTTATTAAACATTAAAATTATAGCGTTTAACATATTCCTTAGAGAAGACCAAGTGTGTACTATTTACAGACACAAAATCCCTAATACATCACATAGAACAAATTAGAAACTGAATGGAAATTCATCTATAAGAATCAAGCCTCTTTCCCTTATCTCAGACATAATTTATGTTTTCCCACATTTTAAAGAATGAAACCACCCCACACAATGCTCTTTAGCTCCAACCCTGGACTGCAAAATTTAGCTCTGTCTAGTGGATATTGTTAAAAGAATTTTAAAAATTATTTTTATTATTATTCCAAAAATATTTTGGAAGGTGCGACTCCTGAGTTTTCTCGTGTTATATGTTGGATATGGAGCCCTCAGTTGCGGAGCAGGTTAAACCGCTGATCTGAAGAACTTGCTGACCGAAAGGTCAGTAGTTCAAATCCAGGGAGCAGGGTGAGCTCCCACTGTCAGCCCCAGCTTCTGTCAACCTAGCAGTTCAAAAACATGCAAATGTGATTAGATCAATAGGTACCACTCCAGCAGGAAAGTAATGGTAGTCCATGCAGTCATGCTGGCTACATGACCTAGGACAATGCCAGCCAGCTCTTTAGCTTAAAAATGGAAATGAGCACCCCCAGAGTCGGACACGACTAGACTTAATGTCAAGGGAAACATTTATTTTTACTATGTTGGATATACTGCCAAATTTGGCAAGCAAACATCTCAATGTGCAAGACTGTGAAGTTTATATTTTTATCATTGAAACTATACTTTCTACATCTTTTTCCATCCTCTGAATCTGCCTTGATGTTTTACATTATGCCACAGTGGATAACTCCACACTATTAGGCAGTCAACTAAAAGAGTAGAACAGAAAAACTGATATGGAAATTTGAGCTTAAACCCATAACAAAGCACATTTCATATTACAGTTTAGCCAGATTAAGAGCAGACAAAGTTCTTAAAAACCTTTTTTGCTGAACCTGAATACAGTTTATCATTCACGGTGCACACTAAATTAATTTGGTCATCTCTCAAGTGACTACATTTCTATTATTTATCTCAATTGTGTTTTTGTTTGTGCAAAACGTAACAACAGCAATAAAGTATTCTTAAGATGAGTATTTGTGCTCACATCCCTATTCCAAACAGCAAAAAGCTTGTCTAACACCAAAAAAAAAATCATATCAGCCACCGATTTATGGGGGGAGGGGGAGAGCTTTTCAAGTTATTGTAGGAAAAAAGGGTCTTAAAAACCCCAATGCGCGTTCAAAAGCTATAGCTAAAAATAAACCCTATCACTTTTCAATGTACAAAGTGCTTTACCATTCTTATCAAACTTATTAAATATGACAAGAAAATGAAAGGAACTAGATTAGAGAAGCGTGGAGGACAAAGGGATAATTATTTCTTTCATTTTCCACATAAATAGGTTTGAGATGATCAGGACTCAGAGACAGAGGGCCAATCAGCTGCACATCACAATCAAGAATTATTTCCAGTCCACATGTACCAGACGCACCATGAGACAGAGCTTGTGTTGCACCAAAGGACTGACCAAAACTCGACACAGAAAGAAAGATTTTAAATGAAGCATGTCCTTGTTTTCTAGATGCCATAAGTGATCCTTGATTGTTCAAGCAGACCTTAATATAACTTCTTTCTAGATCACAGACATCAAAATAAATATCATCTTTATTATTAATGGACAAATTTATAGCTCCAATACTCTGAAATTATCTTTTCTTAGGTTTCTAGTATGTTGTTACTAGAATCAAGAGATATCATCTCTGAATACTGCAAATCACTTGTGGTGAAGACTGGGAGACTTGAAAGGCACTGAATAGACAGAGTTGCAGAGCTAATCTTAAGTATTGGGGCTACAAAGTGGAGTCCATCACATGGAAGTGGGAGAAGAGCCAACCACAGACCACTTACTACAATGCAGTCTGAGCCAAGCCACATGCACAATGGAGGACCTACTTACAGCAATATCAAAGGCACTCAAGTAATAATAATAATAATAAACTTTATTTTTAAGTCGCTTCCCTCTCCCCAAAGGGGACTCGGAGCGGCTTACATGGGGCCGTGCCCGGACCACAAATCACAGAATACAAAATACAAAATATCAGACATAAAAACAATAAACACAATAAAAACAATAAATGCAGTAAAATGGATACATCTAACTCCAACTCAATGACAAATGAATCTAAAACAAAAGAAGAAAGAAGACGAGAGGGCAGGCCACATGTGCATATAAAGTGTATAAAAACTGGGGTGAGATAAATGGAGTAGAGGCAAAGCGTGAAGAGTCACACAGGGGAAGGAAATCCACAAAGACGGGCGTTGAGGGATCTAGTCTCCAAAGGCTAGGCGGAAAAACCACGTTTTCAATTGTCTCTTAAAGACTTCCAGTGACGGGGCATTCCTGATCTCTCCCGGAAGGAAGTTCCATAGTCGGGGGGCCACAGAGGAGAAAGCCCTCTCCCTGGTATTCACCAGCCGGGTCTGTGAAAAAGGAGGGCCTCCCCTGAGGAGCAAAGGGCTCGAGCCGGTTCATGGGGGGAGAGCCGGTCGCAAAGGTAGGCGGGTCCCAAACCGTTTAGGGCTTTGTAGGTGATCACCTGCACCTTGAATTGGGCCTGGAAAATAAACGGCAGCCAGTGGAGCTCTTTAAACAGGGGGGTCGACCGCTCCCTGTACCCAGCTCCGGTTATTAATCTGGCAGCGAAGCGTTGGACAAGCTGAAGTTTCCGAGCCGTCTTCAAGGGAGGTCCACGTAGAGCACATTGCAGTAATCCAGTCTAGAGGTAACCAAGGCGTGGACCACCATAGTCAAGTCAGACTTCACAAGGTATGGTCGCAGTTGGCGCACAAGTTTTAGTTGTGCGAAGGCTCTCCCGGCCACCGCCGACACCTGAGCATCAAGCGTTAGCGTTGAGTCCAGGAGAACCCCCAAACTGCAGACCTGTGACTTCAGGGGGAGTGTAACCCCGTCCAGCACAGGTTGCCACCCAATACCCGGGTCAGATGAACGACTGACCTGGAGGACCTCCGTCTTATCGGGATTGATCCTCAGCTTGTTCCTCCTCATCCAAACTGTCACAGCGGCCAGGCACTGGTCCAGTATCCGAGGGGCTTCCTTGGATTCTGGTGGAAAAGAGTAGTGGAGTTGGGTGTCATCTGCGTAGAGATGGTACCGTACTCAAAAACTCCGGATGACCTCGCCCAGTGGTTTCATGTAGATGTTAAATAGCATGGGGGATAAAATAGAACCTTGCAGGACCCCACAGGTCAAAGGCCAGGGGTCCGAGCAGGAATCCCCCAGCTTCACCGACTAGGAACGACCCTCCAGGAAGGAACAGAGCCACAGCAGAACCATGACCCCAAGTCCCATCCCGGCGAGTCTCCCCAGAAGGATACCGTGGTCGACGGTATCGAAAGCCGCTGAGATGTCCAAGAGAACGAGCAGAGTCACACTCCCCCTGTCCGGCTCCTTGGTGAACCAGGGATTTGGAGTGACTCTACGCAAGGGGAGGGGGCGTTCGGGGGCGATCGTGTCAATCGCCCTGGCCAGCTCGCTATTATAGCGCTCAACCAGGGTGTCAACAGGATCGTCCTGTCTCCAGGACAGGAAGATCCCCAAGAGACCTCAGGAGTCCTTCTGGATCCATCAGCCTCCTGGGGCGGACCATCCTAATGGGACCGCCACCCCTGCGGAGGTTAGAGGGCATGGTTAATCTTAAACTAATCAGATGATGGTCAGACCATGACAAAGGAAGAATAATTTGCTCTTCCACTCTGACTTTTCCACCGTCCACAATAAAAACAAGGTCCAAAGTGTGACCCGCCTGATGAGTGGGGCTAGATATCACTTGAGTCAGCCCCATGGTTGTCATGGCAACCATGAAATCCTGAGCTGCACCTGTCAATGTGGTTTCAGCGTGGATGTTAAAGTCTCCCAAAACGAAAAGTTGTTGGGAGGCTAAGGCCGAATTAGAGACCACTTCTGCTAGCTCGGACAGAGAGGCTGCTGGGTCGCGGGGTGGACGGTACACTAGCAGGATCCCCAGGCTGTCTCTAACTCCCACCCTCAGGTAGACACACTCAAACCTTGGGGATTGCGGAATGGTACATCTGATTGGGGCGATGGACTGCCGAAAGATCACCGCGACCCCTCCTCCCCGCCCCCCAGACCTAGCCTGCTGATGCACCCCGAAGCCCGGTGGACAGAGTTGGGTGAGGTTCACCCCCCCCCCCAGCTCATCCAACCAAGTCTCGGTGATGCATGCCAGATCCGCCTCCTCATCCAGGATCAAGTCCTGGATGATTGATGTCTTACCATTGACGGATCTGGCATTCAGAAGCAGGATCTTAAGTCCAGGGGGTCTGTCAAGGAGACTACCATGCCTATCCTTCTCCAGGGTCGCGAAGACTCTGTCGCGCTTCTCCCCGGGTAATGAGTGCCTAGCTTTCCTCCTCCCCCACACTATCTCGATACCTCCCGCCCCCTGCGACGTCCCTCCCCCCTGGTGGGCAGACTGAGCGAGAGTAAACCCTGCAGGCATTAGTCAGCTCTCCAGAATTGACAAGTCGCCAAGCAGGTTTACATTACTGGGGGTGGAAGAGATCTCTATTGGAGATAAGGAGAGGGAATCATCTGAAATGGTGAGGGGGCTGAACAGTGGGAGCATCTGCGGGCGGGACTGGGAGCGAAGAATAGCGGGGGTTGACACTACAGAGGGAGTCTCAAAATGGAACTCTGATAATGGTGAGGGTTGGACAGGTGACCTTTCTGCTCTAATACTAGGCGTCTTTGGGGGTTGTAGGCGTGGCCTCAGCCCGATGACTAAAGGGCGAATTGATGGATCAACCAACACGCTTCTAACAATGCCCCAGTGCCTAATTCTAGGCCCAAGCGAGAGCAGCACCTCCACCAACAGTCTGTCTTCCAGTGAGATAAGAAGACGTGTGGAGTGGTTGCAGGATTCATAGTCTCTATCAAGCCAATCAATGGTCTTAATCCTCACTTCTGACCGGTTCACAGATAGAATTTGTGATAGAGTTCTGAACCGCTCTCTGAGAAGTCCATCTGCCTCTGTTCCATATAGTGTCCGAGACTTCCACAGCCACTTTGTTTGTAGCAGATGTTGTAGGTGGCATGGAGTGTCCAACGATTGTTCCCCAGGCTCCGATGTTAATTTGTTCTTGCCATTGTCCAAGACAACATTTGTCTTCTCCTGTCCCACCCTCCCCCGCTCCAGTTTCTGGTCAAAGGAAATTTAGTATAATGCCAAGATCTTCTGTGGCTTTTATATATTGTAACTGTATTCTCAACTCACTTCTGACACTATCAATACAATTGCTGAATAAAAGCTAAGACACCATTTGATCAAATATGTGAGAAAAGTAAACATTGGTATCTGGTTTTCCCACAATATATGACTGTGTGACTAATGATAATGATTGGCTAGTTTTAAAATCAACAGCTAGAGACACAAAACTACAAAAGAAATGTTTTTTGTGAACAACCCACCAAATACAACTCGGCAGGTTGATCACAAAAATATTTCCTGGTAGTTTCACCATTTTAAAGCTAATACTGGAACATTTGTTGTTACGTGCTTTCAAGTTGTTTCCAACTTATGGTGACCCAAAGACAAACCTGTAAAAGGGTTTTACCAATAACATTTGCTCAGAGAAAGTTTGCCTTTGCCTCTCTCTGAGGCTGAGAAAGTGTGACTGCCCCATCAACTAATGGCTTTATAAGCAGGGATTCAAACCATCTTTTCCAGTGTATTTTCAACACTCAAGTCACTAGCTTTCTACATAAACAAAATTCCCTCCAAAAAGCTGAGAACAATCCAGCTACCCTGCTGCCATAGAGTATGATGACAGACCAGACAGAACCTGGCAGAACCTGCAGAAACAGGAATGTGTTTGTTGGGTTAATCTCATTATTCTACTAAATTTCTCTAGTCCAGCACTCAGATGCCTGGTAAAATGATGATAGTTTATAGAACACCCTGTTTCCGCAGCCCCAACAGAACATATATATTCTAAGGCATAGTATGTGCATATATGCACTCATAAGGTTCAGCTAATAGAGAGAATATACTCTGAGAGTGGATCTTTCTGTTGCTGAAATAGCACCACTTCTGCAAAAAGAGTAGGTTTCCCAAACTAATCCCAGGGTATATTAAACTACAAAGAAAGTTAAATACGAAATACAAAATAAGCATATGTACATGTCCTTATACATGTATACACGGTTTTTGAGAAGATTGAACATACTTGGTTCCATAGAGTAATGTATTGCTGTGGAAAAAACAGAATGGAAAACTGGAGACAAAAGGGAATTGAACAAAGTTTCCGAGAATACGGTACAGCTGATTGACATGTATACTACCATATTTTAGCACATGTTCAAGTTGTCCTCAATGATCATCGTTATGAAGTTAACATTTAAAAAAGAATCAAAGAGGATAACCAACTTGTAGCAATTTTATTAGGTTGCTATTTTGCTGTACGGAGTGGTACATTGTTCTGTCAGTTTTAAATTACTGCCTGTCAACTTCACTGATGGTGACCCATGGTATTAGCAAATGAAAAGGAAGACTTTTCTTTTCATGTTCTTTATAATTTTAATGAAAATCCTAGAAGACAATGTGGCACAACACAAGGAACTATCCTATCAGAACCTGAGAGTGCAGGGTGTCTGATGTTTAGCTACAGATATTTTATGCCAAAATGTTCAGCGAGATAAAAGCAGTAAAGCTTGTAGGCTCTCTCCCATTTTTTGCCATTGCCTTTATAAAATTTGAACACAGTATCTAGCAAAATTAAGCGAGTTCTAAACCCCTCTGAATCTGTCACTGCATATAATCTTGTCACGGCAATTTTGATTGTGTTTGGCAAAACAAGCATAGAGCAGCTACAATTTTTCAGCACAGATGGCATCATGTCTGAGCATTCACTTGTTTTCATTAATATGCTCCAGCATTATAAATCTTCCATATTTATTATGTTCTTTTAAAAAAGAATCACTAATGCATCAAACAAGCTACCTTCTTTTTTTTAAAAAAAACCAAAACCCTAAGAATTTGCTTTCATCAGTCATGTCTCATACCACTTCGAAACAGCGGGATGTACTAGCAATCCTTTCTATTCCACTTCACCGTTCAGCAATTTTTAAAGGGGCTATACAAGAGTTATAGCTACAAAAGGCATTGATAGATAGACCAATCACATTAGTGTAGATTCCCTCAAATCAGTGGAAATACAGCCCTGTTAGAAGTTTGAATGTAATCTATATAAATAATACTAAATGAACCTCAAGATCTACAGTGGGGCAATGGTTTTACCATAATGAAATACATTGTCATCAAACAGTAAGCAAGCTTTGGAGTTCTCCAGAGAGATGGAAATATTTGACGACAATAACAATCTTAAGCCAGAACACCAAAGAGCTGGGAAAGCCTTACCAAGAGACAAGGCGGATCTATGGCTGCATCCAAAAGTACTGTGACATAACAAATAGGTTTTTCCCATTCTGAGGATTGGAAAATCTATTCATTCAATTCTTTTGTAGACCTATAGAACACAGAGATCCCCTGAAAGTCAGCAAACAAAAGTAATTCTTAATCTGTATGCTAACAAAGCTGGAAAAAAATTACGATAGCTAAACAAGTCTTTTGGCTGGTTACATCTCGTATAGACTGTACTGTAACATGCTCTATGTGAGGTCGCCTTTGAAGACTGTTTGGAAGCTTCAACTAGTCCAACATGCGACAGCCAGATTGCTAATGGGAGTGGCGTATAGGGAGCACACAACCACACTGTTGTGCTGGCTCCACTAGCTTCTGGTTTGATACCGAGCACAATTCAAAGTGTCGGCTTTGGCCTATAAAGCCCTGAATGGCTCCGGCCCAACTTACTTATTCAAATGCATTTCTCTCTATGAGCCATCACAGAAGTTAAGATCTTCTGGAGAGACCCTGCTCTCGGTCCCACCACCTTCGCAGGCATGACTAGTGGGGACAAGAGACAGGGCCTTCTCATTGGTGGTCCTTCGGCTGTGGAACTCCATTCCTAGTGGGATTCCATCGACCCCTTTCCTCCTATCATTTTGCAAACAAGTGAAAACTTAGCTTTGGGAGCAAGATTTGACCCAGCATAATTATCTATGCAATACAGTTGGAATTGACTCTGCATTGATGATTATGATTATTTAATTATCTAGCGTTGGATCTATGCAAAATAGTCGTCTAATGTTTACATATGTTGTTTTAAATTGTGGTTTAATTGATTTTCATTGTTATTGTTGTTTGGGCATGGAATAATGCCAATTATTTTAGCCGTCCTGAGTCCACTTCGGGGTGAGAAGGCCGGGATATAAATGTCATAAATAATTAAGTGACAGAGGGCACAATTCCATTCATTTAAATTCTGCAAAACTGCTCTGTGGCATGACTGTATTTTGGGCCACATTTTAGGTTTTGGTTAGGAGCAAAATTAAAATCAGGAAAAATAGTGTTGGCACCTCAACTCCACTTTCCTGACTTCCAAGAGGAATGGAATGGTGGGAAAATGAAGGCTGAGGAAGAAGCACATTGATATAATAGATGCCGGCCTGTTTGCTTCTCATAGGTGTCCGTCCACCTATTCCCTCACTCTAGGCAGCATTCTCTCCTTTGTTTTGATAATTAATTAACTATCTACCTTTGCATATTGTTGATAACTTCTTCTTTCCATCAGGTCTGAGTGGATTTTGGGCAAGTTGTTTGACCTATGTTCTATGTCTCAGTTGTCCTGATACAGATTGAATATCCCTTATTCAGAATCCAGAAAGCAAAAATACTCCAAAATCCAAAATGGTCCTCATGGGCACCTGAGATGCTAAGGCATTTTCTTTCTGATGGTTCAATGTACCAGAACTTTGTTTCATGCACAAAATTATTTAAAATATTAAATCTATGTGTCTAATGTGTACATATGAATTTCCTGACAAGACTTTTGAAATTTTATCTCCGAGATATTATTTATTTATTTATTATTCACTCTTATATACCGCTCCTTCCGGCAGGCTCGGGGCGGTTTACATGATTCACATACAGTATCACAATAACAGTTTAATACGTCTTACTAAAAGCATAAAACAGAAAAGCAGAAAAGCATAAAATACAACTATCCTAAAACAAACGTCTACAATGATCGCAGATTAATTCTAAACTTATGTCAGACTTCATAAGATGTACTTATATCTCAAAATACATGTATTCCGAAATCTGAAAAAATCCAAAACGTTTCTGATCCCAAGAGATAAAGATATCCAACAAAAACACAGATGGTTTTTGATGAAGAATTTATCACAATACCTAGCTTACTCATCCTTTTCACTATTCCTACAATCCTAAATCTACCTATCTATGTTCCCGCACCTATTTCTTCAACTGTATTTCAAGGCCAGGTAACATAACTGAAGTATCACATTAATTTTCCCACCCCTTCTTCTCATGCCACTTTCACTAATCTTTTCCCAATATTCTGTTCCATTTTTTAAAAACTGACCAGGAAATGAGGCTAAAAGCAGAAATGAGTGGTCCATTCAAATCCTGACTGAAGGATGGTGCATCCAAATACTGCTGTGCTTGCAATTTATATTTCCACTGCAGGCAAGCTAAAGCAGCAAGTGGCAGTACAGGGTGCAAATGGAATGTGTAAAACACACCCTGACCTTTCAAAAGTGCATGGCTCCTGTTAAAAATCTGCCGACCTATGGAAATTACTGCAATACCTTAGGACCAATGAAAACTGAAATCACTGGTATCTGAGCATTGTTGCCTCTGGCTCAAGATGGCCTTTTAAGTCTTGCCTTCTAAATATACACAGCAGAAGGCTGCTTATTGTCAAAAGGTCTATTACAGGAAGGCTGTGGTTGGGCAAAAAGGACAGTCAAGTGGAAGTTACACTTGGGTGCCCTGCTTTTTAATAAGCTCTGCTACATTATCCAGCAAAAGTTTAACATTATTATTGTTGTTGTTGTTGTTGCTGCTGCTGCTTATTTATACCCCACTTTTTCTCTCTACATCAGAGACTCAAAGAAGCTTACAATAATACCAATGCAATATAATCTAAAATATACAAACACTGAAATAGAATTAAATATTAATGGTATTAAAAACAAACTGTTACAATACTTAAAACTGATTTTTTTAAAACGTAGTCAGAGATAATACTATAACATAATAATCTGGATGCGACTATTACAGGAAAAGAAGTAGGAAAAAATAATCAAATTTGAGTATTGTGTAGAACCAAGAGCAAACTTGTTTTCTGCTTCTTCAGAAACTAGAACACGCAGCAACTGATTCAAATTGCAAGAAAAAGATTCCACCTAAACCAGGGATGGGCAAACAACGGCCCCCAAGGCGTATCCGGCCCGGCAGCCGATGCTGTCCGGCCCTTGGCTCCCCCAAGGCTTCGTCGTGAAGAGGGGGAGGCGAACTCCCATTGGGGCGGCTACAAACGCGAAGAAGCAGGCAGGCAAGGCAAGCGGAGGGGAAGGGAAGGGGAAGGGGAGGCGGCAAATAAAGTGTGTGTGTGTGTGTTCGCCCTCCTCCTCCTCCCTTCACTTCCTCCTCGCGCACTCCCCCCTCCCTCTTGCCTCGGCGCTCTTTCCCTTCTTCTATTTCCTGTTTCCTTCCCTCCCTCTCTCTTTCCCCCTTTTATTCCTTCCCCCTCTCACCACCTGAACGCAAGAGGAAAGGAGGGAGTGCACCGAGGGAGAGGGGGCGTGGCCAGAGCGAGAACGGGGCAGGGCCGAGGCCGGAGCGCGGGGGGGGGGGGCACATCCATTCCCTCCCCGGCTTCCTCCTCTTCTGGGTAAATTGAGGATTCGTGCCAAGTTTGGTCCTGATCCATCATTATTTGAGTCCAAAGTGCTCTCTGGATGAGGTGAACTACAACTCCCAAACTCAAGGTAAATGCCCACCAAAGTAGAACAACAAGGAAGGCTAGTGTAGCAAGAGAACCAACAAAGAGGGGGAAAAGACAAGCAGGCACATACATTCACCATAAACAATGGATTATATTAATTATAATGGCAAAATGCAATATTAAATTCATACCACTGGGAAGCAAGGAGTCCAAGGAAGGGAGTCCAAGTATAATGGTTCCCCCAAAAGATTTAGAAAATATTAATATTAGACCCAGAATGAAGTGAAACTGGAAATCTCGGCAATGTAAATGGGAACTTTACAAATATCTCGCTTTGGCAAGATTTCTAGTTTCACTTCGTTCTGGATCTAATATTAATATTTTCTAAATCTTTTTTGGGACCATTATACCTGGACTACCTTCCTTGGACTCCTTGGAATAGACTGCCTAAGAAATAAGTTTGGGAGGGAATAGACTTCTTGTTCCTTTTGAGATCTTTAAAAAGAACCTGGATTGTCATCTTTCAGAAGTGCTAGAATTAAGGGTTTCTTTGTGGCAAGGGATTGAATTAGATGACTATTTGGCACCTTCCAAAGCTATGATTTGATGAAATATATGAAACTAGCTGAACCCTGCACGCGTTGCTGTGCCCTGTTTAGGAGATGTGAGGAAGTGTGGGTATGTAAGGGTTGGAAATGATGTGACAATGTGTTTTCTGCGTGTATATATATGTATGTGTGGGTATGCGTGTATATGTGTATGTATGTTTGTGTGTCTGTGTGTATGTTTGTATGTGTGTGTGTCTGTGTATGTTTGTGTGTGTGTGTATGTATATGTATTTGTGTGTGTATGTGTATGGCTGTGTGTGTGTCTGTGTATGTATGTATGTGTGTATGTATGTGTATGTATGTACACTTCCCCCCTCTCTCTGTCTCACTCTCCCCCCTCTCTCTCCCTCCTCTCTCTTTTTTTCCTCCCTTCTCTCTCCCCCCCCTCTCTGTCTGATTTCCCCCTTCTCTCCCCCTCTCCCCTCACTCTCCCCTCTCTCTCCCTTCTCTCTCTCTGTCTGATTCCCCCCTTTTCTCTCTCCCTCTCCCCTTTTTGGCTGTGCTGGGTGGCGTCAGGCCCCTTTTGTGAAGTCCCGCCTTTCGGACTACACTTCCCAGAAGGCCCTGCATGGCCACTTCCGGTTTTTGCGGAGGTTTCTGGGAAGTGTAGTGCGGCGCCCCAGAGTTGCTCTGGGACCGGGGTCGTGTGGGCACGGGCGAGGATGGCGAGGAGGCGGTTAGGGCGCCGGCGGTGTGGCTGTGAAAGTTCAGGGTGAGTGGGGAGAGAGGGTGACGGGATGGGTTGGGGGTTGGGCGGAGTGCGCCTGCGCGATTGCTCTCCCTGTCTTCAGCGCTCGCGGCCAGCGCAGAACGGGAGGCAATGGGCGGTTTTTGGGGGCTGTTTTTTGGGGGGTTGCAAGGTAGGGAGGTGGGTTTTTGTGCTATGTTTGTACCTAGTGGTCTGGGGGAATGTGTGTCGTTGGATTTTTGTTTCTGGGGGGTATAGTTTGGCCGTGCATAACGGACAACCCACGACCACTCGATTTTTATATATATAGATAGATGATTTACAGTTTGTCCATGGCTCATCTAGTTCATTTTGCAGCTAGCAATAGTTCTCTCAACTCTTTTTGAAGATGTTTTGCTTACGTTGCCAAAGATAATCAGCAATAACAACTCTTTTGTGTTTGCACCACTTCTTTCTGACCCTATCTTTAAAAACATAGTATCCTATTATTCTGTCCCCATGAAACCTGGGAATCTTCAGCCATATGGATTATTTGATGGGGAAAAGGAGAGAATTAGTTCTTCTGTAAGGTACAGCTTGGATCACTTTGGGACATGCAGGCTGTTTTATTAACCTGTGCTTTGACCTGTGTGGATACCTTTGACACAGGGAGCCACATGTGCTCTTCCATCATTCCACTGCAGCTGAATAATGAAATGTGATCATCTTGCTGAACAGACTGTGCTCTGGCATCGCAAGATGCAGAACCAACTTTAAGAAATGGGGCCACAAAGTGGAGTCCACGACATGCGAGTGTGGAGAAGAGCAAACCACAGACCACTTATTACAATGCGGTCTGAACCCTGCCACAAACACAATGGAGGACCTTCTTAAAGCAACACCAGAGGCACTCCAAGTGGCCAGCTACTGGTCAAAGGACATTTAATATAATGCCAAGTTTTCAAACTTTGTGCTTTCTAAATACATTACAACACGGAAATTGCAATTAGTCCAGCGGGCGGCAGCCAGATTGCTAACAGGAGCTACATACAGGGAGCATACCACCCCCCTGTTGTGTCAGCTCCACTGGCTGCCTGTCCAATTCCGGGCTCAATTCAAAGTGCTGGTTTTGACCTTTAAAGCTCTATACGGTTCTGGCCCAGCTTACTTGTCCGAACGCATCAGCCGCTACGTCCCATCCCGTAACCTAAGATCATCCGGGGAGGCCCTGCTCGCGCTCCCGCCGACTTCTCAAATGCGGTTGGTGGGGACGAGGGACAGGGCCTTCTCGGTGGTGGCCCCCCGCCTGTGGAATGCGCTTCCTATGGAGGTACGGTCCACCTCATCCCTCCTGGCATTCAGGAAAAAGGTAAAATCCTGGCTCTGGGACCAGGCGTTCCCACATCAGCACTAACAGCATGTTAGATGGGGATTTTAATGGAAGGGAGGAAGTGGGTCAATGCTTTTATAGATCAATATTGTTTTAATTGGAATGACTGTAGATGTTGCAGAGGAATTGTATTTTAATGTTTTTAATGTATCTTAATGTGTTGTGGGGTTTGGGGTTTTACGCTGTTTCATTTGGCATCGAATTGTGCCGTGCTGTAAGCCGCTCTGAGTCCCCCCTCGGGGGTTGAGAAGAGCGGGGTAAAATCCTGAAATAAATAAACACGTAGTTTAATTCAAAGCCCAATGTGGGATGGGTTTTTTTTTTTGCAATGTTCTGAAACAAAACACATGAGAAGTCTCAACAAAATGAGAGAAAAAGAGATGTCTTACAATTCCTGCAGCCCTATAAATCTCAGCATCTTGACAAGCTTCTTCGGTGATTTGGGCCAATGGCAACACACTCCCAGGTGTTCCTAGAAACATAAAAATGTTATTCTGATTCAGAATACAAACATGCACACACTTCTGGAACACTCTGGATTATAGATACAAAGAAAGTGACAAGCCTGTTCCATATCTAAATTATTCTGAAGATGAAGATCTTCATTGAAAATCAAGTGTTAGTCCCAACAAAAACAAAACCACTGAATCAACTAAACTCCCCGTGTCCCCATGGGTCTGTTCTAATTGGGATTAAGATCTGGGTTAAGGCCACAATGTATTATAACATTTTTAGATGTGTTCTCACTTGGTGATTTTAACTTATACAGTGTTCCTTCACTTATTTCTGGGGTTACGTTCCAGGACCTCCCGTAATAAGTGAAAAACCGCAATGTAGGGATGCTCTATTTATTTTAATATTTATACATTATTTTAGTAGTTTTACACTATTTTAAACTTAAAATAAAGTCAAGGAAAGGCCTTTCAGGATTGGAGGGAGGGAGGACTGAGGAGGGAAAGCGTGTCGGAGAGCGGTGGCAGCAAAACCCCACAAAACAGCAAAAATACCATGATATATATATATATAATTAATTTTTTTTGAAATACGCAAAACAGCAAGTTTGCAATAAGCAAACCGCGAAGTAGCGAGGGAACACTGTACATAAAAGTGGAAAACATCCTTGTCAGAATAAGGAAACAAGGATTTACCTGGTAGGGCTTTCACATGGACCATCCCAATGACAACAGATTTCACTCGCCCAAAGAGCCGGAAAAAGGTCATTATTGACCAGAGGGGAATAGGACTCGGATAATCTATCTCCAACAATAGTATTATGAACCAGTTTTCTTTCAACAGGGCAGAATGAACACCTGCAAATGATAATGGTATTTTAAATCTCCCTCTCGAAGTGCCATGGCTGAATGCTATGTAAACTGGATTCAGAAACTGGCAGTGTAAATAGGACCTAACAGACCATCTACATGGCATAATTATAGCAGGGCAGTTAAACTGGGGTTCAAAGGCCCAAAATACATAGTCGGATAATGCAGGGTAGACTCACATCATGCAGTTAAAGTGTATTATATGAGTCTACAATGACGTCGAATACTGCTCCAGTGTTGACTACACTGTCAGATAATACAGTCTAGACTCATATTACACAGTTAAAGTTCATTATATGAGTCTATCCGGGATGGGCAAACTTCAGCCTTCTGGGTGTTTTGGACTGGCTGTTAGGAATTGTGGGAGTTGGAAGTCCAAAACACCAGGAGGGCTGAAGTTTGGCCTTCACTGGCCTACATTGACGTCGAAGGCTGCTCCAAACACTGTTGATAGGCCTAAGGCCCCTTCTACACTGCCAGATAACGCATGTAGACTCACAATACACAGTGAAAGGGCATTATATGAGTCTACATTGACGTCAAATGCTGTTCCAAAGGGTTGATAGGCCTAAATCCCATTCTACACTACCATATAATCTAGATTGAACTGGTTTACATGGCAGTGTAGACTCATATTATCCAGTTCAAAGCAGATTATATGAGTCTACACTAGAACTGTAATCAAACGTGGAACATCTGCTTTTATATGGCAGTGTAGAAGGGGTTTCAGGGCCCTTCCAGACAGCCATATAACCCAGAATATCAAGGCAGATAATCCACAATATCTGCTTTGAACTGGGCTACTTCCACACAGTTGTATAACATCCACATTGAATTGGATATTATATTATTTATTTGCTATATTTTTATACCGCCCCTCTCAGCCCGAAGGCGACTCGAGGTGGTGCACGCATGGCAAGAACTGCCCACAGGTAAAATTCATCAATAATTAATAAAAACAGCCATATAAAACACAAATTTAGCCATTAAAATTTAAAAAACATAATCTCGTCTCATTATTAAAATCGATTTTTGTTGCGTCATCATCGTTCCTTCGGTCTCAGTCTAGGTAATTACGCTTCATCTGCAAATGCCTGGTCAAACAGCCAGGTCTTAACTTTCCTGTGAAATGTCAGGAGGGAGGGGGCAGATCTGATGTCACTAGGAAGAGCGTTCCAAAGCCGAGGGGCCACCACTGAGAAGGCCCCGTCTTCCGTCCCCGCCAGTCGCGCCTGCGAAGAGGGCGGGATCGAGAGCAGGGCCTCTCCAGATGATCTTAAACATATATGGCAATGTGGACTCAGATAACCCAGTTCAAAGCAGATTTTGTGGGATTCTCTGCCTTGATATTCTGGGTTACATGGCTGTGTGGAAGGACCCATAAATCCACACTGAACTAGATTACATGGCAGTGTGGACTCAGGGCCCTTCCACACAGCCATATAACCCTGAATATCAAGGTCCCCTTCCACACAGCTGAATTTTAAAAAAACCAACCCTATTACAGTATCTCCTTTGAACTGGAGTATATGGCAGTGTGGATTCAGATAACCCAGTTCAAAGCAGATAATGTGTGGGAGGGGCCTCAGTCTCAATTCCCCTCAGAAAAGGCGGGAGGGAAGAAGCGGCGCCCTCCCCCTGCTTCCCGCTCGAAGGCGCTTCCCCGGAGGCCACGCCCCTCTTCGCCGCGAGGCCACGCCCCCTGGCGACGCGCTCCCCCGGCGTCGCGGCTAGGCCCAGGCGGCTCCCCGCGCTCTTCTGGGTGGGGGCCCGGCCTGGGGGCCCTCCTCCGCCGCGAGGGGATGGGCCCCGCGGGAAGGGGCAGAGGGAGAGCGTCTCCCTCTTTCTCTCCCTGGGGCCTCCTCTTCCTGAGGGGCGGAAAGAGAGAGCCCGCCACCGCCGCCTTCCTCCTGCGCCCCGCCAGAGACTCACAGGCCTCGCCGCCCTTTGGGTAAGGAAGAAGCGCCCTTCAGAGCTCGGGAGGGAGAGGGACGGGGTTTCCCAGGGGGGCCTCCAGGGGCGGCCAGGGGAGGAGCCAGCGAGGGGGCGGGGCTTCCCATTGGCGCCTTCAAATGCGGAAGGCCTGCGGTGAGGCGTTTTCTCACTTCAAGGATGGAGTAGAGGGGAAGGTGGGCACGGCCTCTCCTTGGGGGCATTTGGGCTACATTAGGAAACAATAGGTTCTATTAGTTTAGGGTTATTTTTAAGGGCCTCTCTTTTGGCTCACTGAAATAAGGAGCGGGGTTGCTTTCTTTGCAATAATAAGGGGGGAAATAAGGTGTTTTCTTTGAAATATGGGAAAATGTAAGTGTTTTCTGGAAATATAGGGAATTTTAAGGGGTTTGCTTGGAAATATGGGAAAAATTAAGGGTTTTTTTTTTAAAGTATGGGAAAAGTTAAGTTATTTTCTTTGAAATATGGGAAAAATTAAGGGTTTTCTGGAAATATAGGGAATATTAAAGTGTTTTCTTGGAAATTTGTGGAAATTTAAGGGTTTTTTGGAAAATATGGGAAAAGTTAAGGTGTTTTCTTGGAAATATGGAGAAATTTAAGTGTTTTCTTAAGTAGGAGCTCTACAATGTGCAGCAGGCTAGGTGAGCTCCTCTTCCAGTAATTATACATACATATATATGTGTGTGTATGTGTGTGTATTTATATATATTATATGTATGCATATATATGTAGACATATATGTGGCACACATACATATATGTATGTGTGCCACATATATGTCTACATATATATGCATATATATAATATATATAAATACATACATAGAAATATATGCATATATAGAAATATATCACAGTTGGTTCTTTTTAACTGGATTTTTAGTGTTTTTTGTATATTTATATATTTTAAATTGTATACTAATGCTTTTATGTCAAGCTTCTTTGAGTCTCTTTTGGGGAGATAAAGCAGGGTATAAATAACTATAATAATAATCATCATTTTATGTATCTTTTTCAGTTTTAGGGGGTATTCCTATTCTAAAATACTTGTGACAGGGGGGATACTTTGGGGAGTGGGGTTCCTTAAAGGGAGGGGGTGTGGCAGGGCCTCTCCTCTGGCTCCTTAAAATTAGGAAAAATATTAAGATATATTATCATTTCACCCCAACTGAGGTTATTTTAATGGAGGAGCAGGAGATGTGCAGTGTGCAGCAGGCCAAGTGAGCTTCCCTGCCTCCCTCTCCAATATAATCCTTGTATTTCCCCCATTTTGAGTCAATCTTATTTATAAAATGTTTGTTAGCACTGACTTGGATTAGGATTACCTCAAGAAAGGGGGCAAGTATTTTCTTTGTTATGTGTAATATTTTGGAGGCATACAACTAATAGAGTATAATACACTATTTCTTAATTTAATATCTCTTTCTACCAATTTGGACTTGTTAAGGCCTTTCTTTAGGCATTAGATTAGGATTATCTAAAAGAAGAGGGTATTTTCTTGCTTAGATTTATGCACAGTCTTCTTAGAGGGGTACAAATAATAAGGGTGGCATACTCTTTCTTAATTTGCTATCTCTTTATATCCTTATGAGATATAAAATCATAGTTTGGGTTTGTTGGGCCCTCTCTTCAGCTGTGTACCCATGTGCCTTCCTCCCTTTGCAGCACAAGGCTTTTTTGGGCCTATGGCATTTATGGAGGCTTTCCCCTCTTTGATACTCAAATAATACTTGCTTTTTCAATTTTTTGGGGATACATATAAAAAATTTACCCGTTTTCCTGTGTTTTCAAGCTCTTTTCTGTAAGCATGCTCCATTTTTTCCCCATATACTTCATCATTCTTGAGCTACTTTTTTTAAAAAACAAAGCTTGAGTGTAGTTTAAACTGAACGGAAGGAAAGTGCTGAATGATTCATCAGTGCCCTTCTTTTCTTTCAGGTTCCTAATCAGGCCTTCTCTTGATCTGTGTAGGCCAACATGCCCAGCGAAAGGTGAGCTGCATGTCTCCTTGCAAGGCCTATAGCAATGGGAAGCAGTAGGGCTGCAGTTCCCTAAAAATGTATGCCATGCTTTCAGGATATTTTAATAATTAAAGAGGTGCAAATTAACAAATTGGGTGATAGTAAAAGCATGTCTCACCATACTCCCAGTCCATGAACATTTCCTTATGTTATAAACATAAATTAATAATAAATAATAAAGACTCAACATCTTGGTTTCTTTGCAGTGATCACCAGGATAAAAGTGCTGCTATTCATGAAGGAGGGGCTCCTGACTTTGCTGTTCGATCCCGTAAACGGAAAGCTGATGTTGTAATAGTAAGTGCATATTATTAGAGTGTAAACGCAAAAAAATAATCCTAGTGGTATACAAGTGAACCATTTATCAATAGAAGGATCAGCCTTGTGAGACCTCCTGCACACAGATGCTCCCTCAAGAACTGATTCAGTCAATGGGGTGTGTGGATGCAGCTTTCAAAGGGTGCGGCCTACTAATCCTGAACAAAATGTGTTTTGGTTGCTCCTGCTTTGCTCTTTCCGCACATGGAAGTAACCAAACAAAGCACAAGTAGATGATCTACAGGGTTGCTGTGAGTTTCCAGGATGTGTGGCCATGTGCCAGAAGCATTCTCTCCTGATGTTTCACCTGCATCTATGGCAGGCATCCTCGGAGATTGTGAGGTCTGTTGGAAACTAGGGAAATGGGGTTTATATGTCTGGAATGTCTGGGGGTGGGGAGGAGGAGGAGAAGGAGAAAGAACTCTTGTCTGTTTGAGGCAAGTTTGAATGTTGCAATTGACCACCTTGAGTAACATTGAATGGCCTTGCAGCTTCAATGCCTGGCTGCTTACTGCCTCGGGAAATCCTTTATTGGGAGGTGTTAGCTGGCCCTGATTGTTTCCTGATTTACAGTTTGTCAGCTCCTGCTTTCAGGAGGGCATTGTAGCATGAACAATGGCACTATATTATTCCCTCAAATACTGCATAAATCATTATAGCTGGTGTGTAGGTGGCAGCTTGAGTTTGTATGTGCCTTCAAGTAACTTGCCAACAGGATTATCTTAGGCAAGAAATCCTCAGAGGTAAGTTTCTCCTGAAATAATAGCCTACAATATTTTGAACTCGTTGGCAGTCTCCCATCTAAGTACCAACTAAGAATTCCAAGGTTAAATATATCATTATTTCATCTATATCAAGAGATAAGTGAAGTCTGACCCTGAGACCATGGGCACATTTACACTGTAGATTTAATGCAGTTTATCGCCAGCTCAATATGGTGGGCTCTTGTGAGATGTAATGTTATGAAGCACCAGCTCACTTTGGCAGAGAAAACTGAAAAATCTTGTAAAACTACAGCTCCCAGGATTCCATTGCATTGAGCCATGGTAGTTAACTGTTAACAGTAGCATCAAACAAAGCTCAATTTTTGGGCAATCACATATAAAGAAATGTTAGATGTGACGATTCCAAGCTTTCAGGACTTCAAATGTTATCACAGGCACCTTAAGGATAAAATTTCTTGCTGATATTTTCCCCCCAACTCTGATGAAGTGAAATACTCAGTTTTTCTTTTACTGATTAGTTAATGACTTCTTTGGTACTATAAAGGCCCAATCCCATTAGTCATTTTGAAAGTAAATCCCTGTATAATTTTCATTGGACAATTAAGTTTGTTCTAATACATTCAGAATTTGAATGTATACATAAATTTGAATGTATTTATGGTGCCACATAAATAAAAAGTTGCAGTGTGCATTGAGTAGATAACCACCTCTATATATTTACTTTAATCTTGGTTACATAAATAAGTGAAACCAGATTTGGTATGAATATGTTGTCTCTAGATTTCGATAGCCAATGTCAATTGAATACATCTCCCCAGACCTGATGCAGATTCATCTCTACTCATTGCTACATCCAAAACAAGATGGCTAATGAAGCATAGTGACCCTATTAGTAATGGCTTGTCGGTGTAAATGTTACATGTTATGTGAACAAATGTTTGCAGGACTAGCTTAGCAGTTTAAAAACTAAGCTTTAAAAAAGTATGTTGCAATCCTAGAATTACTGTTTTGTCTGTTCAGAAAATCAAGCTTTCAATCTGAATGCCTTATTTCCTTGTAGTTTTTACCAGATCCAGATGAAGATGTTGCTGGAATACAAATGATGAAGAAGAAGCAGAATGAAAATCAGGTAATTGGTTTCACTCTGGATTGGTATGTAAAGATTATGCAAAAACCTTTGATATTGTAGTACTTTCGTTAACTGGAGTCTGCTTTATTGCTGTATGAACTGTGACATTAGCTATCAGATAAATAGACATACATATGCTCAACATTTGGATGTGTGTGCGTTTAGAGTGGAATTGTAAACATTGATTCTATAATTGCACTGGATTATATGTAGTTGAATTCAGTATAACTTACAATACATTGGGTTATCTATAAACATGTGAATTGGTATGTCATACTTAATTCTAATGGGGCTGGGTATGGCTGAGTGTTAGCACAGAATTGTGAGTTGAAGTCCAAAACACATGGAAGACTGAAGTTTTCCCATGCCTGCTCTAGTATGTGCCTTCAGTACTAAGGATTTTGCTGTTTGTTTCTAGAATATTCTAGAATTGAATGATTTTGGTACCATGGCTAGTTTAGTAGCATTTAAATGTTCACTTTTTGTTTGTTTTTAAGCATATTGTTCTTTTTTAATTGTAAGCTACCTTAAGTTCTAAATTTGGGGAAAACGTGGGATACTTCCATTACGTATGGCGAATTCTCCCCAAACCTCTCTAAGAGTAAGAAACACTCAGATGTCTGTGATGGAGGAAACACATAAAATCTAGGATGAAATTGTCCCCATATGAAAGCCTTCACTTGGGTGGTGGGCAGTGTGGTGTTTGTGGAGGACATTGGCAGGGCTCTTGGACATGTTTATGGTGCTCAGTATAACCTGCAATGTCAGGGAGGGAGGTCCATTGGTGTCTCCTCAGAGTAGTGGGAGGTGTACTGTTGCTGTTTGTGGAGGCAGGAACTTGTCTGTGTAAGTGGACATCCCAACCATATAACACAATTATTTTCACTGGTATTATGTGTAGAGATATATATTTATTGATATCCTGCTTTATCTTCCCAAAGCGGATTCAAAGTATTAGCTGCCTTTTACTATTGTAGCATTGTTTAGTTAAAACTTGGGTAATGATCAATAAATGTTGCTTTATTTTTTCCTTTTTTAAAGAGCATAGGCTAATTCCAAAATGTACTACAGCAGCTGGAGGTCTGGAGGCCAGTGCTGCCATAGCAGATGGGCTTTGTTTGTTGTGAATCCTGTTTGCTACAGTTTGCTTACTAAAGTTGTCAGACAGACTGTTAAATGTTTGTTTTCTGGGCCCTCCCCATGAGGATCTTTCCTCGGTGTCTTCCTCTTTGCATACTCCTAAACAAATGTTTATTTTGAGTAAGAGAAAATGTATATTGAAAGTATGTCTACTGGACTGTTCTACAACTCGGGAGCTAGATTGCAGCTTATGCTTTTGAGCAGACCCAAATTTGCCAGTGTTGGCTGTGCCGTAAACCCCGGCTGTGCCATACTTATTGGCAATGTGTTGTGTTCAAAATGGCAACCTTCTGTTTGAATTGCAGAACATGTTGGACTGTGTGGTGATTGTTCAAATGATTTACATAGCATTCACATGTGGATAAAAATGTACATAGCCATACTGTTATGACAGAGATTTTGAAAGCACATGTTGTGTGAAGCAGACTCATTAAATGCATTGGCCTTGCAGCTCTTCCTCAAATAAAACCGACATCACAGCATCTGTCACTATGTGAAGACAGTGCCTTGGCATCAGTTTATTCTGGTTATTTTATGAGTTTATGAAGGTTGCATTTTGATAGCCCAGCAGCAGCAGCTCTGTAGTTTATGATATGGCATTCTGTGAACTACTCTCTAGTACATTCTTAAGTGGCTGGGGGGGGCTGAGGGTGTTAGGAATTGTGGGAGTTGAAGTCCAAAACACATGGAAGACTGAAGTTTTCCCATGCCTGCTCTAGTATGTGCCTTCAGTACTAAGGATCCCAAGATTAGAAAAGCAAGGGTGGCCTAATAATAGTATTGCTCAGTTATACAAGCCTTTGCATGACCTGTCCTATGTTGTGCTTCTCTTCCATGTTTATTGTTCCAGTAAATAAATACAGATGGCAGATGTTCATCAAGATCTTGTCGAGGAGGGGACACAAGTTCTGTTGTGCCCCTGGCTTGTGGCACGTTGCCATGAGCAGAAAGGATTTTGAATGCTCACAGACTTCATAATTCAAATTAAAAGAGTGCTTTATGGTTTTTTATTAATCCTGGGCTGGTTGAGCATTTGAAGCAAGTAGAATTGTGACTTCCTGCTGGCAAAGGCCCACGTTGATATCAAAAAAAAGATAGAACAAAGAAAGGGCCAGAAGCAACATAATTTTTTGTATTCTTCTTTGTAATCCAGTGTCCCTCAAGCATTCAAGTTATTGATTTCACATTTATTGCCAGTTCACTCATCATTCCCCTCCATGGTAACTTTGAGTGATGTAGTTGTAATGGTAAAGCACACTTTTGAGGTGTTCACACATAATGTAAACCCTAGTTAAGTGTGGCGTTGTTGTGAAGGCCTGGTGAGACAAATAACATCATAGCACATGATGTTTTATTGTGATTAATCACTGGTTTGTCATTATTAAAAGCTCAAAGGAGTTAATATAAAAAGCCGCCATGCAGAAAAAGTCCTGCATGATTAAAATACATGTACAGTAGAGTCTCGCTTATCCAACCTTCGTTCATCCAACGTTCTGTATTATCCAATGCAGTCTGCCTCCCACCCGAATCCACAACTCTTTCAATACATTGCAATGTTTTGGTGCTAAATTCGGAAATACAGTAATTACTACATAATGTTACCGTGTATTGAACTGCTTTTTCTGTCCATTTGTTGTAAAATGTGATGTTTTGGTACTTAATTTGTAAAATAATTACATAATTTGACGTTTAATAGGCTTTTTCTTAATCCCTCCTTATTATCCAACATTTTCGCTTATCCAACGTTCTCCTGGGCCATTTATGTTGCATGAGCAAGACTTTACTGTAAATCATGTGGTACAGTGGGTTAAACTGCTAAGCTGCTGAACTTGCTGACCGAAAGTTTGGCAGAGTGGGGTGAGCTCCCACGGTTAGGCCCAGCTTCTGCCAACCTAGCAGTTCGAAAACATGCAAATGTGAGCTTCTGTGGGAAGCTTACAGTGTTTCATGCAGTCAATCTGGCCACATGATCTTGGAGGTGTCTATGGGCAATGCCGGCTCTTCGGCTTAGTAATGGAGATGAGCACCACCCCCAGAGTCTAGTCCCCAGAGTTGGACTCGGCTAGTCTTAATGTCAAGGGAAACCTTGACCTTTTATTGTTGTTGCTGTTGCTGTAAGGGCCTGGTGGAACATATAGCATCATAGCACATGAGGTTTTTACTGTGATTAATCACTGAGTTGTCATTATTAAAAGCAATAAGGAGTTAATAGAAGTCGCCATGCAGAAAATGTCCTGCATGAGTAAACTGCACACGAATTTGATGTAACAGAGAAAGAACTCTATGAAGCTGAGAAATACATTTTTATGGATGACCTCTGTTGATACTTAAGCTGCATTTTGTGCAACTTCGGTATACAGCTTAAAGATCCATTTATACTTGATTTTTGGACTTTACTCCTTTCCTTGTAAGTTGTAGCTACGTTCACTTTCTGTTCGAGTTGGTAGCTTTGCCTGAGCATACTTTCCCAGAGCAAACCATTTAAGAATACAAAGAATAGCATGTGTGTCAAGTTGCTGTTAACATCTATCATTTTGTGGGGAGAGTAGCTGTACTGTGAACAGCCAAACTCATACATTGTGTCTAACAGAAGCATGCCTTAAGTTGTAATAATTCTTAACAATCACAGCAGCAAAACTATTCTGCATTCTTTGTCTCTCTGTATTCATTATCAAAGGGAAACAAGATAACTGTTTGAGACCTCCATCTGTTTCCTTCCCACCTGAAGTTTAATCCCTCTGTTTCTTGATTTCTGCTATTAAGGATATCACTGTCAGGTGGAAAATAAACAGATGGGGTTCTGAAATGGAAAGCCTTCCTTACTTCCTTCATGCAGAATATCTTTCCGTTTGGCACAGTAAATGCAGTGTTACAAGTGCTCTTTTAAGAAGACTGCTTGCTGATTTGGTGGCTATTTGTCTCTTCCTTTGTAGGAACAATGCCTTTTTTTGTTAAAGACACATGAAACATAGAGTGCCATACAATTAAGCTGAATGAGTAAAATAATTTCCTTGCGTAAAACAACCCTTTAAAGTCATTCTGAGTGTGCTGCATGGAGGATTAAGCAATTGCAAACCTTAACATACCTTCATTTTTTTCATTCAGCAGCCATCTTCAGTTCTGCCCCATATGCTGATCCCGACACCAGACAAAGAAGAGCTGAGGAGCCCCAAATTCTCTTCCATTCACCAAAGCCTTACTGCAGCTAGAGATTCACCATTGCCTGTTTTGGGGTAATTCTGCTCCCAATTCATACTCTCCTGGTTTCTACATATACCTCTAAAACCTAACTTTTAACGTAGTTCCCCATCTTTTCTTATTTTTTAAGCTGGGGAAATAGAGATGAAGTATGGAGAAACATGATCAAGAAAGAGCAGGCGTATGTGAGAGACAAGCTATATATGCAACGGCACCCACTCTTACAACCGAAAATGCGAGTCATTCTTCTAGACTGGTTAATGGAGGTGAGATTCGTGTTTTTGCCATTTAAATTATACAGTAATATAGTGTCATGGTTGTCATGAGGAATTTCATAGGTGAGGGCAAGCTCCAAAATCACCTCTTTAATGTGAGGGACCAGACTTTCTTTCCAGGATGAAGAGGAAGCATTGGTGAGCACCTTCTGGGTTCTGCCACTTAACCAATTACAGATCCACCTAACGGTAGTTTTGCCTAGCCCACATTGGGCTAGTTTGTCTGCCAGAAGGTCATGGGGCACCTTGTCGAAGGTCTTACTGAAATCCAGGTACTCTACATCCACAACATTCCCCGCATCTACCCAGCTTGTAACTCTATAAAAAAAAAGATCAGATTAGTCTGGCCTGACTTGTTTTTGATAAATCCGTGTTGACTATTAGCGATGACCGCATTTGTTTCTAAGTGTTTGCAGACCACTTTCTTAACAATCTTTTCCAGAATCTTGCCTGCTATTGATGTGATGCTGACTGGACGGTAATTGTTTGGGTTGTGCTTTTTTCCCTTCTTGAAGGGAGACTACATTTGCCTCTTCCAATCTGCTCGGACTTCTTCCGTTCTCTAAAAAGTGATTGTGAATAGTTCCGAGATGACTTCTGCTAGTTCCTTTAGTACTCTTGGGAGTAGTTGATCTGGCCCTGGGGAATTGGAACTTATTTAGAGCAGCCAGGTATTCCTGGATCACTTGCTTCCCAATTTGGGGTTGGGTGTCCTCTAATCTCTCATCCACTCCCATCTTGCTGAGGTTGAAGATGAATTTCTTTTTGTGAGAAGACTGAGGCAAAGAAGGCATTAAGTAGCTCTGCCTTTTTCTTATCCCCTGTGAGCATTGCCCCATCTTCTTCTCCAAGAGGCCCTATTGCCGCCTTGTTCTTCCTTTTTCTACTGGCATAAGAAAATAAGCCCTTTTTATTGTTTTTAATGTCCCTGGCAAGCCTGAGCTTATTTTGTGCTATAGCCTTGTGAACCTTTTCCCTACAGAAGTTGACTATTTGTTTGAATTCTTTTTTGGGGGGTTTCTCCCCTTTTTCACTTCTTGTGCATGTCTCTTTTGAGTCTTAGCACAATTAGAAGTTCTTTGGACATCCGTTCTGACTTCTTTGCACTTGTCCTATTTTCTCTTTGTTGGCACTGCTTGCAATTGTTCTTTGAGTATTTCACTCTTGAAAAACTCCCATCCATCCATAACTCCCTTGTTCTTTAGTTTCTGTGTCCATAGAATACTGCTCAGTATGTCCTTCATTTTTCAGAAGGCAGCTCTCCTAAAGTCCAAAATGTGGGTATGACTTGTCTTAGTTTCAGCCTTCCTTTGTACCTCAAACTGCAGAAGAACATGGTCATTTGCATCGATCAGGTCCTCCACATTTGTTAGGATGAGATTGAGAGTAGCTGATCCTCTTTTGTTGCCTCTTCTACCTTCTGGACCATAAAATTGTCTGCAAGTCAAGTGAGGAATTCGTTGGACTTTTTACTCTTGGCCAAGTTTGTTTCCCAGCAAATATCGGGGTAGTTGAAATCGCCCATGACTACTATATCTCTTCTTTGTGCCTGTTTGGTCAACTGTTGGCAGAAGACTTCCTCAAGTTCTTCATCTTGGCTTGGAGGTCTGTAGTAGATGCCTACGGCTGGATCTTTTTGACTCCCAGTTCCCTTGATTCTTATCCAGATGCTGTTAAGGAAATAGAAATTTTAGTTTGCACTACTCAGAATATAAATTTTTTAGGGCACAAAATTTGTTGGGCCATGAATTTTAAAAATGTCTCAATTGCCTCATAAAAGTGCATTCCCAATATAATATTCTAAGCCAAAGATCAGCAAAGATGTTTTTGGACTACATGTCTAAATATTCCTGTCCTTGTGAGGAGTGATGGAATTTGCAGCCCAACAATATCCAGTGGCTCAGTTAGCCCATCGTTGCCCCTAAAGTAGGCGTGGGCAAACTTTGGCCCTTCAAAACATCTGGAGGGCTGAAGTTTGCCCATGCTTGCCCTGAAGTGTGATGCTAAGAAATAAAACTGCCTTGAGATCTTGTGATGGAAGGTAGAATAGAAATATTTTAAGACCCTTTTCTTTTTGATTTGCTGCAGGTGTGTGAAGTCTACAAGCTTCACAGAGAGACGTTTTATTTGGCACAAGATTTCTTTGACCGGTATATGGCAACGCATCAGAATGTTGTAAAGACACTTCTACAACTAATTGGCATTTCATCCTTATTCATAGCTGCAAAACGTGAGGTACAATGAGTCTTGCCTTATCGTGTTAAACCCATTTTGTAGGGAATCATTTCTGCTGTTTATAGGAGGGCTTCCTTCCAACTAGAAATGCTTTCAATAACAAATGCTAACTGTTAGACATGTCTACAGCAAGCCAGATAGCTGTGTGGATTGAACATGTGAAATGCTGCTTCAATTAAATAGATGCCTCTAAAACAGGTCTTTTTTCCATCATCCCTTCCTCACTAGTATTCTAGAAATGAGTCTTCAAGACCCTTCCAATTTTGAGCTAACAGAAAACCTCATAAGTGTTCCATATGATAGATGATCTTCCAAACTGAGCCCATTTTAAAGTTGTGATTTATGCCGCATTTGAGTCCTTTGATGATGGTAGTGGAAACAAATGAAAATGGATAAGAAAGCCACAGGAAAAGAATAATAAGTGTGGAGTGGCATGCCAGCTCAGGTGGACCCATTGAGAGGTGAGGCCAAGGGGCCTGTGAGTGGGAGTGAACCGGAGTCTCCGGCGGAGTTGGAGGTGATGCGGTGTAAGATGGAAGTGATGGAACATACCCCGGAGGGTGTCCAGAGTGATGTCAAGGAGGGAGCAAGAAGACTCTGAATGCACCTGGAGGTGGAGACTTCACATGGTATTCCTGGATGGATGGTGAGAGGTCCGCCCTAGATCTCCCATGGGAGTGTGGACAGATGGGGGACATGAGAAGGACGGTTGGATTGTACGAGAGGAGAGAGAAGCCCAGACTCTTCCTAAGGAGCTCGGAGCCCGCAACCAGCGGGGTTGGGAAGAGGGATCCTCGGAGGAGGCTCCTCAGTGGAGAGAATCTCGTTTCCAAGACTTTGATAGGAGACCAAGGAAGGAGCCTCTATGAGTGGAGTTCGAAGGAGAGGCTAATGTGGCCTTCGTAGCAGCGGTGAGTGACCATATGGAGGATTATGGTAATCTCTACCCGAGTGACAGTAGCCGGGTGCGAGCTGTGGGAGCGGTTTTCAAGGGGTGAGCTGCTGAGTGGTACGTCCAGTGCCATGATCGCAGGGATCCATGTTTGAGAACGGTGCGTGGATTCCTACAGGCAGTGAGGAATCGTTTTCGAGATCCCCTAGAGAGAGTGAAGGCCAAGGAGGCGTTGAGGAACTTGGCTCAAGGCACCCGGTCGGTGACGGAGTATGCGGAGGAGTTTATGAGCCTGGCGGGGAAAGTAGCTGAGTGGTCCCAGGCAACGTTGCTGGAACTTTTTAAAGATGGCTTGCGGAGAGAGATCCTGGAATGGTGCCTTCATTGTGGTGATCCAGGTGATGTAGATGGTTGGATCCAGCTGGCCGGGAATGTCGAGGGGATCCTGGCTCAAGTGCAACGGCGGAAGTTCCAGACCGGGAGATTTCGTGGACCAGGACGTGGCTCAGGAGTGGGGCGAATAGGCCAAGGAGAGCCCAGGCGTGGTGGTGCCAATGAAGGGAAACCCAGTGTCGTGAGAAAACCAATGATGGGGAGAGGCCTCTGTTTTGTTTGTTCTCAACCAGGACATTTTGCATCACAGTGTCGGCAGAAGCAGCTGCCTGACCCTAAGAGAGTGGCTGTTGCTAGAGCCGCTTCGGGAGGCAAGGTGGAGTCGCAGGGTACTGGGGTGAGTGTTAGTCCCCAGAGTATTCAGTGCCCTCTGGAATTATGTAAAAAGGGAAAATATGAAAACCATCAAGCCTTGGTAGATTGTGGATGCTCTGAAAATATTATATCACCAGGTTTAGTAGAAAATTTGGAATGTAATACTGAAGTCATGCCTGCCCCTGTACATTTTGCGCAATTGGATGGGTCATTTATCGAAGGAGGACCGTTTTCATTGGGTACTAAGGGGTTAAAGGGCCGGGTGGGGCCTTGGGAAGGAGAAATAGATTTTGTGGTGGCCCCAATTAAAGGCCATAAGGTGGTATTGGGTATGCCGTGGTTAGAGCAGGCCAATCCCAAGATTGACTGGAAGTTAGGATTACTGCAATGTGGCCCTAGGGTGGAGGAAGGGAATCGGATTAAGCTGCAAGGGGTGCCCGAAGAGTATTGGGATTATGCTGATGTATTTGACCCTGTGTTAGCCAAGTGCCTTCCCCCCCTTAGGAATGTGCAATGCAAGGTAGAGATTAAAGAAGGGGCTTTGTTGCCGAAACCTAAAATATATGCCATGTCTGTACGAGAGAAGGGGGTTTTACGAGAGCAGATCGATGAGTATTTAAATAAAGGGTTTATTGAAAGGTCCGAGTCCCCCATTGCTGCCCCAGTCCTATTTAGAGAAAAGAAGGATGGGAAGTTGCGGTTATGTATAGACTACCGGGGGTTGAATGCTGTAAGTACTACTAACTGTTATCCACTGCCCTTGATTAAGGATTTGTTGGGCCAATTAGAGGGAGGCAGGTATTTTACGAAGCTGGATTTGATAGACGCCTTTCATATGGTAAGGGTGAAAGCGAGTGATAAGTGGAAGACGGCTTTTTCTTGCCCTCTCGGATTATACGAATGGACCGTCATGCCTTTCGGTTTGGCCGGAGCTCCCGGTATATTTATGCAATTAATAAATGAGGTGCTGCACCCCCTTTTGTATAAGGGGGTCTTTGTGTATCTGGACGATATTGTGGTGGTGACGCAGACGAAGGAGGAGCATGTCCGATTGGTCTGGGAAGTGTTGGAGAGGTTGAGGCAGGCAAAGTTGTATGCAAAGCTGAGCAAGTGCGAGTTTAGTAGGAGTCAGATTGATTTCCTAGGCTATCGGATTAGTGAGAAGGGGGTAGCTATGGATCCTGCCAAAGTTGAAGATGTATTGTGTTGGGAGGCTCCGCAGACTCGGAGGCAGTTGCAGGCTTTTTTGGGGCTAGCCAACTTTTATCGTACGTTCATTCTCGATTTTGCTACCATCACACTTCCCCTTACGGATCTATTAAAGACTAAAGGGAAGGGGGAGACCAAGAAAGCGAAGTCTCCTGGGGCTAGGTTGCCTTGGACGGAAGAATGCCAGTGGGCGTTTGAGAAGTTAAAGGAAGCTTTTACCCGGGGCCCCTTGTTGGTGCACCTGGATACAGAGAAACCATTTGTGGTGCAGTGTGATGCTTCGGCGTAGGCATATGGGGGAGCGTTGTTGCAGAGGGATGAGCTGGGACGATTGCGGCCCTGTGCATATTTCTCCAAGAAGTTTGGGGAACAGGAGAGAGGGTGGCCTGTTTGGGAAAATGAAGCTTTTGCAGTGAGGTGTGCTCTGCAAACTTGGCGTCACTTCCTGGAGGGGGCAGTCCACCCGTTTGTGGTGTTGACGGATCACCGGAATTTGCAATATTTGAAGGCTCCTCAGAAGTTGTCCCCGAAGTTGGTGAGGTGGGCACAGTATTTTGCCCGGTTCAATTTTTCATTACAGCATATTAAGGGAAAGGAGAATGTTGTGGCGGATGCCCTGTCTCGTTATCCCTTAGTTGGGCCTAACCCTCCTGCTGGATTAGAAAGTGTGTTTACTAAGAGTCAGTGGGGTCTGGCTGTGCAGACCCGATCCCAGGCTAGTGTGATTAAGAAGGAAGAGGAGGTTGAAGCGGATTGATGGTGTTTGGAGTTGCAAGAGCATTATAAGGGGAAGATTTGTTACGTGGCCATAAAGAGGAGTGCAAGTGGCTACATGGGTTATGGTTTGTAGGATCTAAGATATATATTCCTCGAGGTTTAAGGAGGAAGGTGTTGGAGCTAGGGCATGATCATAAGACTGCTGGTCATTGGGGGTTTACCAAAACACTCTTGGCAGTGACTGGGCGTTATTGGTGGCCTGGTATAAGGACGGAGGTGAGAGAATATGTTCGAGGTTGTGAAGCTTGTGCCAGAGGAAAAGCTCCTACGGCTAAGCCACAAGGATTAATACAGGTAGTGGCTTCTCCAGTTCGGCCGTGGACTCATGTGAGTACAGATTTTGTAGGTGAGTTGCCTTCGAGTAGAGGATATAGATATATCTGGACGGTGTTAGATCTGTTCTCTAAACAGGCTCACTTTATTCCGTTGAAAGGTTTGCCGTCTGCTGAGAGGTTGGCAGAATTGTATATTTGGCATATATATAGACTACATGGGTGTCCTGAACAAGTCCTTAGTGATCGGGGAGTGCAATTCACTGCACGATTCTGGGAAAAGTTTTTGGAATGTTTAGGGGCTGAGAGACGGCTTACTACTGCTTATCATCCTTGCTGTAACGGGGGCGTGGAGAGAACGCAAAAATCACTGGCAAGTTACTTGCGGATTTTTAGTAATAGAGAGCAGAACAATTGGGCGGATTTGTTGCCATATACAGAGATGGCGTATAATGGGTCGGTACATTCCTCTACTGGAAAATCCCCATTTTCTGTGGTTTATGGGCAGGAGGTAGTTCCTTTGCCTCAGCTTTTCGTGCCTTCGGAGGAAGGGGGGAAGAGTGGAGAGTACGGGCCCAGGAGGAATGGAAGGAAGTAACTGAAGCATTAAGGAAAGCGCAAGGTTCTTATAAGAAGTATGGAGACCGATGGAGACAGGAAGGGGAGGAATATCAGGAGGGGGACTTGGTCTGGTTGTCCACTCAGAATATCAAATTGGGGTTGCCTTCCCGGAAACTAAGCCCGAAATATATTGGTCCGTTTCGGGTAGGCCAGGTGGTAAACAAAGTCTCGTACAGATTGATTTTGCCAAAAGGGATGAACAAGATTCACCCTACATTTCATTGTAGTTTGTTAAAGCGGTACACGAATCCCCTCCCACCAAAGGATTGAATGATGTTTTATTCCCGCAGGGGGAGGACGAAGTGGAGGAAGCCATTATGTCAGAGCTGGGAGCTCTCAGCCTTGAGGAGGCTCAGACTCCCAGTCTGCCTTGACCTGCTTTGACGCTGGATATTGGGGAATTCCCTAGGATGATGTAATCCTCTGGGAGCAGTGCTGAGTCAGAATGGATGTGATGTAACCTCTGGACATTGGACACTGAATAGGAATATGCTGACTCAGTGGGGATGTGATGTCATATCCCTTGGGCAGTGGGATCGCTGAGTCAGCAGGACATGATGCAACCTTTCCTGGACGTTGCAAGGGAAAGGGAGGGAGGGGTCGGTGGATATAAGGTGTGTTGGGGTGATGGGACACTGCTTTGGCTTTATAGGTGTTGTACCTGCAATAAATCTTGTTGGATCGAGCTACTGCCTGTGCGTGATCTTTACGGAGAATTGGAGCGTCCTCACAGAAGTGTTGTTGTTGTTACTCCAAGATGTAGACATGGTGAATTGTCAGTTCCTGAAATGTTCTAACTTTGCTGCTTAATACAATTAGAAGAAAGAACAAAACCAAAGGGGACAAATGTGGTGATGTCTTCTGTGTTTTAGGAGATCTATCCTCCGAAACTGCGTCAGTTTGCATATGTTACAGACGGAGCTTGCACAGAAGAAGAAATTCTTAATATGGAACTCCTCATAATGAAGGTGAGTTGTGATTCTGTGTTTTGTAAAGCTGAAAAGTGCTCTCCTTGTAAATAGTCTCACCCACCTTCAAAACTGAGGTGAACATTACAATTGATGACACATTATACTTGAGTAAATACAGTATCTATCCATGAAGGCACTGGCCATGCGAGTTTACTTCCCTTTGAATTCTTTGCACAGAGGAGGAGAGAGATTGCTTTACTATCAGTGAAGATTTGATTTAAATACATGCAGTAATTTATTATTTATTTATTTGTCACGTTTCTATACTGCCCCTCTCAGCCCGAAGGCGACTCGGGACAGTTTACACAGGCAGTCTCTGCCCTCAATACAACACAGCAACAAGTCAACCCCCCAGAAAAACCCATATAATAACAATTTAACAATTAAAAACATACAATTGCAGCCTCAGCGTCATGTTGAAATCAGTTTCCATCACATCGTCGTCATTCCTTATATCCAATTAAGCCTTATATTTCATCAACAAATGCCTCCTCAAATAACTAGGTCTTGACTTTCTTGCGAAATGTCAGGAGGGAGTGAGTAAGGGTCTTTGTTGTTGAATACGTGTTTAGTATATCTGGTGTTAAGTATAAATTTCTCAGACAAAACAACATCACAAGTTGAAAATTTCAGAAGCCCTGATATAGTGTGTTCATTCTTAACACACCACATCCATGTTTGCAGGTAGACTTACTTATACGCCAAGCCAGTTCTGACAAAATATGCATGATCTTTTTCTAGGCACTCGACTGGCGTTTGAGTCCCCTCACCATTGTGTCCTGGCTCAACATATACTTGCAAATCGCATATCTAAATGAGATCTACGAGATGCTGCTTCCGCATTATCCACAGCAGATATTTGTGCAAATAGCCGAGGTAAGGATTATTTCTGTCCTTAGGATTATGTCCTCTCACTCTTAAGAACTGTATTCTGTTAAGTGTTATTGTTGCTTTATAGCTTTTGGATCTCTGCGTCCTGGATATTGGCTGTCTGGGATATACATACAGTGTTCTAGCTGCTTCCGCTTTATATCATTTTTCCTCTTGTGAGCTCATGCAAAAGGTTTCAGGTAAACAGCATTTTCTTTTTTTAAAAAACCCCTTAGTAATTCTAGGATAAATGAAGCTCTTTTAAAAACAAAGGCGGGTTTTGTGATCTTCTAGGTTATGAATTCTCTGACATAGAGGACTGTGTGAAATGGATGGTTCCCTTTGCTATGGTTATCAAGGAAGCCGGGAGTGCAATGATGAAGCAGTTCAGAGGAGTTCCTGCAGAAAACTTGCACATTATACAGACGCACATAAACACTTTTGATTTGCTGGTAAGCTTCACACTGAGTGATAATTTCATTGTAAATCTTGTTTTTGAAGAGATTGAGATCATTTTTGTGTGTGCATAGGAAGAGAAAATGATTTTTTGCTGCTCTAGAGACCCGAGCGCAAGCGAGCAATCGTTTCAAATGGTAGGGAAAGAGATTTGACTGAAAAGATCAGGAAGAACCTCCTGAGAGTAAGAGCTGTTGGAGAGTGGCATAGGTTGCCTGGGAGTGTGGTGGTGTCTCCTTCTCTGAAGGCTTTTTCACAGAGACTGTCTATTGGGAATGCTTTGATTGTGCCTCCCTGCATGGCAGGGGGCTGGATTAGATGGCCCTTGGAGGTCTCTTTGAACTCTAGGATTCTATATCAGGAGTAGGCAATACGGGATCTAATGGATACACTTTTTCTCTCTTATTCTGATCAAGGCCAACCCTTTTGGGATCCAAATGTTTCCTGTCTTTCCTTCACTTTCTGCCTCCTAAAGAGAAGAGGAAAGAGTAGGGAGGGGACTTGTGGAGATCTCCAGCCCGCCATGTGGCCCCCAAGTTAGAAAGTTTGCCCGTGCCTGAATTAGGACAATCCACAGGAAAGTTACATCAAACTTCTGAGTGTGAAGATGGACTTACTCTGTCCATCTTCACACTCTACTATCGTAAACCTTTAACTACTGATTTCTCTATTGTGCATGCTTAGAATAGAATGTTACTTTTTACTACGGTTCAATTTAACAATCTTTTTCACAGCCTCTTCATTAACAGTTCGACAGTTTGCATTGATTTGCAACAATCCATTTAATGTTTAAAAATGTGTGTTCCCCCTTTTTTGGCGCTTCTTTCTTTGCAAAATAGAAGCTTTGTCCTCTTTTATATGCTCTTTGTCTTTAGGCCTGGCCAGCAGAGCTAGTGGTGAGACATTGTGGGAGTTGTAGTTAATGGAGAGTCACACATTGCCTACTTCTTTAATAAAATATTTGTGTACCTCCAACTCATACCTGGTTTACAGCAAACCTTAGGTGAACTTTCCATGTGGTTTTCATGGCAAGCTGTTGCCCTTGCTTTCCTGAAGAGACAGGGAGTATGACTTGCCAAGGTCAACCAATAGATTTTCGGCCTGAGCCAAATCATAGTCCAATACTCAAACCACTACATCCTATTCTGTATTTGTATAACTAATTTTTATTCAACAAACCTATAATTACATAAATACCATATTATGCAAGTGTTATAACAGTAGTCCAAAAGACAAATAAGCATTTCATTCAAAACAGGAAAAGGGACCATATTCCCCCTTACCAAAATTAAAACATTGTTTTTCTTAATATAAAATGCTAACCTAAATCAACCAACAATCTAAAACAGTCGCTATCTTCTAACTTTCCTCCCTGGCACTATTCGTCCAACATTCTCGGGCTCTTGGGAATTCCTCCCCGGGGTGCTCATAAACCCTCCCATCTCCAAATCAGCTGCCCAAACAACATTTCATCCCATGCCAAGCTCTCTGTGGGAGACTGCGGGAAACCCCAGTCATCTAGCTCATCCTCAGAATCCACCTCTGCTGCTGCACTAATAATGGAAAGGTGCCCTCCAGGCACGAACGAGAACTGCTGTGCTACACATATGACACATTTCTAAAACAAAGGACAAAATTAAAATTGTTTTCTTAATATAAAATGAGTCGTTCTAACCACTACACCCCACACAACCCTACTAAACATGTGGTGCTCATCTCCATTTCTAAGCCAAAGAGCTGGTGTTGTCTGTAGACACCTCCAAGATCATGTGCCAGCATGACTGCATGGAGCGCCGTTACCATACTGCCAAAGTGGTACCTATTGATCTATTTACTTTTGCATGTTTTCTGAACTGCTAGGTTGGCAGTAGCTGGGCCTAACAGCAGGAGCTCACCCACTCCCCAGATTCGAGCCACCAACATTCAGATCTGCACAGCCTACACATAGAATAAGAACTAATATATAAGTCTCACACTAATTGCTTGTTTGTTTGAATGTCTCAATTTACTGCTCCTTTAAAATATCCCTGTATAACCACCCTTGTCCTTTATATAACACTGTACTAAGTCAGGGAAGCAATGTTAGAATTTTGTCCTTTGGGGTTAAAAGGTGATCAATTCATCCCTTTCTTTCTTGAAATTGGTCAAGGATTGCTCCTCAATCAACATTGTCCATTTGTCTATCTCAGCTAACTCATATATCTTGAAAAGCCAATCTTCCTGTGTCGGGATAGTTTGAGTCTTTCCATTCCTGGATGATATTTTCTCATGGCCAGTGCAGCTTTTGTTTATTCGTATCTGGCTGTGTGAAGTTGGAGTTGTCCTGCAATTGGGAAACACCTTCTGCGTGCTTCAGTGAACCATCAGTCCTTCATTCTTGGCTTCTTTCTCTTCTAGGACAAAGTTGAAGCAAAACAGGCTGCTTTGGTTGAGAAGAACAGGTGTTCCCCTTTGCCTCCTGGAGTCCTCACCCCTCCTCAGAGTAGTAAGAAATTGCCTCAGCTATGACCGAGACCTCTTGGCTTGAAGTGCCTTCTTAGTTATTTCTCCACCACAAAATGCTGCCATTGATTGACAGAACATCTACAAAATTGTACAATGCAAGCTGTTTTATTTTATTTTTTATGGAAGAAATGTATATCATGGAGATTATTTTTATGGGATGCTTATTTTTAAATGAACTGCTTGAGTACACCAGCCACCCCAAACAACAGGCATTTGCTTGGTTCGCTGCTAAAGGAGGGTGATACTCAATGTGTTGATTCTCAGAAAGGAGAAGGGCTTGTGCTCTTGGCTCTTCTGGACCACTTTGGATCTTCTACTTTGCTGCGGGAGATGAACCTCTCTTTAGTTTACAACTTGAAATTTTTTTGCAAAAACAAAACTCTATGTATGAATGCTCTTACATGTCCTTAATTTTTAAATAAAGTGCTTTTTGTGTGTAGTCCCGTGCATGTCTTCTTACACAGTGTTTGAGTCATGAAAAGTTCGGTAACAGAAAAAGGTTTCTGAACGCCACCTAGTGGCTGTTTTAGACATTTACACAAATAGTTGAGCCACAAAGTGAAGTCTTTATGATGGACTCTGCAGAAAATGCTTCAGCTGTACACCAAGGAAAAGGAAAATCTGCCTATTTAGCAATCCTTATAAATGCTGATTCCCTTTTGTAAATGTTTGAGTTTTGTACGGATTTGATATACGAGGGGGCGTTCATTAAAGATTTCCCCTGATCCACTTCCTGTGGACCGAGAGCAATGAAACTTGGCACAGTTATTAGTCCTTCTCTACGTAGGTGCCTCCTTGGGACACATACTTTGCCCATCTTTTTAAGCAACTGTAAATACCTTGCTTGTAGAAGTTGACATGTTGTGACTTTCACGTTGTGAAATCAGAGTCTCATTACCTGAAAAATGCTTGCCCTTCAAAAAGAACTTTGCAACTGACTGACTGACTTGACTTGATTATTTCTGAGTCGCCCTCCACGTTAGTGCTCCGGGCGACTTACAACAAGGAAGTTATGTCCAAGAGGTGGAAGTCCAATGGTGTGTGGTGAAGGGGGATGCAGTAGAATTTCAAAACCATTTCAAAGGATCATTCTTCCATTTGGGCAACATGCAAGTTGTAAACTGGTGCATTGTCTTGCAGAAGGCTGACACCTTTGGTGAGCATGCCACATCTCTTGGTTTTGATGGCCTCCTGCAATTCTGCAGCAGTGAAGCATAGTACGCCCCAGTGATCATGGTACCCTTTGCTAGGAAAGCTATCAATATAGTACCGTGTTGATCCCAAAATGCAGTGAGCATAACCTTGCCTGCTGAGAGTTGGGCACGTGCCTTCTTTGGAGGTGGTGAGTAAGGATGCTTCCATTGCATCAACTGGACTTCAGTATCAGGGCCATAATGATGGACCCAGCTTTCATCCTGTGATCAGTCTATTGAAAAAAAAGTCCTAGTTTCCATGGTTCATCGTCAAAGGAACTTGAGAGCATTTCACTTGTTTCTGCTTCTGGAAAGGTGTGAGCAGCTGGAGTACCCAGTGAGCAGATACCTTATGCATGTGAAGATTGTCTCGGATTATTTTTTCCACAGACCCCACACTAATCTTGGATGTTTTGGGCTAGGTGGCAAATGGTTAAGTGGCGATTTTTCAAAATTGAGACCACTTGTTGGATAGTGTGTCCATCAATAACAGAGAGGGGTCGCCCTGGTATGGAACTGTTTGCACCGAAGTCCGACCACATTTGAATTGACGATGCTAGTTCTTGACTCCATCATATGATGGGGAATCAACACCAGAAACCTCTTTCATCTCATTGAATGTCTCATTTCAAGTAAAGGAACTTGAGGACTGCTCTATTCCACTGGGTCCATTATCAAACCTCACACCACTTCATCTGTAAAATCAAGATAAGTTCTGAGTTGTCAATTGGCATGTAAACAATAGAGACTTATCTATATATATAAAGGAAGAGTCGTCATGGAACGACCGTCCCAAGCAGAGAAACCATACAACGCAGAGACACCAAACTTGCCAACAGAAATAGGCCTCAGACAAGGTACATTTGTAGCAAAGAAACTTTCCCCCCCAAAACCTAGAAAGCCCCCAAAACAATGAGTTAAAAAAACTACATTTCCCAACATCCTCCAGGGCTGCCAACGACTCTCCCAGCCTCTACATTCTGACAACATGATTGGCTGCCAATAAGAACGGATTTGCATAACTCCTGTACTGGCCAGCCAACATGAACATTCTGACCCAGGAGGATAAGGCAAAGGGCTGAGGCACAAGCACAAACACTTCCCACAGAAAATTTACACCCCTACAAGTCACAGACCACGCCCAAAATTGACAGTAAGGCTTCATTAACTTAATTTCCCTGACTAGGCCTCACTTAATGGAATGCTGTTTACGCTTTGAATTGACAGTAAGGCTTCATTAACTTGATTCTCCCGACTAGCCCCCAGCTCATTGGACATTGTGCATGGCCTGAATTGACAGTAAGGCTTCATTAACTTGCTGTTCCTGACTAGGCCTCCGCACATGGGACATTGTGTATGGCCTGAATTTACAGTAACCTACCTTGGCACACAGAGCCCCTATGACCCACGCTACATTCTACTGCAGTTTGGAGGAGGGTGGACCATGGATTATGGGACTTGAAGTACCTCCATGGATAATGGGATTTGTAGTACTTCAAAACCCATCATTCCCCACAGACCACTGTGTCCCAGAACCAAGACCGATAAAGACCAAACTTGGCAAACAATGCCCCCCATTACCCACACTCCATCCGACTGCAGATTAGAGGAGGACACACCATGGATAATGGGATTTCAAGTACCTCCACTCACTTCCAAAGTACCCCACCCACACACGCATCAACCTCTACATCAACACAGCAGACGGAAAGACAAAAAACATTGTATATCCACAAACTATGCAGAACGCCAGCAACACCACACAACTCCCCAGGACTTCAACATCCCACCCACCAGAACAACCCACAACAACACAGCCATGACCCCAACAACACCATAACTAACAACTCCAACCCTTACATACTCAGACTTCCTCGCATCTCCAAAATAGGGCACAGCAACGCGTGCCGGGTACAGCTAGTATTGATATATATGCACAGTATGTGCAGTTTCAGCATCCTTTGATAAATAGAAGTGGGTCGGGAAATCTTTAACGAACGCCTCTTGTACCTATATATCTGGGAAACACATCAGGTGGAAAGATGTTGTGAGTGAAAGAAGCCTTGCTCTGGTCTAGTATTGATAACTTTGGAAGGTACACCATAGTAGCATAGTTGTTCTTCCCCAAGAACAGTTGAGCAGCACATTTTAAAAAACAATTGCATCATCCAGGCTATATATTTACCTGTTTACCACTAAGAACAGCTTATACCTATAATTTGGCTCAAGGTTGTGATATCGGCACAATCCCCATCCTTCCAGTTTGGATGGAGGCCCACACAGATCCTGCTAGAAAGTCATAGCTAAAGAAAGATTTAAGGAGTTCTAGAAAAACAGCTGGTTTTCATCAGACATATTTCCCAATTGATGTGGTCATCTTCTATTATATATAGGAAGAGCCGTCATGGGAAGACTACCTCAAACAGAGAAGCCTTACAACGCAGAAACACCAAACTTGCCAACAGAAATAGGCCTCAAGCAAGGTACGTTTGTAGCAAAGAAACTTTTCCCCCCAAAACCTAAAAGGCCCCCAAAACAACGAGTAAAAATAAAACTACATTTCCCAGCATCCTCCGGGGCTGCCAAAGACTCCCAGCCTCTACATTCTGACAACATGATTGGCTGCCAATAAGGGCGGATTTGCATAACTGCTGTACTGGCCAGCCAACATGAACATTCCGACCCATAACAAACTGCCAGAAGAGTGCCAGAGCCTCCTCCAACACTTTCAAATCAGAAGACCATGATGGAGATCAACACCATTCAAGGGGAGCTCTTCTTCCTTTCCCAAAAGATCTCCAGTGGCTTGGAATTCCACATTAATAAGAGGACCATCCAGCAACAATGGGGTTTGCCAAGGAGGGTGCTCCAGCCCCTCTATATGCTGGCTCCAAGGGATGGAGGTCATCACCAAGTACCTTCTGATGCCCAGCGCTGGAAGAGCTCCCTCAGATGGCCTGTCCATGAGGAAAGCCTCATCGGACATCGACCAATGGGTGCAAAAGACACAGAGCAGGACATCTTGAAAAAGAGAGGAGCAGAAAGTAAGCTAGACATGAAGATCTTGAGAAAGGTGGCTAAAAGGATATGGAAAGGATTTTTAACAGTCCCCCAACAGACACTGGACGCACCTGTGAAGAGATCCCCTGACAGGACAAGCCCTCCCCAAGCTGATCCGTCCTGGCCATGGTACAAGTCAAACCCGAAGGACTGCAGGCAAAGAGCTGAGGCACAAACATAAAACACCCAATTCACTAACAACAATTCCAACCCTTACATACTCAGACTTTCTCGCATCTCCTAAATAGGGCACAGCAACGCATGCCGGGTACAGCTAGTGTCTACACAGGCATGTAGCCGGGGGCCTAAGGGGGCTTCAGCCCCCGCAATTCTCAGGGTGGGCCGCGAAAAGACCTTACTGGTACATTATTTAAACTGTTATGTTTATTCATATCATGATCTGATCACCATGCTCATTATATCCCACATTCATGGGGTTATTGGCATAACAATACAAAAGGTTTGCTAGGGTAGACCCTCTTCCACCCAGTCTCAGCTCCCCCTGAACCAAACTCACCCCCAAATCAAAATCCTGGCTACGGCCCTGTGTCTACATATTATAGAACACACCGTGTCAACAGAGAGCCAGGACCTGGATCTGAAGGGGGTTTACCGAAGCATTGACATGAGATGCACTTAAGAACTTTTGTAATATTCAGCAGTATTATTGGATATACTCATTTCCCAAACAGGTTACGATGCAAGAAATACATATGTTTTTCCCAATTTGGGCATTTTTCTTAAATGAGGCCGTTTATGTTTACAACTTCCAAAAGGCAGTTGTAAATTGGTCGGTAATGGAATGAGTGTAAATGTCAACTTCATCAGTGCAATGTTGACAATTTGATCGTTTTATTGTCAATAAGATGTGGAAGGTTGTCATATTTTCAAATTCACATAAAGCCCCATTTTCCTTAAAGCAAAAAAAGAAGGCTGCTATAATATCTAATGGGATGGGGAGGTTTACGTATGCTTTCTTGACTTGAGATGATCACATTGTATTAAATCAGCGGCTGGTGCTTCAGAAAGGCATGCATCCCCCCCCTTTGAGCCGCCTCTTACATTTTATGGGGTAATAAGAGTCGATTTTGTCTCTACTGCTCAGAGGGCAGCCTCCTCACCTTAAGCTTCACCCTTGTCTAGACTTAGTTACTATCTGCAATAACATGCAAGACCAACATTCCCACTGTATGAAGGCAGGCTAAGCTGTCAATTACGGCGACTGGTTGTGATATAAGCAAACATTTGGAATATTTCAAAATCAAGCAAATTAATTTCTCTATGAGTCCCTCGAATGATTCTCTAGACTATTTATCCACATTGTGACGGCAGCAAGAATAGTCTGGGCTAAGCACTGGAGGGAAAAAAGAAGCCCCTGACAACAAAGAGATCATAAACAAACTCCTGGATATAGCTGAAAATGACAAATTGACTTATCTAATGAGACAAGGGTCCGCAGAATCCTTCAACGAGACATGGAAACCATTTATTTTATTTGTTAAGGAAAAGAGGTCAGAGGACCTGAAAGGTTACTGGATCTAATACTCTATAGACGACAATGACAATGGACCCTCTTGGAAACCTAGGCGGGTACATCCTCTAGGAATGGCAATGAGCTCAACGAAAGAGCACAGTCCAAGGCCGTGGGTGAAGTCAACCTATGTCCTTTTTAATGTGGGAGAGTGATGTTATGTATGTATTGTCACCCTGAATGTCAACCCCATCTCCCTACCCCCCCCCCCCTCATGTTATATTGTTGTATCAAGGTTCGACATGAATGGTGGTATGTACTACGGTTTTTGTTCTGTTTTTAAACAATAAAATTCTATTATTAAAAAAAGAAAAAAAAGAATGATTCTCTAGCCCTGAATCTTCCCAATCAGTACCTGAAGAAGTCAATGCTTTTGTTTTGAAACTTGCAGACTATGGGCAAGTGTTTCTCAACCTTCCTCATGCCGTGACTCCGTAATACAGTTCATGTTGTGACCCCCAGCCATAAAATTAATTTTGTTGCTACTTCATAACTAATTTGGCTACTTTTATGAATTGTAATGTAAATATTTGATTTGCCTGATGTGTTTTTATTCACTGGACCAAGTTTGGCACAAATACCCAATACAGCCAAATTTGAATACAGGTGGGGTTGTGGGGAATTGATTTTGTCATTTTGGAGTTGTAGTTGCTGGGATTTATAGTTCATCTACAATCAAAGAGCATTCTAAACTCCCAACAATGATGGAATTGAACCAAACTTGGCACACAGAACTCCCATGACCAACAGAAAATACTGAAAAAATGTATATTTTCTGATGGTCTTTGACAACCCCTTTGAAACCCCCTTGCGACACCCCGGATCCCGATCCCCAGGTTAAGAAACTCTGCTATAGATTGATCTGTGGACCACCACTTTGAGTAGCACTGTCTAATGGCTGACAAATAAAATAAGCTAAAGCATCTTTGAAAGATGACCATCCAAACTGTGTTTAAAAACACAAACCCTACCGTCCATAATGCAACTCATTCCTGTCATGCCGATCACTCTCATATTCAGGCAAAATATTCAGTCTTTTCCTATCATTTTAATCCACTGGTACAAGTCCTACCCTTTGGAGACAACAAGCTTTCTCCATATTCACAACTATAAAATGTTTTAATCCTCTTTATGTTCCACCATCACTATTGGGTCAGCATTTCCTGTATTGGAGGTCATATCTAGGATAGAAGAATGGCCAGAAAGTAGCGGAACCACCAGATGTCACTGGATTATAGAGAGCTCCCCTTTTCCTAAATATATGTGCATTGATTCCAAAATGTTTTAAAATGACTTAGCTACTTCCACATGTAATCCGCTTTCAGTAATACTTAGGCCTTCCTCCTGGATGTAGACAAGGTGTAGCGTTCTTTTGGGCAATGCTTGGCTATCAGATATTTGCAGTGACTGTAATGTGAGAGGGTTTGGTTTTTGACTAATGGGCCATGCAATGCAGATGAGTCCTCAGGTAGATGTTGCCCAGGGCTAATTAAACTGGGTTGGTTAATAAGGATTAGTCAACTTTAACCCTGTTTCTGAGCTAATGTAATCCCCAAGTAAGCTATTCTTAACCTCTCATAAAAGCAGCCATATGTAAATACAACGCCAATGATCTCTCATAACCTAATCAAAACTCAAAGGGCCTCAATGTTACATTTCTGATACATAAGCAAAATGTTAATATAATTTCCCCAAACAATAGTAGTGATGGGGAAGAATTGAATGATAGAACAAACATACGCTTTGATTTTATATCTTTCTGTCTTCTGCTCAGTATTGCTGAACTCAGGGAGCTATTCTCTCCCCTCTATTATTTAACATCTACATGCGACCACTTGCTCAGCTGGTATGTAGCTTTGGGCTTGAGTGCCATCAGTATGCCGATGACACTCAGCTCAATCTGAGGATGGAGGGCCGGCCTGACTCCGTACCCAATAATTTCCACCTGTGCCTCGAAGCCGTTACTGTATGGCTGCGAGCCAGCAGGCTGAAGGTGAATCCAGCGAAAACGGAAATCCTATGGCCGGGCCGTCCAGGCAATAGGGATATCCATCTGCCGACCCTGGATGGCGTGGCACTATGCCCGTCATCGTTAGTAAAAAGCCTGGGTGTCCTTTTGGACCCTCTGCTGTCAATGGAGGCTCAAATCTCCACTGTCAGCAGAACTGCTTTCTTCCATCTGCGACAGGCAAGGTGTCTGGCCCCCTATCTATCCTGTAACGACCTAGCCATGGTGATCCAGGCCACAGTCATCTCAAGACTTGACTACTGTAACGCTCTTTACATTGGCCTACCCCTGATGGTGATCCGGAAACTTAAACTAGTGCAGAACGCTGCAGGGGAACCTGCAAGTTGTCGTATTACAACAGTTCTCCAGGGTCTGCACTGGTTACCTATTGAACACCGGATCACTTTCAAGGTATTAGTCTTGACTTTTAAGGCCTTATATGGTCTGGGGCCAGTGTACTTGAGGGATTGTCTGTTCCCATATAACCCCCCGAGATCTCTACGGTCAGAGGATCAGAACCTCTTAGATATTCCCAGTGTGAAATCCTTCCGCCTGACAACAACTCACTGAAGGGCTTTTTCCATCATCGCCCCGGTTCTATGGAACGCCTTGCCACCTGAGACCCGGGCCTTGCGAAGCTTAATTATCTTTCGCAAAGCATGTAAAATCTACCTATTTAGGCAGGCCTTTGAGTCTTGAATTCAAATCTGTTTTAATTTGGTTGTTTTATTCAGTTATTGTTTTTATATAAAGCTTACTTGTAAACTGCCCCGAGCCGCTGGGAGTGGCGATGTAGAAATCCAATAAATAAATAAACTTCCCATCCCTGGACTGTGCTTTCAGGATCCAAATTGGACTCCCGTTTCCAATCCTCTTGAATGTCTATTGTGTATTGTATTTGCAATGCTTAACCTTGTTCCTTTGCCAGATAGAAGCTCCCATAGATCAACAGTAAGGTATTCCTTCTCTTTGAAAAAGATCCAACACAAAAAGGAGAGGAGTAAAAATCATGTTATGTGTCCTAGTTTCAGAGAATGACACCACTGTGGCAACTCTTGAAACTTCTCAGGGAGGTCCCATTTGCTTCCATTTCATGGATGAAGAATTTACAAATGATTAATTGGAAATTATTAAGCAGAGTTTGGATGGCCAAACTATTTATTTATTTACCACCTTTCTACCCCGCCTTTCTAACCGTGGAGGGGACGATCATAGTCGGAGATTAGATGTCTGTTGAAACTCATCCAAACTCTATTATTCTTTGCTTCATATCTGAGCCGTAAAGGTAAAGGTAAAAGGTTTATTTATTTATTTGTCATGTTTCTATACCGCCCTTCTCAGCCCGAAGGCGACTCGGGACGGTTTACACAGGCAGTCTCTGCCCTCAATACAACACAGCAACAAGGCAACCCCCCCCAAACCATATAATAACAAATTAAAAACATACAATTGCAGTCTCAGTGTTTGAATTGTGCCCGGTAGCAAACTGGCAGCCAGTGGAGTTGGCACAACAGGGGAGTTGTACGCTCCCTGAGTGCCGCTCCGGTTATCAACCTGGCTGCTGTCCGTTGGACTAGTTGCAGCTTCCGAACAGTCTTCAAAGGCAACCCCACGTAGAGCGTGTTGCAGTAATCTATACGGGATGTAACCAGAGCGTGGACCACCCTGGCCAAGTCAGACTTCCCAAGGTATGGGCACAGCTGGTGCACAAGTTTTAACTGTGCAAATGCTCCCCTGGTCACCGCCGAAACCTGGGGTTCCAGGCTCAGCGATGAGTCCAGGATCACACCCAAACTGCGAACCTGCGTCTTCAGGGGGAGTGTAACCCCATCTAACACAGGCTGTAACCCTATGGCCTGTGCGGCCTTTTGACTGACCAGGAGTGCCTCTGTCTTGTCTGGATTCAATTTCAATTTGTTCGCCCTCATCCAGTCCGACACAGCGGCCAAGCACCGGTTCAGGACCTGAACAGCCTCCTTAGTAGCAGGTGGGAAGGAGTGACAGAGTTGGACATCATCTGCGTACAGATGACACCGCACTCCGAAACTCTGGATGACCTCCCCCAGCGGCTTCATGTAGATGTTAAACAACATGGGAGAAAGTAGTGAACCCTGAGGAACCCCACAAGACAATGGTTGTGCTGTTGAACAGGTGTCTCCCAATAACACCTTCTGAAATCGGCCCTCCAGAAAGGACCGGAGTCACTGCAAGACAGTACCTCCAAGCCCCATCTCTGCAAGGCGTCCCAGAAGGATACCGTGGTCAATGGTGTCGAAGGCCGCTGAGAGGTCCAGCAGAACCAACAGGGAACACTCCCCCTGTCAAACTCCTGGCGTAGATCATCCACTAAGGCGACCAAGGCTGTCTCGGTACCATGCCCCGGCCTAAAACCAGACTGCGCCGGATCCAGATAATCCGTGTCTTCCAAGAATACCTGGAGTTGTGAGGCCACCACACGTTCCAGGACTTTGCCCAAGAAGGGAAGATTGGAAACAGGCCGATAGTTGACGAATTGAGTGGGGTCCAGTGATGGTTTCTTCAACAGCGGTTTTATAACAGCTTGTTTTAAGCTCGCTGGAATGTTGCCTTCCTGGAGGGAGGCATTGACCACCACCTTCACCCACTTGGCCAATCCCCCTCTGGCCTCCTTTAGAAGCCAGGATGGGCAGGGGTCTAGGATGCATGTGGTCACAAGTATCTTGTCCACATCCTCGGGTTTCACCAATTGAAATTGATCCATCAAAATCGGACAAGCAAGTGCTCCAGCTACATCCTCAGAGACTGCCTTTAACATGGTGTCCAAGCCAGAACGGATCAAAGCGACTTTATCTGCAAAGAACTGAGCAAATGCTTCACAGCGGGCTGCCGAGTTGTCAGGGCTCCCATCCTGGAAGGTGGGATGCAATAGGCCTCTGCATTTCCAAAAACTTGTTTGAAGAGCCAGGTTTTTAAAGTAAAGTCAGGAGGGAAGGGGCCGATTTAATATCCCTAGGAAGGGAGTTCCACAGCCGAGGGGCCACCACTGAGAAGGCCATGACTCTCGTCCCCACCAAACATGCCTGCAAGAAAGGCGGAATCAAGAGCAGGGCCTCCCCAGACGATGTTAAGTTCCTATATGGTTTATGCGGAGAGATACATTTGGACAGGTAAGCTGGACTGGAACCGTTTAGGACTCCAGGTGTTTTGGACTTCAACTCCCACAATTCCTATCAGCCAGTAGTTGAAGTCCAAAATAACTGGAGGGCCGAAGTATGCCCATGCCTGATCTAGACTGTAGATTTGCCTCAAACCTGAGCAGCTGGCCATCTATGCAAGAACATTTTTGCCAACATGTTTCTTATTTTCCTCAAGTTTACATCTCCCAAATTTCACGGTTGCAACGAGGCAGGCTGCCGGAGTGATGAAAATAAATCTGTAACCTTCTATTTCCCACCCCGCTATGTGTGAAGTTCACTTCTACCCCTTTTCCCCTACATATACACACACTTTATGCATGATTATGCAGGCGTAGCAAAATACTGACACTCCTCTTCCAATGCGCTGTGTGAAGGAATACATATGCACAGTGCTCCGTTCTCAGAAGACCATATGCTTGGGTCTGACAGCTTAAAATAACCTAGAAGGAGTGATGTCTTAATTCAAATGACGAACTTCCTCTTCAGCACCACCTATCTTTCAAGGTTAATTAATCTTCCTTAAAACACCTAAATCCATGTTTGGCTGAGATGTACAAAGATTCTTTGATTTCTGAGGAGGGTGACAAGATGGTGCTAACATAGGAGGCATGTTCTTATTCTTATGTGATGGAACAACTGTTGTTTCACAAGATCTTTAGCCTTCCTTGCCAAAGAGTTCTAGTGCCTCAACAAACTATAACTCCTAGGATCCCATGGCAATAAAAAGTGGTTTCAAACTGCATCAATTCGATAATGTAGAGCAGTGGTCCCAACCTTTGGTTCTCCAGGTGTTTTGGACTTCAACTCCCACAATTCCTAGCTGTCAGCGCCGCTTGACCCGGTTGACAGCATCTGGCGGGCTTTGAACTGGAACCGCCCTTTGAAGTGCCAGGCTCCTTTTCCTGAACTTTGATATGCGGAGAGCCGGATGGTCATCCCTGAGGAAGGAGGGGCACCGCAGGGGGCGGGCCAGGAGGGCTTTTGAAGAGAACCTCACGCGGGAAAACTTTAGTCTATCTTTGCCTACTTTGGATTAAGGACCTATTAAACCATTTTTCCTTCAACCACGCTTGGAGTGAGCTTGATTTACTAGACCCCCCTTGCCGGAGCTTATATAAAGATAGACTCACCAACTTCTACGGCCGTGAAAGCCTTCCGACCGTAGCCACCTTCGTAAGATGTCTCAAGCGGAGATGGACCCCCTCGATGACCAGCTCCCCGAGGACTTGGGTGAGGAAGAGGACATTGAGGAGGATGGGGATGGAGACGAAGCTGAAGCCCCTGCGGCAGCAGCCCAGGCCAGAGGCGCAGAGATGGGAGCAGAGGCGCCGCCGCTCCTCAACCCCTACGATGGACGGGCCTGGCGCAAGGTGCCGGCGCTCTCGGAGGCAGAAACCCAGCCCGGGCGGCGGGTTCCCCAGTACTGCCGAACTACGGCTGGAGGTGCAAGTATTCCAGCTGACGGAGGCGGTGCAGAAGCTCCAGTCCCAGATTGAGTTATTGCTGGCCAGAACGGAGGAGTTGCCGTGGGCTGTACCGGATGGGCGACGCCGGGAGAGGTCGGTGAGCCAAGCTACGGAGAGGCCAGCCAGGCCGTCGGGGAGAGTGACTTTCCGGGACAGCGGAGATGACTTCATTCCTCACAGGGGTGCCTCTACCTTCAACCTGGGCCAGGCCGACCAGAGCCAAGAGGCGGCGGGAAGCCGGAGGGACCTGAAGGTAAAGTTCGACGGGGACCCCCGCCAACTATCCTACTTTGTCACCAACGTACAGAACTATATGCTGGACTATGGGGATTCGTTCCCTTCGGAAGGGGCCAGGGTACGGGCTGTGGGGGCCAACCTGAAGGAGGCCGCAGCTGACTGGCTGGTGCAAATGACGGACACTCAAGCACCGCAGCTGAGGCGGTTAGACGCCTTCCTAGATGCCCTACAAACCCGGTTCAGGGACCCCCTGGCCGGCGAGAAGGCCAAGGCCCAGCTGAAAAAGATTTATCAAGGCCAGAGGTCCGTGTCTGAGTACGCCTTAAGCTTCAAGGCCCTAGTGGGAAGGTTCCGAGGCTGGTCGGCGACCACCATATTGGAGTGCTTCAAGGCAGGCCTGAGGCAGGATATCCTTGAGTGGGCCATGCACCGGGGAAACCCTGAGACTTTAGAGGACTGGATAGTCTCGGCGGGGGAGAGTGGAGTGCGACATGGAGCAGATGCCGCGACGCTACCGAGATAGCGGGAGAACCCGAGGAGTGGGGTCGGCCCTGTCGGGGAGGCCGGGATCGGGGCGGAAGCCATCGCTGAGGGCCTGGTCCGGCAGCCGGGAAGGCCAAAGGAGTAAGAAGGGAGCCTGCTTCTCATGCGGCCGAGAGGGTCACCGAGCAGCGGATTGCCACAAGAAGCCCCCCTCGCCGAAGCCGGAAAAGGCGCCGGAGGCCAAACCAAATCCCCAAACCAAGACTCCAGTCCGAGGAAAAGCAGCCACCGCTGCGGAGACTGCTCGGGCGCCCCGGAGCCTGCGAGAGGCGGAGGAGCTGGAGCCAGAGACGGAGGAAAGTGACCCTGAATGGATGGCGGGAAACTACAACGATCTGCTGTAGACGCTCGGCGGCAGATCCAAACCCTTCAGGGCGGTGAGTCTGATCCCCTTGGGTGTGACACCTACAAGTTTGATGTTAAAGTGTGGGGGCCCGGGGCGCCCCAGCCCCTAGAGACAGTGGCCATGCTGGACAGCGGGTGTACTAGGTGCCTAATGTCCCCCCAGTTGTCAAAGCAGTTGGGGATAAAGCCCCAGGCCTTGATTGAACAGATCCTCTTCTCCCAGCTAGATGGGTCCCCCGCTAACGGGAAACCAGCCACCCACAAGACAGGAGAGATAAAGGTCCAGATGGGGTCCCACCATGAGGCACTGAGATTCGTGATCTCCCGCGATGGCCCACCAGCCTATCATCCTAGGAGCCCCTGGCTGCGCGCCCAGAACCCGCAGGTCGACTGGGAGTCGGGGCCGTGAAGTTCCGGGACGGAGAGGCACGGGTGAGGATAGATGACCCCGGAGAAGGGGGAGCCCCAGAGCACGAGGGAGCTGGAGTGGGGGCAGCAGAGAGCCAACCCAGCGACGTCCACGAGAATACCGGGACTTGGAGGAAGTCTTTAGCGAGCGGGAAAGTGACCAGCTGCCCCCCCCACTGGAAGTCCGACTGCGCAATTGAAATTGACAAAGGCGCCAAACTACCCCGGCCCAAGCTATACGCCCTTTCTGAGCCAGAGAGGAAGGCATTAAGAGACTTTATTGATAAAAACATGGAAAGAGGATTCATTGAGAAATTCACCAGCCCGCTGGCGGCCCCAGTCCTGTTCCGGCCCAAGGCGGATGGGTCCTTGCGCTTGTGTGTGGACTATCGCGGCCTCAACGCCATCAGCGCCGCCAGTCCCTACCCGCTACCCCTGATGTCAGAGATATTGGCCCAGCTGGGAGGGGCGCGGCTTTTTACTAAGTTGGACATTCGTGAAGCCTTTTATAGGATACGGGTGAAAGACGAGGATTGCTGGAAGACAGCGTTCAACTGCCATTTGGGGCAGTACCAATTCAAGGTCACCCCGTTCGGACTCAAAGGAGCTCCAAAGATATTCCAGCAGTTTATCAATGAAATCTTCAGGTACTTGCTCTACAAGGGAGTTCTAGTCTACCTGGATGACGTGCTTATCTACTCCACGTCGGAGGCGGAACATATTGAACTGACCCGGGAGGTGCTGCGCCGCCTGCGGGACAACCAGCTCGTCGGCAAGCTGTCCAAGTGTGAGTTCCACAAACAGGAGTTGGACTATTTGGGGTACCGGATCTCCACGAGGGGCCTGGCCATGGACCCTAGTAAGGTACGGGATGTGTTGGCATGGGGGCGCCCGAACCCGGCGACAGCTACAGGGCTTCCTGGGGTTCACCAATTTCTACCGGCAGTTCATCCAAGACTTCGCCAAGATAGCGCTCCCCCTGACTGAACTGTTAAAAACCAAAGGCTTGGGGGAGACGAAAAAAGCAAGGTCCCCAGGGGCCAAGTTGAGCTGGACGCCACAGTGCCAGGCCGCCTTCGACAGCCTCAAGCAGAGCTTCACCAGTCAGCCACTGCTGACACACCCCCAACCCGACCGGCCGTTCACAGTACAGTGCGATGCCTCTGAAGCGGCCTATGGGGCAGTACTCCTACAGCGGGACGAAGGGGGCACCCTGCGGCCTTGTGCCTACCTCTCCAAGAAGTTCACGCCGTCGGAGAAGCGCTGGCATGTATGGGAGAAGGAGTCCTTCGCAGTACGAGCCGCCCTGAGCCACTGGAGGCACTTCCTGGAAGGCACCGCCTTGCCCTTCGAAGTGTGGACGGACCACAAGAACCTACAGGCGCTGCAGTCCCCGCAAAGGCTCAACGCGAAGCAGCTGAGATGGGCGCAGTTCTTCAGCCGCTTCAACTTTGAGCTCAAATACTTGCCCGGGCCGAAGAACGTGCTAGCCGACACCCTGTCTCGGATGCCTGAGGCCGACTACTCGGCGCCCGAGGAGATGGGGACCGTGTTCACCAAGCGCCAGTTGGGCCTGGTGGCCCGCACCCGGGCGGCAGACAGGGTCCCTCAGCCCGCCGTCCCCGGGGCGCCGGAGCTGTTGGTGGACTTGGCAGCAGCCTACAGTACAGACGCATGGCTCAAGGAGCATCGGGCGGACCTGACTGAAGCAGGGGGGATCTGCTACTACAAGGACAAACTCTACGTGCCGCTGAGCCAACGGGCTCGGATCCTGGGCCAGGGCCACGACTCCACATTGTCCGGCCATTTCGGCCTCACCAAGACCCTGAAGCTGCTGGCCCGGCAGTTCTGGTGGCCGGCGATGCGGAAGGACACTAACGACTACATCTCCGAATGCGAGGTGTGTGCAAAGAACAAACCCAAGCTGGGCCGCCCGACGGGTCTCCTCCAGACGGTCGCCGACCCCGCCGAGCTCTGGAGCGAAATCGCTATGGACTTTGTAGTTGACCTGCTGCCCAGCGGCGGATACACCACCATCTGGACGGTGGTGGACTTCTTCTCCAAGCAGGCTCACTTCGTCCCGCTCCGCCGGCTCCCTACTGCCCCAGAGTTGGCCCGCCTGTTCACGCACCACGTTTTCCGGCTCCACAGGTGCCCGCACCGGGTCGTGAGTGACCGGGGCCCGCAGTTCACGTCCAGGTTCTGGAAAGCGTTCCTGGCGGGCCTGGGCTCACAGCGGGCTCTGAGCACAGCTTTTCACCCGGAGACCAACGGCGCGATGGAACGAGTTCAACGGACCTTGCAACAGTACCTCCGATGCTACTCCACCTACCAGCAGGACAACTGGGCCGAGCTACTGGACGTGGCGGAATACAGCTACAACAACTCCGAACACGTCTCAACGGGGGCCTCGCCGTTTCCCCCTTCCCTGCGCTGGCCCCGGCAGCAGACCCAACCGCGCCGCCGACGGACTGGGGGGTCAAGGTGGCAGCCGCTTGGCCGCAAATACAGACGGCGCTGTGACAGGCTCGGGACTCTTACAAGCTGCATGCCGACAAGAAGTGGGGGCCCCAGCCAGTCTACGCCGTGGGGGACCGCGTGTTCCTGTCCACCAAGCACCTCAAGTCCACCCAGCAGTCACGCAAGTTTGCGAATAAGTTTGTGGGGCCTCTCCGCGTGGTGGAAGTTATTAACCCTGTGGCAATTAAGCTGGACCTTCCCCACACCTGGCGCAAGGTCCACCCTGTCTTCCACGTGAGCTTACTCAAGAAAGCTGTGTCCGACCGGAAGTGGTCCGAGCCCGAAGACGCTCCGGTGCCTATCATGGTGGGGCCCCACACCCACTTTGAGATCAGGAAATTTTGGACTCGCGGCGCCTCAAGGGCCGCCTTAGCTATCTAGTTAAATGGACTGCCAAAGACTTACACCCTGAATGGGTGCTAGCCCAACACGTGAGGGCCCAGAAAATGCCTAAGGCCTTTCATGCCGCTTTCCCTGCCAAGCCGGGACCCTGATTTCTCCCCCCCCCCCTTGTTCTTCTCTCCCTTGCAGGTCGCTCCTTTCCGGAGGGGGGCGCTATGTCAGCGCCGCTTGACCCGGTTGTTGCCCTAACGGGTCAAGCCTCGCGCCATCAGATAAGAACAGCATCTGGCGAGCTTTGAACTGGAACCGCCCTTTGAAGTGCCAGGCTCCTTTTCCTGAACTTTGATATGCGGAGAGCCGGATGGTCATCCCTGAGGAAGGAGGGGCACAGCAGGGGGGCGGGCCAGGGAGGGCTTTTGAAGAGGACCTCGCGCGGGAAAACTTTAGTCTATCTTTGCCTACTTTGGATTAAGGACCTATTAAACCATTTTTCCTTCAACCACGCTTGGAGTGAGCTTGATTTACTAGACCCCCCTTGCCGGAGCTTACATAGCACCTATAAGATGGATGGGATTTTTGGGAAACACCTGGAGGAACAAATGTTGGGAACCATTGATGTAGAGCCGGGGTGCTCATTAGGTAAATCGCAATCTACTGGTAGATCACGTAGGGCAGGGGTGGGCAATTATTTTTTCCAAGGGGCCAAACGAGAGCCAAAAAATATTATGGAGGGCCGCACCTAAAGGCGGAACTACATTCTAATCTACATTATTTATTTATTTATTTACTATATTTACTATGTATTACACATCATTATATTAACATATTAATATATCAAGAAATATTCATATATTATTAGTATTAATATCATAATTATATTATAGTATATAGAGACATAATATATTGAAATTATAATATAATATAACATTATATTATTTATTATATTATTATTATAAAATTATTATAAAATTATTATAAAATAATAATAAAAACCACTAAAATTAAATTAAATTCAAGAAGACAAGGTGCGAACCAAGATGGAATGGCCCAATGGACCCAGCCCAGAAGATGGCAAAGCGGACCCAGCCACCGCCGCAGCAGAGGAGAGCAGAGCAGCAGGCGATCGGAGGCTGCAGGCTTCCGTCCGCTCTCGCCCCCAGCCGTTCCCCAGCTGATCACCCTGCTATGGAGTGCCTGCCATCCCTGGAAGCAATCCGGGCCTGCAGGGGGAGCAGTCGGTGATCTGAGGCGGCTGATCGCCCTGGCGACCCGGAAGACGATCTGCCAACACAGGCCCCACAGAGCCCGCAATGGGATGGCAGCGGCGGCACTCCTTCCTCTTGGCCCCACCCCCGACGCCCTTCTCCCCGGGCCGGACAGAATCAGCTGCCGGGCCGCATTCGGCCCGCAGGTCATACGTTGCCCACCCCTGGCGTAGGGTGTCCTGGTAGATCACAGGCAGGGCGGGAGGAAGGCTCAGTCTCGCCCCGCAGGCTCCCGACGCTGACCAGGTGCAGAAGGAGGTTGGACTGGATGGCCCTTGGAGGTCTCCTCATATTCTAGGAACCCATTATTATTATTATCAAAGGCTGAATGGCCATCTGTGATGAATGCTTTGATTGTTTTTCCCTTATGGCAGAAGGAGGTTGGACTGGATGGCCCTTGGAGGTCTCCTTCTACTCTAGGAACCTATTGTTGTTGTTACTATTATTATTATTAGTAGCAGAGGCTGAATGAATATTATCATCATTATTATTATGAATAAATTCAGGGGCTTATTATACTCACATTTAGTTGAATTCAGTCTTAAAATATATTATATGGCTCTCACTGAAATAGATTTCCAAATATTTTGCTTTTATGGCTCTCTGAGTAGTGGGTGGGTAGATCATTATGACTTGGTTGTTTTATAAGTAGCTCATATGCTGAAAAAGTGTGAGCACCCCTGATGTAGGGCATCCGTGTCTCTGGCCTTAATATTGAGGTGTGACCAGACAGGTCTTTCTAAAACCTGGATGCAATTTCCTCAAACCACTAAACCAGGAAACCTTGGAATACTGTGTCTAGTTCTGGGCTCCACAATCCAAAAAGGATATTGACAAGATGGAACATGTCCAGAGAATACAGCTTAATGGTGTAACATTAGAAAATGTTGACCATTTCTGCTACCTTGGCAGCTCCCTCTCTGCAAAAGTCAACATTGGTCCACGAGAAGGCCTTACTGGTACATTATTTAAACTGTTATGTGTATTCATATCATGATCTGATCACTATGCTCAATATATCCCATATGCATGGGGGTATTGGGATAATGATACAAAAGGTTTGTATCAGACTCAGTCCCCCCACAATCAAACTCACCCCTCCCCGAATCAAAATCCTGGCTATGGCCCTACAGTTGATTCCTGTGTCATTTCCTCTTTAGCCACTCCATGGGGTTCATCACAAATCACACCGCCAACAGATTTTCTTTTATTAAATAAAAATGTATCCATTTAGTGGCTCAGTTTATCTGTTAGAACGTATTCTCACCTATGAACTGTCAAGAGTGCTAAGATCGTCTGGAGAGGCCCTGCTCTGGGTCCCACCACCTTTGCAGGCGCGTCTGATGGGGACGAGGGACAGGGCCTTTTCTGTGGTGGCCCCCCGGCTCTGGAATTCCCTCCCAAATGAAATTAGATCCACCCCCTCCCTCCTGACTTTTAGGAAGCGGGTGAAAACATGGCTGTGCAATGAGGCTTTCGCAGAATGAAGGAGGAGATCGCGAAGCGACTAAAGTCGCTAACCACTTGATACGGACCGAATATATGAATTAAGTTGGACTTGATTTTACTTTGGTGAAAGGCTTTAAAATGTATTTATTGTATTATATTTTATTGTAAATTTTATTGTAAATTTATGATGTTTTTAGATTTTAAATGTTAGCATTGCATACTTGCTGTTTGCCGATCTGAGTTCCTCTTCGGAGGTGAGAAGGCCGGGGTATAAAAGTTTTAAATAAATAATAAATAAATCAAATTACTGCAAACCAATCAAAATTGTGCAAACTATAAAAGTTATAACAATACCTACACTTGAACAGTACAAGCCTTTGTTTGTGAGGGCGGAGGGGAGCATTTTTCACGTGACACATTTAAGGATTACAGGTGAAACTCTAGTGTTTCCCAACACAGTTTGGAAAACTCTTGTCTAGGCTTGTCTTGTCATGAGTGTATAGGGTCATTTTGGCAGCCTTGAATTAAAACATAGCTCTTTATAAAGAGGGATCCACGACCACCGAAGTATTGGAGACAGGGAAGATAGGAGCTTGCCACATAAGTTTCAATGACAGGAGACACATCCGTTCATCTTGCAGGCATCCTATAAGAGAGACTTGGCTGGGCCAGAGAAGCATTAACATTTCCGTTAATAGGACCAGCCCCGCCGTTAGAGAGTCTGAATCCAGCTTGGGTTACTTATTAATGAAGCCGGAAAGTGCCTACACTTTAGACTTCACTTAGCTGAGGGGCGCCTTCGAGCACCAATTTGACTTCTATTAAATGACTAATGGCTATTGAGACATAATGTCCTTGCGGCTGATAACACGTGCTATTTGGTATTTAATGTTTAAATATTTAATTAATTAAACACTGCCAAATATTTAATTAAATGCCAGCAAACCCATCCTGACACTTCCACTATGCATTATGCAAAAGAAGACGCAAAAGAGGGAGAGCAAGGATGCTACACACACACACACATCCACACGCTTCATCCGTGTTAACAGTGGGTTCCTTCTTTTGCCAAGGAGGCAGCAGGCGTTATGCACGGGAATAATGGATTTGAGGAGAAGCCATGCATGGGAAACCTATTTCTTAGTGCCACATCTTATGCATTTAAGTAACTCCTGTAATTCAAAAGAAATAACTTTTCCAAGACCTGGAAGAAAAGGCATGCCATTTCAGAGCACGCTCTGCATTATGGATCATTTAGGCAATTCTGTAAATGTGCATTACACATTACACAATTATAACATTATGATTCCATGGTAACTGCTGTGATTCCATCCTTAGACTTGCAATTTAAGGAGGATTATTTGGGCTTCTCATCAAGAAAGCCCAATGTCTGTTGAAACTACCAAATTCCAGGTGGACAGGCTCTTTGTGTGGCTCTTAATGCCCTTCCTCCTTTTCCCTCATACATCTTCTCCCTCTCCCCTTCCTTCCTTCCCTTCTTTCACTTATAAACCTTCCATCCTCTTTCCTTTCTCTTTCCTATTTCTTTCTGACCTCCTTCCTTTTTCACTTTTTTCCTTTTCTTCCTTCCCTTCTCTTCCCTTCTTTCTCTTTCTTTCCTCCCGTCCTCTCATGCCTTTCCATATTTCCCCTTCCATTCATTTTCTGCCCTCCCCTTCCTTCCTTCCTTCCTTCCTTCCTTCCTTCCTTCCCTCCCTTTTTCCTTCCCTCCTCCCCTTCCCCCCTCTTCTTCCTTTCCTTTCTCCTTCATTCACATTACTCTTTCCTCCTTCCCTTCCCTTTCAATTTCCCCTTCCCTCATTGCCTTCCCTTTCTACCTTTTCCCCTTCCTTCCCTTTCCTTTCCCTTTCTACATTTTTCCCTTCCTTCCTTCCCTCCTTCCCTTCCCTTTCCCTTTCTACCTTTCCCCCTTTCTTCCCTCCTTCCCTTTCCCTTTCTACCTTTCCCCCTTCCCTCCCTCCTTCCCTTCCCTTTCTACCTTTTTCCCTTCCTTCCCTCCTCCCTTCTCTTTCCCTTTCTACCTTTTTTCCTTCCTTCCCTTTCTACCTTTTCCACCTTCCTTTCTTCCCTCCTTCCCTTTCTACCTTTTTCCCTTTCTTCCTTCCTTCCCTCCCCTCCCCTTTCCCTTTCTACCTTTTGCCTTCCTTCCCTCCTTCCCTTCCCTTTCCCTTTCTACTCTTTTCCCTTCCTTCCCTCCTTTCCTTCCCTTTCCCTTTCTACCCCTTTCCCTTCCTTCCCTCCTTCCCTTTCCCTTTCTACCCTTTTCCCTTCCTTCTCTCCTTCCCTTTCCTTTCCCTTTCTACCCTTTTCCCTTCCTTCCTACCCTTCCCTTCCTTCCCTTCCCTTTACCTTTCTACCCTTTTCCCTTCCTTCCCTCCTTTCCCTTCCTCCTAGCCCCTCACACGTCACCAATCAGCAATCAAGCCACTTCCTTTTCCTGCCCAGTGACCTACACAAAGCCACAACAGATCCCTTTTGATCCTTTGCTTTCCCTCTGCTCTCAGTCAGAAAAGGGTGGGTTCTTTTGGTTCAAACCCCTCGATTATTTTAAGTTAGATGCGCGCGCGCGCACACACACACACACACATGGGATCTGCACTGGCTCCCAATTGAGCACCGGATCACCTTCAAAGTATGGCCGAACCAGGAAGCCCCAAATCCAGGAGATCCAACTGCAGGGAGTCCCCAGTATTCCTCTTGGCCCATGGCCTAAGTTGCACCAGTACCAGACCTTTTTTCCCCACTTCTGCCCCACTCAATCCCATACCTCACACTGCACCAACTTCGTCCCTCCTCCTAAGCCTAGCCGCCATTGCCTCCCCTCACCCCATCTACACAACATTTGCACAGCCAATAGCACATGAAAAACATTTTAGCAAACATCCCACAGCATAGCAATAAAACCAGGACATTTCCCCCCCCCCCAGCACCACCAAAACCCCACACCTGGCAACAATACATTTTCCCTCCCATTCAGTCCACAGAGCACCAATGCATACATCAGAAATACTTCACATAACATTGCATAAACAAGAGAATAGAACATTTCCCCCAGCGCCCACACAATCCTACGCATTGCCATAACCCACACGATTCCAGAAGCCAACTCCTGTTCAAAAACAACAAACTCTCAAACCTCCTGCCAAGCCACAACAGCCTGGCTAATCTGCCCCCAGGCCTGTGCAAGGCCGCTGCAGTACCACCACCCACCACTAGGGCCGAAACGCCCGTCCCTGCCTCAACCGCTAACAAGAAAGAACCCCCAAAATAACCCAGACACTTCAAATCACAAACAAAACAATAAACAAGACCTTTCCCCTTTTCCTACCTTGTCTTCCATCCTTCTCCGACTGGTCCGACCCTTCTGGCCTCTAGGGGGGCCGCGCGGGCGAGACGCACCTCCGCAGACTCGCCCGCCCCAAACGCCATCTTGGAAAAGTGGGGGGCAAGGAGCGGAGCGATCCTCGGATAAATGAGATCGCCATAGGAAGAGTGGATTCAGTATCCACTCTTTGGAAGTGTCCCCGATTTGCCCCGCTGTTGTCCCCGAAGCACTCTGCCTCTTCCCCCATCTTGTCTCTGCTTCTTTCTCCTCCCCGTTCTCCCTCCCATGCCTCTGGGGGAAGCCCGGAAAAGCGGCCGCTCGCAATCAGCGGCCTGGCTCTCAGCTGAGCGCTCAGTTCACCCGAGGACAATCGGCCCCCACCTTTTTTTCTCGCATTAAGTTCCATAGCCTCTAGCAGCAATAGCGAATCCAAAACCGGCAGCGGGTCAACGGTTTTGGGCTAAAGGGATCCTGAAGGGGGGAAAGGCACCCCAGAATGGACCTGAAGTTTCCCCAAGTACACTGGCACCTTTTGCCTTTCTTCATGCTACATTTCCCCGGATTATTCCTGGACTGCTCTCCCCAGCTGATTCCAGCAAGAGCCTTGCTACATCTCACAGATCATGAACCCACAGAGACCCCCTTTCTGGGCAAGCCGTGTCCGATGTTTTCCGGAGGGGTTTTGCCCAGATTGCAGGGGGATTCTAAGGGAACCCAGGTCTTTTGGGCTTTGGGAGAAGCAGTTCGCCAAGGACACTTCCCAGCCTTTTCCCTTCTGACCACATGGACTTTGTGACTCTTTTGCCGCTCTACTGCACTCCAGGAGCCATTCTGCCCCTCAGGACTTTGTAGTTTCCCCAAGGACGCTTCTTCACTTGGACCTTTCCTGCTTTCTCCTTTCACATCATGGACCCTCAGTGACTTTGCCTCTGCTTGGCACCCCAGCCCCAATAGGCTCTACAGTTCTCAAGGACCATGGAGGACTACAACTCCCAGGAGGTGCCTGTTTTGAAGATCATTACTCTGGGAGCAACAGCTGCTTGGGAATGTATTTGGGATGATTGCTGGGGATCTCTGTATTTGTCCTGTCTACTCTGTACCCCTGATGTGTTCCCCTTTTGTGTCAATGTAACTTCTAAGTTAATGCCCTCAGCAGAGCGTTCCAAGGATGAACAACGCAATAATCCATTTTCCTACCCAATTTTACCCTGCACAAATAATAACTTTGGGGAAGGGACGTTGGGTTTCTTCGTGGGGGGAGGCCCACTCTATATGCCCAAGACTTCCCTGCATATGTCCCTATCATTCTCGGAGCTTGGCCAATGATAAGGGAATATGTAAGGTCATCTAGTCAAACCCCAAAACATGGTTGATTCATGCGGGCTTCGGACCCCCGCAGTCAGCCCTAATAACTATCTCTCAGGACCATTCTAAGCTAAGCAACCATGCTTCCAAACTCAGCCAGGGCTCTCTTTGCAGAGAGTTCCCCTGGTAAACAAATAATACATTTTCTGGCCATATGATGCTTTTTCACCAATATGGGAGGGAGGTCAGGTGTTCTGTGGAACATAGATTCCGCCATTATGAGCCTGGATCCCCCGCTCGTGTCCCCCTTGGCCTCAGAGCTGGACCCCCCAAGGGATCATGGGCTCTAACAAACCCAAGTCACTCTACCACCCCATAGCTGGACCTGAGTGGGCTTCGGAACCCCGCTTGTCAGCTGCAATAAGTTATACTTTGGCCATTTTTTACTGAGAAATCATGCTTCCCGCTAGACTGAAACTCCCAGACAAAGGAGTTTCAGCCAGGACAAAAGACTCCCATTAAGGCACTCAGGACAAACAATAAACAGGAAGGTGGGCTTTCACATCGAGGGCCCTCCGGCCGCAAGGTATTTCAGCCACAGGTTACTTCCTCCACCCAGCCGTTTTTCTCTTTGTGTTCTTTCCCGCCCTGCGCAGTCGGCCAGGATAGGCTCGTTTGAATTCTGGCGCGCTTCTCTTATTGGCCAAAGCGCGCCGGTCTCCTCCTGGCCCAGCTGACTTTGACAGCCAGGCCAATCAGCTGAAGCTACTCGTGGAAGGAAGGCGCCCGATTCAAATGTAAATGACTGCTTTTGACTGCTTTTCTATATATTGGACTGCTTTACCATTAAAAGACTATGTTTTTGCCTTTGGATTCCTGGCGTGGCATTGCATCCTATTCAGCTGAATTAGATTCTTCTCTTGGTAGTGGCGTACTTCCGTCTGGGTGAGCATTGATCTGGGTTTCTTTGGGATTTGTAGTTCTGGGAAGATCATCCAGATTTGGGCCTCGATCCTCGCGTTTAGGGGTGGCCTGGGCTCTGTCCCCTTAAGGGAAGGCCCCCTAATCGTATTTCGGCAACAAAAGTGTTGGTACTTACCTTTAAGGCCTTGCACAGCCTGGGGCCAGCGTATCTGAGGGACCGTCTCTCCCCATATTGCCCTACGAGATCACTCCGGTCTGAAAATACCAACCTGCTGGTTATCCCTTTGGCGAAGTCAGCTAAGCTGAACAGACATCAATGTGCTCAGACTGGAGAAGGCCAAACCACAGGCTTGCGATGGAGAAGTTTGGAAAAAGCTACTTGGGGAAGGGGAATTACAAGTCCCAGGACCCTCCATCCTTAATACTGCCATCAAAAACATTTGGAGGATGACAGATTAGACGGGGACAAACCAGTGCACATGTTTATATCTGCAAATTGAGCTCCAAATGAACATGTCGGCGAGAAGAGCTCTGCTTGAAGATGAAGTTGCTCTGCCAATCTATTGACTTTTAATTATTTAAAAGTAAATGAGTGCTGCTTCGCCTGGCATACCTGCCAAGAGTTTACACTGCTTTTTAAAAACTTAAATATTTACTCTGTTATTCAATAAAAATGAATCTGCCAAAGCAACCCCCCCCCACCTTTTTGTAATAATTTCCCTATAAAAGTGTCTGCCGCTTTAACCACTCCATGCCTCAATACTATGGGACCAAGAGAGTTGTAGTTTGACAGTCTGCAGCCTTCTCTGCTAATAAGTGCTGGTGCCTTGCCAAAAGACAGGTTGGAGGTTCAAATCCAGGGAGAGCACAGATGAGCTCCCTCTGTCAGCTCCAGCTTCCCATGCAGGGGCATCAGAGAAGCCTCCCATAAGGATGTTAAAAAATCAAAACATCTGGGCGTCCCTGGGCAACCTCCTTGCAAACAGCCAATTCTCTCACACCAGAAGCAACTTGTAGTTACTCAAGTCGCTCTACAATATATTCTCAGTAGATAACATGGCAGATGAAGGTCTGCAGACTCTCTACCACGCGGCAGAGAGCGTTTTCAGTGGCCGCACCGATTTTATGGAACTCACTGCCGCCAGAGACACGAGCCTTGCGGGACCTGCTGGCTTTCCGCAGGTCCTGCAAGACCTGGCTATTTAGGCAGGCGTTCGATGTGTGATATCTGACGGTGCATGATTAACATTGCCACTCTGCTGTACCACCATTATTCTGCATGAACCAGCCATGTCTGGCTATGACTGCTTTTAAGATATAATTTCATATGTTTTAACCCTATGTGTTTTATATGCTGTTTTACACACTGTTTTATATGCTGTTTTATACGCTGTTTTTATATGCTGTTTTTATATGCCGTTGTATGTGCTGTTTTTTATATGCTGTAAACCGCCCCGAGCTTTGGGAGGGGCGGTTTATCAAATCGAATAAATAATAATAAAATTTTGAAAAGTTATACTATATAAGTTTGAGAGAGACGGAAAGTATTTGGGAAATAACTCAGTCTCTTTAACGTATGGGTTCAACATCCTTCTTTTTTTTTTACAGTTTTCTTTTTACTACTATAAAGTATCAATAGTGCTACTACTTTATAAAGAGAAATTGATCAGAAGGCTTCAAGGAGGATATTTCAAATATTCTACTGCCATCTTGTGGACAAGCCTTGCCTGTGTTGATTTGGGCCATGTTCTCTTACTCTCAGTCTAGCCTAAGGCTAAAACCACATTACTTGTTCTCACAATGAGTCTGCTCATGTTGGATTTTAGCTTATAATATGTTGGATTGAATTTAGAAGACTGAATAAATACAGTTCTTCTGGTGAAATAAAATCTTGCTTTTTTGATGTTAAGCTATTGTCCTGTATGATACTGAAACTACTGATGGATTTAGTCCTTGTTATCTCAAAAAAGTAATATCCCCTCCCACCCAAAATTGTAAGTTAAAATGAGAAGGACTGCCATAGTTTCCATACATGATTTCATAGAATTATAGAGTTGGAAGAGACCTTGTGGGCCATCCTTTCCAACCCCATTCTGCCACGAAGCAGGCAAATAGCATTCAAAGCACCACTGAAAGATGGACATCCAGCCTCCACTTAAAAGCCTCTAAAGAAAGAGCCTCCGCCACACTCTGGGGCAGAGAGTTCCACTGCTGAACAGCTCTCACTGTGAGGAAGTTCTTCCTAATGGTCAGGTTGCATCTCCTTTCCTGTAGTTTGAAGCCATTGTTCCATTGCGTCCTAGTCTCCAAGGCAGCAGAAAACAAGCCTGCTCCCTCCTCCCTATGACTTCCCCATACATATTTGTGAAAGCCAGCCTGGAGGGATTACATGCCCCTCTGTTGAATATAATAAATTGCTCCCTTGAGCAAGGAGTCTTTCCAGAGGGATGAAAAGAGGCAGTGGTCTCCCCGCTGCTGAAGAAACCGAACTTAGACCGATCGGTTCCCTCCAATTACCGCCCAGTTTCGAACCTTCCGTTCCTGGGTAAGGTGATTGAGAGGGGGGTAGCGGGGCAGCTGCAGCAGTTCCTTGAGGACACAGCCAGCTTGGATCCCTTCCAGTCCGGCTTCCGCTTGGGGCACGGGACAGAGACTGTGTTGGTCGCCATCTCAGATCAGCTTCGTTGCCAGCTGGACAAGGACGGTTCAGCGCTGCTTGTGTTATTGGACCTCACAGCAGCTTTTGATATGGTCAATTACAATCTTTTGGCCCACCGCCTTGCCTTTGCTGGAGTTAGGGGAACAGCCTTGAAATGGCTGTTGTCCTTTCTCCACAACCAGGGACAGCAAGTGGAAAGGGGTGGTTTGGTTTCGGAGAGGGCTCCACTTACCTGTGGGGTCCCTCAAGGTGCCATTCTTTCCCCTTTATTATTTAACATCTATATGCGACCACTTGCTGCTCTGGTCCGAAGCTTTGGGCTGGAATGATATCAGTACGCTGATGACACCCAGCTCGTTCTGAAAATGGAAGGCCGACCAGAGTCCGTACCCTCTTGTTTCCAACAGTGTCTTGACGCCGTTACTGGTTGGTTGCGTGCCAGTAGATTGGGGGTGAATCCAGCAAAGACGGAGGTATTGTGGCTGGGCCGTCCGGTGGGTGGGGAGGTCCGACTACCTAGCTTGGATGGCAAGGCATTATGCTCGACATCCTCAGTTAAGAGCTTTGGGGTCATCCTAGACCCGTTGCTCTCGATGGAAGCCCAGGTCTCCACTGTCAGCAAAACCGCCTTTTTCCACCTGCGGCAAGCTAGGCATCTGGCCCCCTACCTATCCAGAGACGACCTGGCCACGGTGCTCCAAGCCACGGCCATCTCAAGACTGGACTACTGTAACGCCCTGTACATTGGCCTGCCCATGTCAGTGATCCAGAAACTTAAGCTCGTCCAGAATGCCGCTGCTCGACTTCTCACTGGGGCTCCAGTGAGATGTCACATAACACCCATTCTCCAGCAGCTCCACTGGCTTCTGGTCGAGCACCGGATCACCTTCAAAAAAGATATCTCTTTATTCAATTGCAGTCTTTGCTTCTCTGTAATCTTCTGGAGCTTTTGCCTACTTAAATATTGTGAGATTTTCCCCTTATCTATCATTTGTTTTGAATATAATTTTGTGTAAAATTTTTGAAATTCTTCTAATATTTCATTTTTTTAATTAGTGTTTTCCCGCTACATTAATCTTGGAAATGAATTCTGATTGTCTTTTCTTTCTAATATTCCTTGCAAGCCATTTTCCTGATTTATTCGCATTTTCAAAGGAGCATTGTTCTATATATTTTAATTGTTTTGCCATTTGATCTACTTCTAAATTATTAATTTTGTTTCTTCAACAATCCTAATTGCCTCCTTATTTTTTGCATTTTAGGTCATTCTTTAATTCCCTTTTCTCTTCCTCAATCTTTAATTTTATCTCATTCTGTTTTTTTTATATTTCTTTCTATTCTTAAGCAAATTCTGCTGTATTAAGTGACCTCTTATTATTCCACCCTGCTGCTTTCGGACTCTAACACTACAATAACTTACAATGTTGCTAAGTTCTGTGCTGCTGCACTTAAAATCAGACGGTTGATGACTGATACCGTTAGGCACCGCCCTGCTGGGAATGCAGTTAGAGCATCATGTTACAGCTGAAATGCTACTAGACTCGCAGTGTGCCCCTCCCTTCCCCTTTAGTGCCCCCCACCAGTGTTTTCGGCCTCTCTCATCAACCACTCCCCTCCCCCTTCAGTTCCATACCTGTTACAATATCCTGTCTTTTAAAATATATTTTATACTGATTTCTAATCTAATTTTAAATAACTGTTTACTGAGGAGTTGTCCTTCCCGTCTTAGGGCGCTTGTGCCCACTTTGTGCTGGCCAGTGACCGTAATAAGGTTTTGTTCTTGTTGTTGTTACTGCTTTGTAAGCATCCCAACCCGTTTGTATTTTGGTCTCTGTTATAACATTAAGCTGAACGTATTCTTTTCTTATTTGTTTATTTCTTTTTCTGATTTCAAAAGATTTTCGTTCAGTTGCCATTTTCTTGAGCCTCTTTTATGATTTATCACCATTTCAATAGGGCAGTGATCTTCTAGCTTGTCAACATCTCCCTTCAATTGCAGTGCCCATAATTGGACACAGAGTGATTCCAGGTGTGGTCTGACCAAGGCAGAGCAAAGGGATAGCATGACTTCCCTGGAACTAGACACTAGACTCCTATTTATGCAGGCCAAAATCCCATTGACTTTTTAAGCTGCCGCATGACGTTGTTGGCTCATGTTTACGTTGCTGTCCACGAGGACTCCAAAATCTTTTTTACACCTCCTGCTGTCGAACCAGGCATCATCCCCTTATTCTGCATCTTTGCATTTTATTTTTTTCTGCCTAAGTGGAGTATCTTGCATTTGTTTCTGTTGAACTTCATTTTGTTAGATTTGGCCCACTTCAGATATTGTTTCTTTAATCATATATACATTGCAGCTCAACGATCTAAAGAATGAGGAGCCCATTCACACTGCAGAATTATAACACTAATATTCAACTGCTATAGTTTAATTCTATAGAGTTTGGGAATTGACATTGAGAATTCTCAGCTGGAGAGCTCTAGTGCTTCACCAAATTTCAAATCACAGGATTCCATAGGATGGAACCATGGCTTTTAATGTGGAATAATGTTGCTGTAATTAGGTAGTGTGAATGTAATGTAGTGTGAACATGCCTCAGAACTGACTGCCATCCAGAGTTCAGTAGAATGACAGGAGGGAGCTCTAAAGCGGTCAGGCTAACTGTCCACATTAGGACTGAATACAGATTACTATCCCAAGGAGAAGGAAGCACAGCTAGTGGTGAGGAGCTGCAGTGCCAGAACCCTGGGAGAGCCATAAGTGGTCCATCCACACATTGCCCATTGAAAGCAGAAGTGGGGAAAGTCCAGTTGGCAGGTCAAATGCAGCCTGAGCCCTCTTTTGCAACCTGAGAAGGCACCCATATAAGATCCAGACCTCTTCCAATTGAAGAATAAAAATCCAGGCCATGAAGAAAGAGGCTAAAACATCTGCAACATGCAAATTCATCATTGGAATGATCATGCAAACTACTATATTCAAATAATAAGAAAAGCAATTCCATCTCAAACATCAGGAAGAACCTCTTCAAGGTAGGAGCTGTTGAACCATGGAATTGACTGCCTTATAGCATGGTGCTTTGTCCTTCACTGGAGGTCTTGAAATAGAGGTTGGATGGCCATCTCTCAGGAGTACTTTAGTTGTGCATTTCGGCAGAGTAGGGGCTTACAGTAAGTGATCCTAGCAGCCTTTTTTTGATAATCAGTCATGGAATGGACTGTATCAGAAGGTAGTGAACTTGATTCTTCAGAGGAATCAAGAAGACCATCTTTTGGGAGAACTTCAATTACATATTCTTGCATGGCAGATGGTTGGACTACATGACTTTTGGAGTTCCTTCCAGCTATGTGATTCTGTGACATAATCACCAGGTGACAGATGACATTATGTAACAAAATCTGAAAAATGTTCTGTTCCTGGTTTGAAAGTAGTTTGTTGTTTATTCGTTCAATTGCTTCCAACTCTTCGTGAAAGTACTTGAAAGTAGTGTTTCCTGTTTAATTATGTGGTCTTTCCTTTTAAACTAGTTGGCCTGCTCCAGAAACTTCATTTTTGTAGCTACCACAAAAATGTTGAATTGGTTGAGAGTCTATGATGAGATATTCATTGAAATATTAGAGTAAAATGTACTGTAGCAGGATGCTCTTCCCACAAAAACAAAGTTTTTACAGTTTAATAAACTTTCCCCATGTTTTTTTAAAATGATAAAACTAATTAGAAAATGATATTTATAAACCAGGAACAAAAATAATAATGTTACACAGTGTTATTATTATGTTTATTTTAATCCCACTTTTTCTTTCAAGGAGATAAATGTCCACAAAGTCACAGAACCTGACAGCCCTCCGATTTTGTGCATCGTTCTGGCGATTTAAACGGCCGTCTGTTGATCCTTCACTATTTCAGTGGCGATAACCAGCTTTTGAACTGCAATAAATGAGGCCAATCAACATTACTTTTGTCTCATTACTTCAAGAGCTGACACATAAATTCCCTCTTATCCTTTCCCCCCATTTTGGTCTGGAATTAGCTATCACGCTCGGTTATGTGCTATTATATCCAGATCTCCTCAACTATAGATCAAACTGTTTGATCTCAGCAGGGTTCAGAAAACTGATTGGGAAACAGGTTTTGCACGCTTTGGTTTAAGAAAGTGTGGTTCTCTTGGCAAGTTTTTCCAGCCTTTTAAAAATGCACATTAGGGTTAAGTATTAAGCTGAGTTAACATTAGTCGGAGGAGAGAATGGAGTGGTAATGACTATATTAAGCCACTGATATCTTCCACTTAGATCTGCAGATTTTATTATCTGGATAACAAAAAACGGAGAGGCAGGATTCCACATGTTACTGCAGATATTGTAGGACCGTTGTAACGACTCTCCAACACTCGGTAAGGATCACGCGTAGATTGAAGCACGGTCCAACACGATTTTATTGTAGGTACGACACATGTGAAGCAAAAGCACCGTCCCACCACCCAAACACACCTTATATACCCTGAGCCCCTCCCTATTGCCCATGCAATGTCCAAACAGGGTTGCACCATATCCGGGTGATTCAGCATATCCCATAGTCCAAAGGGATGTGACCTCATGGGTCCATGAGCCAGCATTATGAGTCCAATTGTCCAATGTCCAGGCTTGGAGGAGTTACCTCACTTCCCTCCAGAGCCTCACACACATCTGGAAGTTACGTCACTCCCACTTAACTCAGCACAATCTCTGTGCAGCTGGAGCCAAGGTCACCAAAGAACTGGGGCAAAGGTCGGTGCAATCTCATGGCAGGTTGGGAGCCTGAACTTCTCCTAAGCTCAGGTCTCCCAGTCCTGACATAACGGTCTCCTCCACCATGTCCTCCCCCTAGAAAACAAAATATCATTCAATCCGGAGGAGGAAAGGGCCCCACATACTTCTTTAAAAGACTACAGTGAAACGTGGGATGAACCTTCCCTAAACTCTTGGGCAACAGAAGGGTATATGAGACCTTATTCACTGCATTTTTAATCCTAAAAGGCCCAATGTACTTGGACTTAATTTCTTCGATGGGTACCCTAATTTCAGATTCTGTGTGGACAGCCACACCAAATCCCCCCTCACTGTACTCCTCCCCTTCCTGCCTCTTCCGGTCTCCAAACAACTTGTAAGAACGCTGTGCCTTTCCCAAAGCCGCTGTTACTTCTTTCCAATCCTCCCGGGCTCGTATCTTCCATTCCACCCTCTCCTCCCCTCCCAACTCCAATAGCTGGGGCAAAGGAGCTACCTCCTGACCATAGACCACTTCGAAGGAGACTTCCCAGTGGAAGAGTGTACCGAGCTATTATACGCCATCTCAGCATAAGGCAACAGATCGGACCAATTATTTTGCTCCTTGTTACTGAAAATACGCAAATAAGACCCCAACGATTTCTGAGCTCTCTCCACGCCGCCATTGCAACAAGGATGATAAGAGGTCGTAAGACGCCTCTGAGCCCCCAACATCTCCAAAAATCGCTCCCAAAATTGGGCAGTAAACTGGACTCCACGATCACTCAAAACTTGCTCGGCATCCATGCAAACGGTACACATGCCGCACATATAACTCAGCCAACCTCTCTGCACTAGGTAACCCTTTCAACGGAATAAAATGGGCCTGCTTAGAAAACATATCTAGCACAGTCCAAATATACTTATACCCCCGACTCGAGGGCAACTCCCCCACAAAATCTGCACTGATATGTGTCCACGGCCTCACAGGAGTAACCACCACTTGAATCAACCCCTGCGGCTTAGCAGAGGGAACCTTATTTCTAGCACACGTTTCACAACACTCTACATACTTTTTCACCTCAGCCCTCATGGCCGGCCACCAATACCTCTTCTTTAAAGCCAAAAGAGTCTTCTTGACCCCCCAATGACCAGCAGACCTATGATCGTGATTCAACCTCAGTACCTTTTCTCTCATACTCTGAGGGACATACACTTTGCCTCCCATAATCCATAAACCATTCAATGGCTTACACTCTTTCTCATGACTCTGTAACCACACATCCCCTACATAACCTTTCTGCAACTCCAAACTCCATTCATCTACCACTCCTTCTTCCTTCTTAACCTCACACGCCGTTTGGGACCTTGTCTGCACGGCCAGACCCCAATGCTCCTTGGCAAACACCTCCCCTGACTTATGCAACTCATTCTCTCCTACATTTGGATACCGGGACAACGCATCAGCCACCACATTCTCTTTGCCCCTTATATGCTGCAACCGAAAGTCAAACCTAGCGAAAAACTGAGCCCACCTCACTAACTTGGGAGACAACTTCTGAGGATTCCTCAGATACTGGAGGTTCTGATGATCAGTCATCACCACAAAAGGGAAAGCAGCACCTTCTAAAAACTGCCGCCACGTCTGCAAAGCATTCCGCACCGCAAACGCCTCCTTTTCCCAGACTGGCCACTTCCGCTCATGCTCTCCAAACTTCTTAGAAAAATATGCACACGGCCTCAATCTACCTCGCTCATCCTCTTGCAACAACACTCCACCATAAGCCCAAGCAGACGCATCGCACTGTACCACAAAAGGCTTATCCACATTCGGATGCATTAATAAGGGCCCATTAGTAAAAGCTTTCTTTAATTCCACAAACGCCTCCTGACAATCATTCGTCCAATCCAGCTTAGCACCTGGAGACTTAGTCCTCTTCGACTCACCCTTACCCTTGGTTCTCAATAACTCCGTAAGCGGGAGGGTTATCGCTGAAAACTCTGATATAAAAGTGCGATAAAAATTGGCTAACCCTAAGAAAGCCTGTAGCTGCCTACGAGTCTGCGGAGCTTCCCAATTCAACACGTCCTCCACCTTAGCCGGATCCATGGCGACTCCATCCCCACTAATCCTATATCCCAAAAAATCAATCTGAGCCTTGCCAAATTCGCACTTACTTAATTTCACATACAGACTCGCTTGTCGCAACCTCTCTAACACCTCCCTCACCAAACTAACATGCTCATCTCTAGTACGCGTCACAATCACAATATCATCCAAATACACAAAAACCCCTTTATACAAAAGGGGGTGCAACACCTCATTAATTAATTGTATGAAAATGACGGGGCCCCCCGCCAAACCGAATGGCATTACGACCCATTCGTACAGCCCGAGGGGGCAGGAGAAAGCAGTCTTCCATTGATCGCTCCTCTTCACCCTCACCATATGAAACGCGTCAATCAAATCCAACTTGGTAAAAACCTTACCACCTCCTAACTGACCTAACAAATCCTTGATCAAAGGTAAAGGGTAACAATTGGTAGTACTAACAGCATTCAAACCTCTATAATCAATACACAGCCACAACCTACCATCCTTCTTCTCACGAAACAAAACTGGAGCCGCAATGGGAGACTCGGACCTCCGAATAAACCCCCTGCTCAAATACCCGTCTATTTGTTCCCTCAAAGCTTCCTTCTCCTTCACTGTCATGGCATAGATTTTGGGTTTTGGCAAAACAGCCCCCTCCTTGACCTCTATACTACACTGTACATTGCGAAGGGGGGGAAGACCCTGTGCCAAGACCGGATTAAACACATCTGCATAATCCCAATACTCTGCAGGTACCCCTTGTACTTCACTCTTAACCTCCTTCTCTTTATTAGGAGCACATTGTACAACTCCTGTTTTCCAATCAATCTTGGGGTTTGCCTGCTCTAACCATGGCAACCCCAACACCACCTCATGTCCTTTAATGGGGGCCACCACAAAATCAATGTCCCCCTCCCAGGGTCCCACCCGACCCTTTAAATCTTTGGTCCCCACAGAGAACGGGCCACCCTCAATAAAAGACCCATCCAATTGAGCAAAAGTTATGGGCGTTTCCAAGGGTTTTGTCCCCCCACCCAAATCCCCTATCAACTTTGGGGACATAATGTTCTCTGAACATCCGCAGTCCACTAAAGCTTTCCTTTCCACAATCTTATCCCCTTTATACAATCCCAAAGTACATTGTATATTAGAGCTCACCCCAACACTTTTTTTATCATCATTGTCCCCACTTGCTGCTTTGGCAGAGGCCACTTTCACTGGCTCCAGCACCTGCCTCTGCCTGCATTGGGACGCAAAATGACCGGGTTGGGAACAAATAAAACAGAGGCCCCGTCCCATCGTTGGCCTCCTTGTAACACTGGATCGGTTGTCACCACCACGTCTAGGCTCTCCTCCCCGGAATCGCCCTTCAACCGCACCACGACTGGATCCCATGGACCTCGCAGGCTGGAAACGGCGCCGCTGCACCTGGGCAAGGATTCCTTCTACGCTGCCGGCCAACTGGATCCAACCATCGACATCGCCAGGATCATCTCGATGCAGACACCACTCGAGGATCTCCTTCCGCAGCCCATCCTTAAACAACTCGAGTAGGGTAGCTGGGGACCATTCGGCAATCTTCCCAGCCAACCCCATAAACTCTTCCGCATACTCGGTGACGGACCGGGATCCCTGGGTCAGGCAGCACAGCGCTTCCTTTGCCTTAATCCTTTCCAACGGATCTCGAAACCTATTCTGAATCGCCTGCAAAAATTCTCTCACAGATCTCAAACACGGGTCCCGGCGGTCATGGCATTGAACATACCATTCAGCTGCTCTTCCTTTAAACACCGCTCCGATGGCCCGCACTCGGCTGCTGTCGCTAGGATAAAGGTGACCGTAGTCCTCCATATGGTCTTGCACCGCAGCGGCAAAAAAGGCTACTTTACAGGCTTCACCTTCGAATTCAACTCGTAATGGCTCTTTCTTCATACGGGCCCCAAACTCCTGGGACAACACTTCCCTCCCTTGAGGGACCTCGAGCCTGGTAACACCTCTTCCCATGCCAGCCGGTTGCGCCGGGCGCCTCATCTGAGCCGGACTTCCTCCTGGATGGCCACCAACGGTCCTCACTCCCAAAGGAGATCTAGGACGCTCAACCGATACTCCACCATCCATCCATGAATAGTAAGTGAAGTCTCCTCCTCCCGGGGCACTCCAAATGGACTCCATCGGCTCTCTTCGGGACATGGCCCGAGACATCCTTCTCATGGTCTGCTCCATAGCCTCCAACTTACACTTCATCACTTCCAATTCCGAAGGTGATGCAGGTTCCGTGGTTTCACTACCACACTCCATCAGGTTCATCCGAACTGGCCTGTCCTTCGGCACAGTCTCCTTGGGCCAACGCACCTCTGGATCCGCCTGAGCTGACCAGTCCTTCGGAACAGCTTCCACGATCCCTCCGGCCCTTCGGACCTCCATCTGAGCTGGCCTGTCCTTCGGCACAGTCTCCCTGGTCCCGCACACTTCTGGATCCCCTTGAACTGACCAGTCCTTCGGAACAGTTCCTCCGATCCTTCCAGCCCTCCAGACCTCTGCCTGTCTGGAGTCATAACGCTCTCTGAGCTTCCCACAGTTGCTCCGCTTCTCCAAACTCATCCTCCTGGGCAACCGCACCTTCCATCATCTCACGGCACTCATCCGGACACCCCACTTGGTCAAGGGTGGTCCAATCCCACTCCATAGTACGCCGGATTTCCTCAGGAGCCGAATCCCATCCATCAATATACTCTTCCTCTCTCCAAGCCAACCTCTCCATTGCTGGGATAGTTGAAAAAGGGCTTTTGCTTCTGTAACGACTCTCCAACACTCGGTAAGGATCACGCGTAGATTGAAGCACGGTCCAACACGATTTTATTGTAGGTACGACACATGTGAAGCAAAAGCACCGTCCCACCACCCAAACACACCTTATATACCCTGAGCCCCTCCCTATTGCCCATGCAATGTCCAAACAGGGTTGCACCATATCCGGGTGATTCAGCATATCCCATAGTCCAAAGGGATGTGACCTCATGGGTCCATGAGCCAGCATTATGAGTCCAATTGTCCAATGTCCAGGCTCGGAGGAGTTACCTCACTTCCCTCCGGAGCCTCACACACATCTGGAAGTTACGTCACTCCCACTTAACTCAGCACAATCTCTGTGCAGCTGGAGCCAAGGTCACCAAAGAACTGGGGCAAAGGTCGGTGCAATCTCATGGCAGGTTGGGAGCCTGAACTTCTCCTAAGCTCAGGTCTCCCAGTCCTGACAACCGTCATAGGCCTCAATTTTAAACTGCATTATATGACAGTGTAGACTCATATAATGGAGGCTGACGAAACAAAAAAGCATCCCTAAATGTATTTGAGAAGAAGGTATTTAGAAATGGTCTTTAGAAGGTTTCAAGTGCTTTACATAATCTGGTTGTTTAATTTCACATGCTCATTATGTGAGTTTTGAAGAAAGCTTTATTTATTTATTTATTTAATTGCGCTTATATACCACTTTTCTGGAAAAAAAGTATTCTTTAAAGAGTACAAATAGTCCATAAGCTTCAGGGTTCAAAGGTAAAATGATTATGTAATGATTTTAATGATGATGATGATGATTATTATTAGTTCAAACTTACTATACCGCTCTATCCCGTAGGCTCAGAGCGGTTCACAGTTTGACATAGAAATACAGAGCATACGTGAAATAAAAACATACAAAGCATACAGAAGGTAAAAACATCAACGGGGGGGGGGGGACCACAGCCAATAGGGGAAGCCAAGCTCATGCCCAAAAGGCAGAGCTATCCAGTCAGAGTTATCAAGGACGTCCGTCGAAAGGGGGGAGCCGAGGAGGGTCCCACAGATCGAAGAGCGTCCTCAAAGACTCAAGGTCCATGCAGTGGCGAACGTTGCTGGCCTGTGGGTTAGGTCTCGACATCGGCGGCTTGTCCACCCTCCTGGATTGGAGGTTCGCCGACGGAGGCACCTCACGCCTGAGGGCAGCGCTCCGGAAGGTCCTGGAACAGAACTCTCCGGAGGTCGCCTTCTGAAGATCAGCAGCTATGGGGGGGGGGTATTGCAAGGCAAGGCTGAGACTTCCTCCGGCCCTGCCCCCTGCCCTGCCCTCGGTTTTAATGGTTTTAATCTTTTATATATGATGTTGATTATATTGCTGTATTGATTATATTTCTGTATTGTGGTGCAGCGGCCTGTAGTGCTGTGGTGTAAGCTATGCTGAGTCCCCCTTCGGGGTACAAAAACCACAATAAATAAATAAATAAAAACACAAGATCCAAAGATGCAAAACTTGAAGGAACAAGGCAGCATGGAAACCCAATGCCCAGAACAGGAACCTAGCAAAACTAGAAACATGAAACTAGAAATCCATTTGAGACCATCATGAAACTCCAATGTCAATGGGACTAAGCTAGAATCCTTCCTTTGTATCATATAAAGCTTTTCCTGTTCCATGAACCAAAAGAAAAACATTTTGTTTTCCCTTACAACCAGATAAGGATTTCTTATCTCTGTTTTCTAGCAGACGGACTTACCTTCGACGCTCTCAATAACTTTGCCTTCGTTTACAAAAGTCTTGTTTTCTATCTTCAAACTCATTAAATTCTGCACCTGACAAATCATCCTCAGAGAAAGACTGCTGTGGGCCTCTCCCAGGAATTTGACCTTGGAAAGCTACAGGAGAAACACTCCATTCCTGAGAAAAATTCAGGCCTCTCAGCAAGCCTGGGCTTGACTCAGGTCCAGAAAAACCCGTTGGCGTCAGACACAGGCCCAGAAAAACAATAATCCCCATTGACATCAGACACAATCACAGGCTGAACTACAACAGAGTCAGAGCCTGGTTAGTGGTTACAGTGCAAAGAAGACGTGAGAAAGCTGAAAGAAGAATGTCCTCTAGTAATAAAAGTTACATATGAAAAAAATTACTATTTACCTCTGTTTTGCTATGGATGTCTCTCTACTGTTTCTTCTCTTGGATTCTGTTTGCTCCTTCGGTTTTGCTCTTTCCGTTGGTTAAAATTCTGCAGCTTAGGATAAAATTGGCTGTACTTCTGTATTTGATATGTTTTAGCTATCGAACATATCAACAATGAAACATTTTCACTGTTGTAAGCCACCTTGGATCCGAAACCGGAAGAAAGGCAGAAAAGAAAGAGAAAGGAGAAAAAGAAGAGGTGGAAGGAGAAAAGTGAAGATGGGTCAGTGTCAGTGAGAAAGAAAGAGAGAAACAAACCGGAGATGCTTGGAAGGACCATGAAAACAACATTAAGTTTTTATCCCATTCGTTTAAGACAAGTCAAATTATTACATGAATATTGTAATGAAATGGCATCTAAAGTATTCAGGGCTTCCCATTCCTGTTGTGTGCCGGGATCACTGAACCATATGGAAGGGAATCTATATTTTTGGAAGGGAAGAAATATGATTTGGGTGTCTGTGTGAAATAATTCTCTCTAGAACAGTGAATATTTTTCCATCTGATTCCAGCTCCACTGAGCAAATCACCCCGAGGTGAATGTTTGGGTCAAAGTTAAATACAGCTGCTTGGGGAGTTGGTGAGTATGAAAACAGACTAATTTGGGGCGTAAGTCATTTTTATGGGCCTAATTTCCTGTATTACATGCAGAAATGGTCCATAAATGGCACAAAAGATTTTAGTAAACTGAACCTTAAAGAATCTCTCTCTTTTTCCTTCAAAGTAAGGGTGCGGGAGGGAGGATTTGCAAATCTGGAGCTTTCTTTATGAATATATCAAAAGGAAAGGCTTGCCGTCTCAGTTTTACTAGATCCTTTTATTCCAAGTTATTTGTGAGCTATTGTATTGCAAATCCCAATCCTAATCATTCTTAGGAATTCTTTTGTTAACACCAGGTTTTTATCCACTCCATTTTCTAAGAATCTGTCAGTCACCTACTGGAAAGTTGCTACCTTTGTATGTTTTTCTCTCTCCCTAATGTTCGTAACAGGAAAAAAAAGTATTGGCTGTTAGTGTTTATCATCATATTGAACTTGTTCTTTGTATTTTATATGGGAATCCAAACTGGGAGAGCTGGTAAATGTTCTTCCTTATCTAGTGCTCCAAAATAAAAATCAGAATATGTATCTCCAAGCAATATCAGAGTATGGTCAAGATGGCAAAGGTTATTCATGACAAAAAACACACAAGTTAGGAAAGGATGCCACAGTTTGCTTTTGCCTGAGCTTACTGGGAAAGGCAAGATTACAGCCATTCCTCTTCTCTCCACTGTTGAGTTAATGGAGCGCAGGCTACTTCTGCAATGCAAACTTTGTTTGCAGCAAATTAACTTAACCAATGATAATGGGAAAGTGGGGGGAGGATGGAGAAACTGGAATATTGTTAAGGCAGCTGCGAAATGGGACAGTAGAGGATTAGAAAGAATTTCCCCTGTCAAAAAGGGACAGGTGAAAGGTATGGCTGTCCCAAGTTCTGCTGCCCTACAATACTTGTCATATGTTTTGGGAATGGAATGGGAATCTCATTGTCAGGAGAAACGCTACATTACTCACAAAGAAATTGTTAAGTGATTTTAGCTCTACTCCAGCTTCTCCCAGAAGGCCAAATCAGAACACAGACAGGTAGAAGGTGAAAGCAGACATCTTTCATTCTCATTTTTCATTATCTACAGATAATAATTCATATATTTTATATAATTAATATTGTTGGGAGGGGTTCGATTTCTCAATAACGGAATGAACACATCTTAAGCTACAGTACTAGAGTTATTTTAAAGCAAACAATTGTAAGAACCTCATGAAACTACGATTCTGAGGATTCCATAAATACCTCATCAAGCTACAATTCCTAAGGTTCCAGAAGAACTCATTAATGTATGAATTCCAGAATTCCATTAGATGACGCCATGGCGGTTCAAGTGAGAGTGAAGTGATCTTTGGAGGAGGAGGAGAAAGTTCCGATTCCAGGGAGCAGAAATTTAAGAGTTTATCTTTTTCTTATAGGTAACAGGACTTTAATGTAGATATGCAAGAAGAATAGAAAGCAAATTCTCTGTGGTGGGTATTATGTGTTCTATTTTATTTCGAAGGTCTTAATAGTTACAGTGGCTGTGTCCTTCTCACTGAACGACATAAAAGTTCTCAAAGTCTTCTTTGCTTCCCCCCTCCCTTGTAGTCTGAAGAGACTTGTTGAAGATTACTTCAAGCAAATCCGATAATCTTTTGTTCGTATCTTGAACTCAAGGGCCTATATATAAAATATATCTATTACCCAGCTGTGGATTACATTTGGCTTTTTAACTCAGCTGCTTTAAAATGTAGTTTCTTCCAAAATCTGTAACAGCTACACTAATCAATCTTTAGCATCTCTACTTTAAGGGATCCAGGAAGGAGAAGGTGGGAAAGACTTCTGATTGAAATTTTAGATAGAATAGTCAGTGCTGGACAGGTAAATAGTTTGATCTGGTATAAGGAAAAAGTTGTATCCTCTTAAATGAATTCAAGGTGAAGAAAATAATAGGAAATCAGAAGAGAATACAAATAGAAGTAACTGCCAATGTGGCAGGATATAAAACCAATGACATTTTCTTCTAAGCAATATCCAAGTGATCCTCTTCTTTTCTGTAATGTCTAAGTCAAGGGTACTCATTAGGTAGCTCGGGAGCTACTAGTAGATCTTCGGCCCTCTTCCAGGTGATCTCCGGGCCTCACCAGCCGGATGGGGCACTCCTGCCATGCGCGCACACACTCTGTGTGCACGCGAACTCCTGCTGCTGACTTCCGTTCTCACAGTGCTTCTTTCACCTGCGGGGCATTGCAGGAAGAAGGAAGCACGAGGCGGGGCCTCTGGAGGGAGCTCCCTGCCTCTCTCTCGTCCAGAAGCAGCTGTGCAGCTTCCATTGCCGGCGAGACAGGCAGGGCGGATCGCTCCCTCTGGATGCCACGCCTCGTGCTTTCTCCTTCCTGCAATGCCCCGCAGGAGGAAGAAGCGCGGCGCAGGTGAAAAACAGCAGCAGGAGCACGTGCGGTGGCAAGAGCGCGCAGCAGCAGGAGTGCACGGCAGCGGGGGTAGGTAGATCTTTTGGACTTGGTTGCTTTGAGAGTAGCTCACATGCTGAAAAAGTGTGAGCACCCCTGGTCTAAGTAATGGAGTACTGGAGTTGCCATTGTGACAAAATGAAAATCATGCGTAGTTCATGTTTGACCAGTCCACACACTGTCTTGCCAGAGAAAGAAAAGATGCTATATAGATGATCCGTAAAGAACAAGAAGTTTACTCTTTGTAATGCAGAACAACATATGTACAATCACGTGAAGAGTTGCATTGACTCAAACAATGTCCTTTTAGAGAGATTCAAAATGGTTCTATCTGCGTCCACGCGAGAGACCTTCTTTCTCCAGCAGCTTATGAAGCCAGAGTGTCAGGACTGGGAGACTTGAGCTTGAGTGAAGTTCAAGCTCCCAGCCTGGCATGAGATTGCATCGACCTTTGCCCTAGTTCTTGGGTGACCTTGGGCTCCAGTTATATAAGACTGTGCTGAGTCATGTGGAAGTGAGGTAACTTCCACATGTGTGCAAGGCTGCAGGGAAGTGATGTAACTCCTCTGAGCCTGGACATTGGACAATTGGACTCCTACTGCTGACTCATGGGGCCATGAGGTCACATCCCTTTGGACTATGGGATATGCTGAATCACCGGATATGGTGCAACCCTACCTGGACATTGCATGGGCGATGGGAAGGGGGGTTGGGGTATATAAGTTGTGTTTTGGTGGCGGGCAGGTGCTTTTGCTTCACATGTGTCGTACCTGCAATAAAATCGTGTTGGACCGTGCTTTCAATCTACGCGTGATCCTTACCGAGTGTTGGAGAGTCGTTACACAGAGCACATCCAAACTCTCTCTCTCTCTCTCTCTCTGCAAGCACATGCACAGCTCAAGCCTGAAAAATGTAACAGTATCCAAAAGTCCCAGACTCAGCCAGCTCCCCGGGCACAGCCTCACCAATCAGCTTCATACATCTTATTTTACAGTTGACCCACACACACTAACTGATTTCTTACAGGCTCCAATAGCCATCAACTTTTGCATATGGAAAGGGTTGCATCTGCGGAGGAAAAGTTTCTCTTTGTGTGAAGGATACTCCCATGAGCAAGCTCCCCAGCTTTCCTCATATGAATAGTGTCACTTCTTCAAATGTGTCATTGTGTTTGTGGAGGATACACACTCCCCTGCTTACATGGTGAAGATAGTACCATGAATAACATAATCCCTGAATATGACTTGAGAGGTCTGTTACTGGGGAAAGCATGGACAGAAAAGAGGACTCCTGTGATGTTGCTTAATGCAAGTCTTCCGCTATCTCTCTTTGGTTTCTTATCATCTTTAAATGCTCTATGGTGAATAGAAGCTTTATTGTAGCCAGATGCTGTTCATCACTTGAAATCTGGCAGACAGAAATACAGAGAGAGAGAGAGAGAGAGAGAGAGAGAGAGAGAGAGAGAGAGAGAGAGAGAGAAGGGAGGGAGTTCAACTGAAACATGGAGGTAGGGTTCGTTATCTCTAAGCCAGATGGTTTGTCCCCAGTGTTCCAGGTTTATAAATCTCCCGCCTATAAATTCCATTGTCACCAAGAATATGGCAAGTTTTCAGATCTTGCGGACACTTACCCTTTGAGTTGGGAACTGTGAAGATTAAGAAATAGGCATCGTAGATCAAATGTGCTGTTGTCTGTATACATTGATCCTTGAATAAGCAAGGCACTGGCACCTTTCCAAATTAAACTGTTTTAAAGTAGCTGCAATTTTTCCCTTATTTTTATTTTTGTGTAATGTTCCTCCTTCTCTCCCCCTCTCCTCATAGTCAATTTTATGATCCTATCGTTTTCTAGGATTTTCTGTTCCTCTTGGCTGGTGTCCATGGAGGTGGTTTATGAAGCTCAACAATCCAATCATGTCCAGGAGGATTATTACTTTAAAACTTTGATCCAAGAACAGGACCACTGACTGTGTGATGAATGGATTTTGAGACCTGCTTCCTTTTCAGAAGAAGGTTGGCAGTTTTGGCCAGAATGCGGATTCCCTTAGATCCAAGTTCTGTTGGCTGCTGAAGTTGCCTTGGTCCAAGCAGGATGGGGAATGAAATAGTATAAAACCTATCTATATAAATAGCTTGAGGAGACAGGGTGGATCATGGCCATGATATAAACAAGGAGATCTAATCTAGTTTGACAGCTTGGGGTGATCCTTTGCCCTAAGATTTCAGAGCCAAACTCTGAGGCCTATTGTTGTTGTTTATTCGTTCAGTCGCTTCCAACTCTTCATGACCTCATGGACCAGCCCACGCCAGAGCTCCCTGTTGGCCGTCACCACCCCCAGCTCCTTCAGAGACAAGCTAGTCACTTCAAGGATACCATCCATCCATCTTACCCTTGGTCGGCCCTTTTTCCTTTTTTCTTCCATTTCCCCAAGCATCATTGTCTTCTCTAAGCTTTCCTGTCTTCTCATTATGTGGCCAAAGGACTTCATCTTTGCCTCTAACATCCTTCCCTCTAATGAGCAGTCGGGTTTTATTTCCTGAAGTATGGACTGGTTAGATCTTCTTGTGGTCCAAGGCACTCTCAGAATTTTCCTCCAACACCACAGTTCAAAGGCTTTAGAATAGTCAATAAAACAGAAATAGATGTTTTTCTGAAACTCCCTGCCTTTCTCCATTATCCAGTGGATATTGGCAATTTGATCTCTCGTTCCTCTGCCTTTTCTAAAGCCAGCTTGTACATCTGGCAACCCTCTCCGTGTATTGCTGGAGTCTTCCTTGCAGAATCTTTAGCAAAACATGCAGAAACAAGCTATGTACTGTTAAGAGGGTGTAAGTCAGTTTCTTTTGTGAGTTTCAATCATTACCTTATTCTGTTAATAAAACTATTTATACCTAATGTTTGATTTTCAAGTTTTTATGAAGTGTCCCTTGTTTTTGTGAAAAATCCCGTACATGTTCCTTATTTCCTATATCAGAAAGTGGCAACCCTAGATTATGGATACACATCTGTGGCAATAAAATAAGAACAAGCACAAAAAAACCCCAAAGTAACTAATGTAGGTGCCTGAGTTGACCACTTTCTAGCCTCTAATGGCTAGTCCAGCTCTGAAAAGCTGCCTTCCTTAAGTGGCAGTCACTTCCCGCAAACAAAATAATAAATATAATAAATAATATAATAAAACTCAGGAAATAAATAAAATAAAATAAAAAACAGGAAAAGCTCAGCTGTTATCAAGACCTCAAAATCGAACTGCAAAAGCTCTGGCTTTACAGGTTGTTCCAGTGGTAATCGGCACACTGGGTGCCGTGTCAAAAGATCTTAGCTGGCATTTGGAAACAATAAACATTGACAAAATCACAATCTATCAACTGCAAAAGGCCATCTTACTTGTATCTGCACATATCATTTGAAAATACATCACACAGTCCTAGACACTTGGGAAGTGTTTGACTTGTAATTTAGTGATACGAAATCCAGCATATAGATCTCATTTGCTGTGACATACTGTGTTTTGTGTCAGTAAATATATAATAATAATAATAATAATAATATTTCTTACCAGCCCATTGCATTAGAGCAGACTTTGGGTGATGCGGAGCCTCTGTCCATGATGATTAATGGGCGGGCGCTCTTCCCCACCTGCTGCAGCCCATGAGTGATGAATATACATGCATGCGCCAGCCCTTAGTGCTCCATGTGTGCTTAAGACCCTTTATCATAATGTCACTTCTTCCAAGACAGGACCCTGACATTAATTAAAATCAGTTCCGGGGCCGAACCCTGTTTCAAATTAAACCCAGTATGTGAAAGGACAATTCCGAAAAACCAATGCTGGAGCGCTTTGATAATTAACACATTCCCCCCCTTTCCCATTTTTTAATTTTATTTCAACTTTTTTTGCAGCTAGTACAGTTGGTCAAGCCATCTGGACCTGCTGCTTTTGCTTCATTCATGCGTCTTCATTCTAAAGGGTAATAGATTTCAAGCGTGCAGCTATATCATATGCCATCACTACAATGACTCTCTTGAACGCTCATTACGACTACTACTAGGAGCAGGAATGAGTAGCGTAGTATTAATGATTACTGATATCACCGTTTCTATTACGGTAATGATTTCTAATGGTGCATTAGGAAAGATTCAATGGTAGCAAAGCTGGGCCTTCATGGTGTGTCCATCATGTCTGACCATGACACCTGGACCCGTGGAATCATTATAGAGAACTCAAGATGGAACTATACAGAAAGGCATAGCATTAACTTCAGCATGTTTTGGGCTGAAGCCTTTTTGTAAAAGTCCCATGACTCTATAGTAGGATAAATCCAAAAAGTCCTTATTTATGTATGAAGCACTTCAATATCCCTTGAATTGTCATGGTTCCATCCTATAGAATCCTCGAATTTGCAGTTTGGTGATGTAATTAGATTTTTGTTTTTGTCAGAAAGATGTAATACTTCAGTTCAGTTGAGTGCAGAGGAGCTCTAGCAGAAATTCAAGTGGCTTGTCAAACTATATATCCTACAGTTCAATAGCATGGTGCCCTAACTGTTCAGTTCAGTGTTTCTCAATGTGGGGGTCGGGACCCCTGGGGGGATCGCGAGGGGGACATCAAAGGGGTCGGCAAAGACCATCAGAAAACACAGTATTTTGTGTTGGTCTTGGGGGTTCTGTGTGGGAAGTTTTGCCTAATTCTATCATAGGTGGAATTCAGAATGCTTTTTGATTGTAGTTCAACTATAAATCCCAGCAACTACAATTCCCAAATGTTAAGATCTATTTTCCCCAAACTGCACCAGTGTTCAAATGTGAGAATATTGAGTATTCATGCCAAGTTTGGTCCAGATCCATCATTGTTTGAGTTCATAGTGCTCTCTGGATGTAGGAGAACTACAACTCCCAAACTCAAAGTCAATGCCCACCAAACCCTTCCAGTATTTTCGGTTGGTCATGGGAGTTCTGTGTGCCAAGTTTGGTTCAATTCCAAATCGTTGGCGGAGTTCAGAATGCTCCTTGATTGTAGGTGAACTATAAATCCCAGCAACTACAACTCCCAAATGACAAAATCAATCCCCCACAAATCCACCAGGATTAAAATTTTGACGTATCTGGTATTTGTGTCAAGTTTCATCCAGTGAATGAGAATACATCCTACATATCAGATATTTATATTATGATTCATAACAGTAGAAAATTTACAGTTATGAAATAGCAACAAAAATAATGTTGTGCTTGGGGTCACCACAACACAAGGAACTGTATTCAGGGGGCGGTCCCTATGAACAAATCTTGGCAGAAAAGCCCATGATAGGTTGTTACTTTTGTTGTTGTTGTTGTTGTTTTTTATTCCGCCTTTCTTCCCAATTCAGGGACACAAACCATTGTCTTATTCTCTTTTATTCAGAGGTAAACTTCATGGAGGTTGATAGCAGGTTTGACTGATTGTTGTCTATGATCATTACTTTATACTGTATTTTTCTTACCCAACTCTCTTTCCCTTGCCCTGTAGCACTCTGAAAGTGGGATGGGATTGTGATAAAAATGCCAATTTAGTTCTTTATGGGACTTGAAAAAGGTGGCTATTCATCTCCCTGTTAATTCCTGTGTTTTAAGTGTCTAGCTTAAATTCCCAATGTACACTTCTGCTCACCGGCTTATGCTGTACTCTGGGTTTAATATACTATTTGCTTAATGACCCATTGACATAATCATTTGATATAGATCCTAGTCATACCACATTACCAGGTTGTGATATATTAATATAGCTACATATTAATGTTGGATGGGAAACCGATTACATCATTATCCATGAGCAATTAGTTGCTATCTGTCGCAGGTATACACATCTAGCGCTAGTCATTAGGAAGCTTTGCATTTTCAAAGTGCTGGATGCTCTCGGTTAAGACTGAAATCAACTGGAAAACTTTCCAGATCTATCACTGAGCTATGTGCACAAAATGGCCTTTCCCATCATTTCCTATCACCAGGTATCAGAGAAATGTCCAAATCCCCTGGAATAAAAAGATAAACACATAGCTGAGGAAGTTCCTTTTCTGAATCACAGCTTTCACAGTCTCCCAACCAGCATTGGGAATTGAGAGATTCTGGAAATTGTAGTCCAAGAAAAGTAACTTCTCCAAGGTCTACATTGAATCTTAGATTTGTTAGGACTTGGCAATCATTATGTCTACCATGTGGATTACATAACAATTCAGATTATGGCACAAAATTCAGAAAACGAACACCCAGATTCAGTCTTCTCCAGCTTGGGGTTCTCTAGAAGCAAGCAATCGGGAGATTCTGAGCTTTATAGACTGAAATATCTGGAGAGCAGTAAGATATGGAAGACTGGATCTGAGTATATTATAAAATGAATTTTGAGATGTCAAGATCTATCTTGTTCCTGAAATAAGTTAAGTCAGGAACACTACAGGACAAGGTAACCAATATAAGAACACTTTACTACTTCTATCAAATGCAAAGGAGTCTTGTTCCACTGCTTTCAGCATTGACCTCAGTATTTACTGCCATTTGCATGTTTACTCAATAGGCATCAAAGGTGAATGGAACTTGCCCTCAGTTCAAAGTGAAGGAGGCATAAGCCTAAGAAGAATATTAAGTTGCTAAAATGCTCAGTTTACATAGGAAATTGGTTTGTGGTTAGGCACTGTGTTCTGGTTCATAGGTAGAGAACAAATTCTAGTTTTGACAGCCGAGTGTGTCGGAAATAACAGGAAGCCAGGTGTGAAAGCATACTTTTCATCAACGCATAGATGGGAGGGGGACTGGAAAGAATGACAGACATACAGATATACCTTTGTTTACTGGACTGTATAAAAAGCTTTGCTTTTGTCAAGGAGGCACGGCAGTCCTTGTCCGACTCCTTCATGATCATGAAAAAATAAAACTTTGCTTTTGATCTTCCTCCTGGGACTGCCTCTTTCCTTGCGCCTCCTGTGGCCTGGACCTTAGTATTGAGACCCAAATTAGGGTCTCTAACATAATTTGGGGGCTTGTTCGGGATGATTAAGGCCACGGTGACAGTCACAGGGAGTGAGTCTGGGACCGTTGGTGGTCCGTTCCGAGTGGACAGAGGCCACTGGGTCATGGCACAACAAAGACAGCTGAGAGGGATCCCAAAAAGCCAACAGATCGACTTCTTCTGTCGTTCTGACGGGAGGCTGTCCGTCCGAGGGAACACCCGAATCAAGAGAGACAAAACCATCATCATAGGGTCGTCCAGACTGGGGACGAAAGGAAGACTTCACGACAGGTGAATACATCTTGAAAATGCGAGGCTGTCCAGATCCGGAGGGAAGGTGTGGGCTTCCAAACCCATGCCTTCCCTCCACATCTGAAGGGCCCCGAAGCCATTCTGAAAAAAGCGGTTCCGGATTCAAAACTACAAATTCACTTCCGGGTTGCTTAAAGCCCTTTAAAAACAATTTGGAAGTGATTTAAATATGAATTTAATATAACTTTTGTAGCATTATGACAAACCTAACCACCCCTATGTATTGATTTGTTGTAAAAGGTTTGTGTTCATAGAGGAGAAAACACTTTTTTGCTGCTGCTGTTGTTGTTATTACTACAGTAGGGCAACTTATTACATGAGCTCACTGAATGCAGTTTTAGTTACATGCAAAGAACTTTGCCTTAGAATCATGGAGGAGGACCTTATGTTCTCTCTAAGCTTCCAGCATTATTCTGTGGTCAACGATTCTGCCAGAATCGGATCACATTTTCCAAAATCCAATGATCACAGGGACAGAAAGTGAGGCGAAATCTCCAGAAGAGAGACACAGACAACAAAGGAAATACCCCAGGGGTGTTAGCTCTTTCCTAGCTCTATCTATCTATCTATCTATCTATCTATCATCTATCTATCTATCTATCTATCTATCTCAGAGGTCCTCAAACTTTTTAAACAGAGGGTCAAGTCACAGTCCCCCAAACTATTGGAGGGCTGGATTATAATTTGAAAAAAACATGAATTCCTATGCACACTGCACATATATTATTTGTAGTGCAAAAACCACTAAAAACCATACAATAATTAAAATGAAGAACAATTTTAACAACTATAAACTTATTAGTATTGCTATGGCAATTGTGGTCCTTCTTTTGGCTGATGAAATAGGGTTGTTGTTGTTGTTGTTGTCCTAAGTCCTAAGACGTTCCACCTGACCGCAACCTGGCGAAGGGCTTTCTCGATTATAGCCCCTGTTTTTTGGAATGCGCTGCCGGCCGATATTTGATCTCTTAAAAGCCTCCTTCCATTTCGGAAAGCCTGCAAAACCCTGTTGTTTCAGCAGGCTTTTGGAGCCTGAGCGGCTGCGGTCCTTACTCTTGCTTTAAACTCTACCTGTATTGTGTTCCTGGTTGAAATGATGTTAATGTAATGTTTTAATCGCAAGATTTTAGCTGTGTTCTGTTAACTGTGTGTGAGCCACCCCGAGCCACTGGGAGTGGTGGCAGATAAATCCGAATAAATAAATAAATAAATAAATAAATAGACTTAGGTTGACCCTGAGCGAGGGCCGGGTAAATGACATTGGAGGGCTGTATCTGGCCCACGGGACTTAGTTTGAGGACCCCTGATCTATAAGCTTTGGATAGCATAAGGAAGGGTTAGCACACCTGTGGTGTTTGCTTTGCTGTTTGTGTCCCCCTTCAGGAGAATTCGCCTCATTTTCTGTGCCTGTGATCATTTGATCATTGGCTGATTCTGTGAATGAGTGTATTGAGAAACTGAGTAGAAGTGTTGGACAAAATGGTTAGATAGGGAATTGTTTCATTTTTTCCCTTCCAAAGAGGTCAACCATTCAACTTCTATTTCATAATGAAGTTACCAAATAAATTTTGACTTCAATGGCATCATGCTGATTCAACAATAGGAAGTCAAGACTTTAAAAAGAGCAGAGCATGAAAGAATACATAGAACAACATGCAGAAGCCAACTAAGCAGTGGCCGATGATGATCCAGAACCTAAAGTATCATCCTACCACTGCTCTGCTATAGATGACTTCAATATGACATTCCCTTCCTTTCAACATTCGAAACTCAGGGATAGAGGATGCACATCACTTGGGTGGTATTTCAGAGAAGTAGCAAATAAAGCAACAAATGCTCAGTTTGCCAGTCCCTTGGAAATTATTAGTGCTTTCATAACATCTTCAGAAGGAAAACAGCTTTGAAAGTTGCACAATTATCTCCATGCGTAGTCAGACAAATAGATATACACATGTAAGCAGGCACATAGGCTATATCAAAGAGAATGTCTTCTCATTTTGTGCTTGTGAATAAATGGAAGACAGGAAAGAAAAGGTAGAAACGGTAGGAACGAATTTTGTGCGCATATCTAGTCTCTTTCACACTTTAAGTCAGGAGAAGGACTTATCTGAGCAAGACCTCACAAGGTGGAGACAACCTGTAGCAGTGCGTTTCTGCAGGTATTTACTTATAGATCTCATTGAGTTCAATTGGACTTTGGACAAAGGATTTCAAACTGTATGGCTGTACCCTATAGTCGGGGCTGATTGCATTTGTTTCCAGGATGGACAACTCCTACAATACCCTTTTCAAGAATGTCATCTATCATAAATGGCTTGCGTGTGCAAAAGTGGTTGCCATGTGGTCAAGGAAATGATTGAAAATGTTATCCAAAGCTGGTCTAGAAAAGCTAGGGAATGGATAGAGTTTTTTTATGAGCTCCAGAAAGATTCAATGCCTTTGTTTCTTCTGCTTGAAGGTATACAACTGGCAACCATATGTGCAAGTAAACGAAGTTTTACTACTTTGCTCTTACTTCGATCACTCTCACATCTTTCTTTCTTTGCCAGCTGGCTATGGAACAAAAAAGAACAATAGATTCAAGATAAAGTTATTTGCATTTGTGATGAACGCTAGGACTATCTACTTTGCATTGTCCTAAAAAAGGAAGAAAGAAAGAAAAAATTAAACCACATTTTAATTAACTGATAAACTATTAATCAATTTTTTGCAATGTTAGGTGACACATTATTCATTTAGATAGAGTTACTGTGAACTTAACTAATCAAATCTGATTTGCTCACATATGCTTGATTGAAATACATTTTAACTATCATATACAAAGAGAAAATCTTGGATTTCTTACCTAATCTTCAGAGTATACTGCTGAGTTAATAAGGGCAATATTTTTTGTAGATGAGACTACCATTTCTTAATCTGCATATCAAAATCAAGAGCAACTTAATTGCAAAACACATATTCCTGAAATCTAATCATTATACTGCTTTAGGGTATTTTATTGAAGCATGTTAAATTATGGACAGAATATTAATGATGGAGCTAATCAAACCCAATTAGTCACTTCTAACAATAGTCACATAAATATACAAGTCAGGTACTAAAGTACCGTAGGTAAGGTTTTGGGGTTTTTTTAAAAAAAGAAATCGAATTCATGCGGCACTTATGAATTGCATCCTTGTTATTTTTAATCTCAAAATCTAGGACAGGTCATTTCAAAGAAAATGAGCAGGACTAGAAGACAAATGAATCCCTTTCATAACATTTATGTAGTTACTAGTGAATGTTCAGTATATAAATACTATGTTAGCTGCTGCGTGATGCTCACAGAGTAATTATTAATGTGTTAGAAGTATCATAATAATATAGGTAAGTGGACTATATTTTCATTTCGCATTAAATAAAAATGTAAATACAGTCTCTGCAGCAGACTTGGCCTATACTGGTATGTCTTTAGCTTCCAAGGTTTAAGGAAATAGTACTTAACATAATTTTAAAGTTATTTTCAATAGTAGAAACCTCTCAATGTTGCAGACAAGTCAATAAAAAGAATGCAATAAAAACAGGGTTTTGAATTAACAACTGTGGGGAGCAATATGGCATGGTGGTCACATTTCGATGAGAGTAATGAGGATGCTCCACTAGTGTAATTAATGATACTAGCTTGTTATTTTCTAGTTATTTTTAAATGGCATTTTAAGGAATTTTGTGTTGATGAATCCACTCTAGGTTTTCTGTCAAGCTTTAATGGTGCTAACCAAGGTGCTGAACATATTTTGGTGATAGGATTCAGCACCATGGATAACTCCTCCAGGAGTCAAAGAGAGCTCTGATTTTAAAAGATACCTCATGTTGTATCCAAGAGCAGGAACACCTCTGTCCTTAAACACCACACCAGTATAGTAAACCAGCAAGCAGTTTATTTTAGGATATATGTAAGCAAAGCAATAAAAATGATAGATACAGTATAGTCCAAAACGGTATATTCCGAAGCTTACAAATAGTCCATGAACTTCAACGTACAAAGGTAAAAACACAAGATCCAAGGATAAAAAAACTGAAAGAACATGACAATATGGAGATCCAATACCCAGAAAAGGAACCTGGAAAAACTTGAAACATGAAGCTAGAAATCCACTTGGAAACAAGACCATCATGAAAATTCAATGTTGACCAGACTGAGCTAAAAAGCCTTTCTCATGAAATGAAATGAAAACATTCTGTTTACCTTTACAACCAGATAAGGATGTCTTTTCTCTCTTTTTTTAGTAGACAGGCTGACCTTCAGTGAGTTTGGGAACTTTCTCTTATTTTACAAGAGTCTTGACTTCTATCTTCAATCTCATTAATTTCTGCACCTGACAAATCATCTTCAGATGATTGCCATCAGACACAATCACAGGCTGAACTAGAACACCTCAGTAGGAATTTCTCAAGGTGTATTCCAGGGTTTTTTTTGGGGGGGGGGGGGGTATGTATCTTCTACAAAAGTTAAAATGTAATTAAACTGCTAACAAAATTTATATTGTGGCTATTGAAAAAAGAAATAACAAATAGACAACACAGTAGATCATACTATGCAAGATCTGTTCTCTTAAGCAGCTGTTCCAGAGCCTGGGAGTTATCACCTCCCATTGGAGAATATGTTCTTTCAGATCACTTAGGCCCCATCTACACTGCCATATAAAATCCAGATTATATACAGGCTGACATGGCTCATGTTTAAGGCTGGATCTACATTACCATATAATCTATATTATTATCAAAGGAGATATTCCATATTATCTGTTTTGAACTAGATGATCATGTTTATGGCAGTAGTCTCATATCATCCAGTTCAAAGCAGATAATATAGATCATCTCCAGTAATAATTAATAAAATTCTGGATTATATTACAGTGCAGATCCAGCCTTAGACATGAGCTATATCAGCCTTTATATTTCATCATAACCAGCACTTTGAATTGTGCCTGAAAACTGACTGGTAGCTGATGAAGCTGTTGGAATAAGGGAGTTGTGTTCTACTTGACACAATAGTCCCCATTAACAATATGTTTGACCAGTTGAAGTTTCCAAACACTTTTCTGAGGCAGACACACAAAGGCTGGATTTACACTGCCATATAATTTGATTCCAGATTACAGTATGTAACACAATTTTTGTTCCTGAGTTATACATATCATTTTCTACTGGGTTCTCGTTTTATAAAAATACGGGAAAAGTTTATTAAACTGCAAAACTTTGTTTTTGCTGGACATCGTGCAGCACACTTTGCTCTAGTTTTTCCATTAATATCTCATAGAGTCTCAATCAATTCAACAGAGTTTGTGTCAGCCACAAAAATGAAGTTTCTAGAGTAGAACTATTTTCAAAGTAAGGACCACAACATTTTCTTACATAGTGTAACCTTTTTTTTGGTCCATCATTGCTAATTTGTCCATTATTACTTTTCTGAAAATTATGTATAATGCAGGTTCAAATTTATTTATTTATTTATTTATTTATTTGTAGTGTCTTGCAGTGGTTTTTTTTTTTTGCATCTTGCCCCAGAATTCTCTTAGTTTTTTTTTTTACAGGACTATTCCAATGTGGAGGAAAGTTCCTTTGTGTTCTGCACATTTCTAACACTTATTGTTTCTTCCCTTATACGTCTTGGCAAGTTTTGCTGGAGTCATATCCCACCTGTCCATCATTTTATAAGAGTGCCCTCTAAGGTCATAGCATAGAAGTCACCACAATGGGAGAGGCATAAGTGCAATCAAATACAAGAACCAGGGTCTTCTCAGGGGTGGCCCCTTGACTATAGAATTCCCTCTCGAGTGAAATCAGATCAGCCCCTTCCCTCCTGACCTTCAGAAAAAGCTAAAGACATGGATGTGGTCCCAAGCTTTCGGGAAGTAACAATGCAATAGAATAACACAGAGTGATACAATGGCATCTGGAATGACCTCAAACTATGATATCAGATTGTGTGATTTTAAATAAGTGGTTTTAATGCTGATATGTTTTTAATTATTGTTTTAATGTATACATTTTTATTTCACTTGATGTATGTTTATGGGGCATTGAATCATTACCTATATATGTAAGCTGCTCTGAATCCTCTAAGGGTGAGAAGGGTGGGTATAAATACCATAACAAACAAACAAACAAACAATACAATTCTTGTATTAATGTTACATAGTATTGCACTGGTTTATGTGTACACACACACACACACACACACACACACACACCAGTGTATAGGTTTGTTTCAATGTTTTTAATGAATATGTAAATTTAAAAAATATTAAAATATATATACAGGCAGCCCTTTGTTTACAAAAATTCAACCTACAAACGACTCATAGTTTATTTATTTATTTATAAATTCGATTTGGTAGACCGCTCTCTCTGGAGCCCAGAGCGGTTTACAGCATAAAATCAATAAAACATCAATAAACAGATAAAAGACGTATACCCAAAAGCCCCCCTCCCCACAAATGATCCCGGCAAGCAATAATACGCAGAGGCAATACATGGCAGGACGGTATGTTGGCAGCTGGCAACTAAGGAGGCATCAGTTGGGACCAAATGCCTGCCTATATAGCCAAGTCTTCACAGACTTGCGGAAGGCCAACAGTTAAGAATGAGACTGAGACAACAGGAAGTGAGATACATTTACCCCTCTAAGTTGGGGTAGATTTGACTGGAGTTGCACTTAAAAATGTACCTGTTCCAACTTAGATACAAATTAAACTTAAGATCAAACCTACAGCCTCTCTCGTTCATAACCTGGGGATAACCTATATACTAAGTTCTGACAACAAAAGGGAAAAAACTGTATGCTGAGTGTTAACGAATGGAATTCAGTGATCTGGATAAAGAAAACCACTGTGGTTCTAAATGTGATAGGTGCTTTTGGAGAAATTCCAAACAGACGGATGAAACATCTAAATGAAATTGCCATTGATAGGACTGTGGCGGGATGAAAACCATGCATAGTTCATGCTTTTATCAGTCCACACACTGTCTCGCCAGAGAAAGAAAATATGCCACACGGATTATCAGTAAAGAACAAGAAGTTTACTCTTTGAAATGCAGAGCAACATATATACAGTCATGCGAACAGTTGCATTGAGTCACACAATGTCATTTGAGAGAGATTCAAATGGTCTTCTTCCAGCAGCTCATGAAGCAAGAGAAGTCAAAATGTCTCTCTGCTAGATCCTGCACACCTCAAGCCTAAAATGTAACTGTTTCCAAAATTCCTAGGCTCAGCTAGTCTCTTGGGCATGGCCCAACTAATCAACTTCATGCTTTGCATTTCTAGTTAACACACTCACCAACTGCACCGGGAAAGTGGCGCAGCTGGCTAAGTGTCAGCTGCATAAGATCTCTCTGACCAGTAGGTTCAAGGCCTGCCCGGGTTGAGGTGGGTGCTCGGCCTTTAAGTGTAGCCTGCTGTCAACCTTTGCAGCCTGAAAGACAGTTGCATCTTTCAAGTAGGAGATAAAGGTACCACATTAAATGGGGAGGCAAATTTTGACTGAATTATGAAGCCATAAAAAGAACTCCAGGAACGCTGAGGAATGTGGAAGGAACAACGAGGGACGCTGAGAACGCTGAGAGATGAGGAGTGCGTCAGCTCCCCTGGTGGCCAGAAGTTTGCCTCTGTTCGTCTATATGTGTGTATGTGGAAAAGGGCAGGGATTGTCTGCTAAGTATGTGTACCTGTAATCCGCTCTGAGTCCCCTTCGGGGTGAGAAGAGTGGAATATAAATAAAGTGTATTATTTTTATTATTTTTTACACGCCCTAACAAGGACCACAATGAGATGCTATCTACGGAGGTGCTGGTGGGGATGGAGACTATTTGGAACACACCTATTACTATCAATGATATCTCACTTGGAAATTATACAATGGGATACACTTTAATCAATGGGAACGAGGTGAAAACATTAGGTAACTTGCTCAACTACATGCACCAGTTAGGGGGAAATGCATTGAAATATGCATGAATGTCAGTGCAGGAGAATAACACAGTGTTGCAACCTAATTGTGTGTGTGTGTGTGTGTGTGTGTGAGGAGTGACTTGAGAAACTTGAAGTCGCTTCTGGTGTGAGAAAATTGGCTGTCTGCAAAGAAGTTGCCCAGGGGATGCCCAAATGTTTTGATGTTTTACCATCCTTGTAGGAGGCTTCTCTCATGTTCCCGCGTGAGGAGCCAGAGCTGACAGAGGGAGCTCATCTGTGCTCTCCATGGATTCAAACCTGCGACCTGTTCGTCTTCAGTCCTGTCGGCACAAGGGTTTAACCCATTGCACCACCGGGGGTTCCTGATAAAAAATAAGGACAGAAATTGGAAGGTTTTCACATCCTGCACATACACAGACACTCTCACACATAACCACCCACCGGATTTGCTTTGGTATTGGCATAAAAAAAGATTTCTTGCAATTGGTTTTGCAGCCTCACTCCAGTTCCTGATTTTTTTTTAAAAAAAAAGATTAATGCAATGCTCAGTAGCATTTGGAACTTGACTGGGAAGAATTAAACAAAACTGGTAGGGAGTCCATAAATAGGAGATGCCTTGGGCAAGAGAATACAGTTTGTTAGAAGAGAACAGATGGCAAGGAACAATACAAAAGGTGAAAGAAATAAAAGGAGTAGTGGGCACTAAGGGAAATAGAGTGAATTTAGCTGTTAAAAGCACCAAGTTTGTTAATGAATATATTATATCAAGTGAATAGGGACAATGCATTCAAAAGGCCTGCGTCATTATCAGAAGCGAAACAAAACGAGCAAATAAAAGGGCGGATAAGTGTTTTTAAAAATAAACAGCGTAACAATGAAACACTGACACCAAGGCGGTTTGGTCCTCATGTTTGCCTCAAGGCGAGAAAATTGGGAGTTTTTCCCATTCTTCCTTCTCTTGGGTGAGGCACTAACATGAATTAATGAATGTCCCAGGCAAGCATGTTGGTTTACCTTATTTACTAAGGACATCTTCTCCCAGGATTTCTCTTAAAATGAAGCCACAACCGTGTGAATTTGGAACTAATTGTGCTGTTTTGCAAAATGATTGCAGCCAGATGCAGTCGCTTAGATCATATATTTATTCCTTTTGGGGCTGAAAAGGAAAAAAGAAGGATCCCTGTGAAAGAAGCACATCTGAAGCTTTGGAATATGGTGCTATACAAAAAACATGCATAACTCTTGACTTGAGTTTGTGTTTGTAAGTACAGTAGAGTCTCGTTTATCCAACATAAACAGGCTGGAAGAATGTTGGATAAGCAAAAATGTTGCATAATAAGAAAAAGCCTATTAAACGTCAAATTACATTATGATTTTACAAATTAAGCACCAAAACATCATGTTTTACAACAAATCGACAGAAAAAGCAGTTAAATACACGGTAACATTATGTAGTAATTACTATTGTTAAAAATTTAGCACCAAAACATCGCAATGTATTGAAACAGCTGTGGATCCGGGCAGGAGGCAGTCTGCGCCAGATAATACAGAATATTAGATGAGCGAAGGTTGGATAAGCGAGACTCTACTGTACAACCAAACTCAAAGATGGACTTATAGAAGAGATAGCACTTTCAAGAGGAAGGGCAGTGGTTCAATGGCCAGTTGGGAGGGCAGTGGTTCAATGGCCAGTTCCTTCTCACTACTAAATTTCTGTTCCTAAGTGGCACCCATACCCCCCCCCCCCCACACACACATTTTATATTTTGAGGCATAAAATTGCTGCTGAATGGAAGCTTCCCTGAGTTCTCCCCAGGGGGTTGAGAAGGGCGAGGTACAAATATTCAAAACAAACAAACAGACAAACAAACAAATACATTTTAAGTGGCGGTAGTTTTACTCGTTTCCTATCCCAGCTTTCATCTAAAGAACACATGCATATCTGATACGTAGCTGACCAGACAAGACCGGATTAATGTTGGCAAGACTACTATTTTATGTACCTTTAGACCAGTGGTTCCCAAACTTTTTTGGCCTACCGCCTCCTTTCTAGAATTTTTTTTACTCACGGCCCCCCTAGAAATTATTTTTTAAAAAATTTAATAGCAATTAAACAGAAAGATATATGTATTAATACAGTGGTTCTCAACCTTTCTAATGCCATGACCCCTAAATAAGGTTCCTCATGTTGTGGTGACCCCCAACCATATTTTAATTGCTACTTCATAAATAATTTTGCTACTCTTATGAATTCTAATCTAAATATCTAATATGCAGGGGGCGGGGCCAAAGAAGAGGGCTGCACGATCCCTCCTAAATGGCCAATTGTTCACTGCCTCATTAAAGAGGTTCACCGCCCCCCAAATTCCCCTGAGCCTCCCACCGCCCCCTTGGATCGCCTCACCACCCACCAGGGGGCAGTACCACCCA
>JARBWK010000014.1:25562505-25593445 GCA_030556195.1 Anolis apletophallus | reverse complement strand
GTGTGTTTGGGTGGCGGGCCGGCGCTTTAGCTTCACGGGTGCCGTACCTTCAATAAAATCGTGTTGGACCAAAACGACGTCTACGTGTGATCCCTACCGTGCATTGAAGAGTCGTTACAATGGGACACTTCATCCCCTGTGTGGGGGTGCCTACTGCCAAGGAGACTGCTGATATGTTTGTGCAACATGTGTTTCGGCTGCATGGACTTCCACAGAGCTTGGTGACGGACCGGGGCACCCAATTCACTTCCCAGTTCTGGAAGGCTGTCCAGAAATTGCTGGGGATTGATGTGCGGATGTCCACGGCTCATCACCCGCAGACCGATGGGCAGACCGAAAGGGTTAATGCCACCTTGGAGCAGTACCTGCGCTGCTATGTCAACTATCAGCAAAACAACTGGGCGTCCTTGTTGTCTTTGGCAGAGTTTGCTTACAACAATGCGACGCAGGAATCCATCAAGGAGACTCCTTTCTTTGCTAACTATGGACACCACCCTCGGTTCTACCCGCCGGTGGACCCGTCTGGGGACGTTTCGGAGGCTAAAGATTGGCTTCGAGAGCTCACTGCACTCCAAGACTTGCTACGCACCCAATTGGACCAGGCGAAAGCTGACTACAAGCGGATGGCTGATCGGCGGCGCCAGGAGGGCCCTGAGATCCTCGTGGGGGATAAAGTTTGGCTGTCCACCAAGAATTTGCCTACGCAGCGACCCAGCCGCAAGCTGGACGCGAGATTTTTGGGTCCCTACAAAGTTTTGGAGAAGGTGGGGCCTGTTTCCTTCAAACGACAACTCCCAGCGGACATGAAGCTCCACCCGGTGTTTCATCGTTCGTTGCTCCGCCCGGCGAAGGGGTGCGGCCTGATGTGACGCAGCCGCCCCCTCCCCCTGTGATGCGCAATGGCGAGGAGGAGTTGGAGGTACAGGACATCTTGGATGCTCGCATCCGCTACCGGAAGCTGGAGTATTTGCTTGACTGGAAGGGGTTGGGCCGGAAGAACGTTCATGGACCCGGGCTCGGGATGTCCATGCTCGGATCTGGTGGCTCGTTTTCACCGCAAGTACCCTGACAAACCCAAACCTCGAGGGCGGCCTCGGAGGGGCCCTGAGGGGGGGGGGGGATAGTGTAGCACAGCAGTTCTCGTTTGTGCCTGGAGGCCAGGGAATAGGTCCTGGGGTTCCATTAGCATTAGGGCCTGCAGCAGCAGATGTGGATTCAGAGGATGAGCTAGATGATTGGGGTGAAGCACAGGGCCCTTCGGATGGGCCTCGTTCGCCCACAGAGAGCTTGGCATGGGATGAGATGATGTTTGGGCCTAGCATAGATTCCGATCACCAGGTGGAGATGGGAAGCAGCGAAGGAGTTATGAACACCGGGGGAAGGAATTCCCAGGAGCTTGAAAGTGAAAACATGGACGAAGCCGAGTGGGAAAGTGCTAGGGAGGAAAGTTCTCAGGAAGATAGCGACACAGCTGCTGAGAGGCAAGGTCGCTCCTTCGATAGGAGACGGGACATTGAGTCTACCAGGAGGGCTTGGTCTAGGGTCCTAGACCGACCGAGGTCCGTGAGCAGAGATTGAGACGAAGAAGCCTAGAGCGTCGCGGACCTCGGCCGAAGGATTAAGTATAGGATCCGTGGGAACGCATCCTCAGTTCTCCGGCCACGTCTTTCCTGGATAGGCGTGAAGCGGAGTGGGACCACAAGCCAGCCGTGGTCATCAAGCCTTGCCTTGCATTTGCCTTGCCTTGTTTCCTGATCCGCATTGGATTGCGGAGCCTTGCCTTGTATCCTGAACCGCATTGGATTGCGGAGCCTTGCCTTGTATCCTGAACCGCATTGGATTGCGGAGCCTTGCCTTGTTTCCTGAACTGCATTGGATTGCGGAGCCTTGCCAAGCTTCAAGCCTATTTGCTACGTTACTTTGGACAATCTTGCTTACTACCTTTTGGACAATTGCTTATCATTGGACTATATATTCTTTGGAACTGTTTCTATACTCAATAAAGTAGTTAGCCTTCAGTACGTCTCTGTGTGTGTGATTAAGGGGCCCGCTAAGTCCGTGATCGTGACACAGTGGTTCTCAACCTTTCTAATGCCATGACCCCTAAATAAGGTTCCTCATGTTGTGTTGACCCCCAACCATATTTTAATTGCTACTTCATAACTAATTTTGCTACTCTTATGAATTCTAATCTAAATATCTAATATGCAGGGGGCGGGGCCAAAGAAGAGGGCTGCACGATCCCTCCTAAATGGCCAATTGTTCACTGCCTCATTAAAGAGGTTCACCGCCCCCCAAATTCCCCTGAGCCTCCCACCGCCCCCTTGGATCGCCTCACCACCCACCAGGGGGCAGTACCACCCACTTTGAGAATCAGTGCTTTAGACCAATGTGTGTGGACAGGCCTTCAGGTGCCGTTGCAATGTAACTTGCTTGATCCCAAACCAGTGTGGACAGTGGAGGATGGGAATTGTTTATGTATTTATTTACTTACAGTATTTATACCCCGCCCTTCTCACCTCAAAGGTGACTCAGAGCGGCTTTACAGAACACACATGTGGCAAACATTCAATGCCAATTTACAATTAGGAAGAACACATAACACAAATAGAGGTAAAGTCAGTTTTTCCCATCTTATTTTCAGCATCTTGGAGGCTGTGCTTGACTCCAGCCCCCCCCCCCGGGGGGGGGGGTTGGTGGTGTTGTCGCTACATCTTTCATGCCGAGGAGCTTTCCTCCAGTCAATGTCCTTAAGGGCACCTTTATTACCTCCTCTCTAACCCTCTAAAAGTGGTACCTATTTTATCTACTCGCATTTCTGCTTTTGACCTGCTAGGTGGAGCTGGGGCTAATGGCTGGTGCTCATCCCACCCAGGCTCAAACTGCTGACCTTCCGTTCTGCAGGATTTTTCTGCAGCACAGCGGTTTAGCCTGCTGTGCTATGCCTGGTCCATGTGGTCCAGCCATGTTTGGATGGCCAGGAATTCCCCTCTCCTGGTTATACCTTAAGAAAGAAATATACAATTTCTAAAATGTCATCTACTACCCATTTATAGACATGTCCCTTTCTGCTATAGTGGGAAGTGTTCTAGAAGGAAGGACATCATAGCATGGGAAAGCTTCCTGCAACGTATAACACTATGTAACATATATTTTTTTTCCTGGGTTATGAATGTCTTTTCCTAATTGGTTCTATCAAAAAACATGGAAAAAGTTGGTTAAGCTGCAAAAACTTTGTTTTTGTGGGACATCCTGCTATAGCACATGTCGCTCATTTTTAATGAATCTCTCGAGTCTCAACCAATTCAACCTAGTTTGCGGCAGCCACAAGAATGAAGTTTCTGGAGTAGAACAACTACTTTCAAAATAAGGTCTGCACAGTTAAACAGGAAATAACACTTTCAAACCAGGAACAGAACCTTTTTAAAATTAGTTACATAGTGTAATCCATTATCTTGTAGGAATCTCTGAAAGACTTCACAGAAAGACGTCTTTCTCATGACTTCACCTTTTCCCCAAGGTCTCTCCAACAGGAAATGGGAAGCATACATGCTCCACTCTCATTTTCTTTGATCTGCTGTAGTTTGGGCTGAAGACAGGAACATACACTGGAAGTCTTGTGCTTTGTCTCATTTGCACCTGGTTGAGTTCAAACTGTCGGTCTTCCTTGAAGATAAATATCCACTTTGATGAAGTCTGAGAACCTTCAACCTTCCTCAAGATGTTCAGTCAGCACAGCTGTTGGATTCAGAGCTCAGGCCAGGTTTTATCATGAGATGTAACATGGAAATCCTATAACGCTGAGCAGTTGTACAGGAATAGGACAGAAATACATGTGTCTGTCTGTGTATTCTGGGGAATGCACTCAATGCTAAAAGGGTTTTAGCAAAGATGGAGCCAACGGAAGCCCCAAAACGTGACATATTGCAGGAGTCTGAAACAAAATCTCAGCAAAACAGGCCCCATAAAGCAGGGCTGGAGAACCTGTGTCTTCCAGATGTGATTGGGCTTTAGCTCCTATTGGCTCCGGCCAACATGACCCATTTCATGCATGCAGATGTTTGAAATTGGAATTGGGTTTTGTGATTAACGTTGATGTGCTCCCTTTCCCCCATAATCGAACTGCTAAGCACAGCTCTCCTGTTCAAAACATCACAACAAACTACATAGAAAGAACAACCATGTGTTTCATGTGTCAGTGTAGATGTGATTCCATAAGTCTCAACTCAATATTCACAAGCCCATTGAGCCCCCGGTAGCACAATGGGTTAAATCTTTGTGCTGACAGGACTGAAGACCGACAGGTCATAGGTTCTAATCTGGGGAGAGTGCGGATGAGCTCCCTCTGTCAGCTTTAGCTCCCCATACAGGGACATGAGAGAAACCTGCCACAAGGATGGTAAAAAATCAAAACATCTCGGGCTCCCCTGGGCAGCGTAATTGCAGACGGCCAATTCTCTCATACCAGAAGTGACTTGAAGTTTCTCAAGTTGTTACTGACACAGAAAAAAAAGAGTCACCAAACTAAGGCTGGGCTAGTCACCAGCTTGGTCGGTGTGTTTTTGTGCATCTCCTTGTGTCTGCGCTCACCTTACTGACACATATATTTTAAGATTTTGAGCCTATTTATTGTATGACAGAGGGAGGTCACCCTTTACACTTATACCAAGGGGGAAATCAGCAACAGGAGGACACCAGCCAAGTCTTGGATCAAAGTGTACTGATTTTTTTATTACAGAACATGAAGAGATTAATTATTAAAATAGAATGGAAACACTGGCTGGATAAGCTTATCTGTGCTCTCAGTCTCTAGAGAACCCATCTAGAGACTGAAAGGATAGACAGACAGACAGAATGCCCAGTGAGTCAGAAAACATGACCATTTTCCAAATAAGACTATAGGAGGTTTCAAGAGAAACCGAGGGGCATCCAGGGCGTCTAATCACAAAAAGAGAACCATTCCAAGCCACAGAATACGGTAAATACTCATGTCATCATCATAGGCCGGGTATGGGCAAACTTCAAGCCTCCAGGTGTTTTGGACTGTAACTCCCAACTCCAGTAGGCTGTTAGGAATTTTAGGAGTTGAAGTCCAAAACATCTGGAGGGCTGAAGTTTGCCCATACCTGTTATAGGTGATCCCTTGTGGTCAAGTCTTCTTGTGTTCCAGAAGTAGAGTCTTGGCGATGTAGTGACTGTAGAGACCTTTTCTGGATCTACGTAGTCTTTCGCAGTGAGGACATACATTTCCAGATATATTCACCTATAAGTCAATCTTTATATATACTGTAAGTTGATGACAGGTTTGGGGGCCAAAATTCTGGCTTTTGATGTGACCCATGGATAAGTTGAGAACATTCAGCAGAAAGAGGAAAGCAGTGCCATCCCATGCCACTGTTGCGATTTCCTCTCTTAGGCATTTAAAATATTTATTTATTTATTTATCAGGTGCATTTCTATCCTGTCCTTCTCACCTCCAAAGAGGGGCCCAGGACAGCTACCAACAGGCACCATTCAGAACAATAAAAAACAAGCATAATATACACTTAACATACATTAAAACAATTATAAATACATTTATAATTGGGGTTTATTTGTTTAATACATAGAGCATATTCATCATATTTATTAGTGCTATAGGTCCCCGGGGGCATAGTGGGTTAAACCACTGAACTGCTGAACTTACTGACCCTTTGGTGAGTAAGTCCTGCCCATGCCCCGCCATCTATTCGTTCTTCTGAGGATGATGTGCTGTTCATTGTTTTAACTGTGTTATTAATTACTGTACTGCTGTTGTTTTTAATTGTTTTTAACTGCTTATTGCCTGTATTTTACTGTGCCCTTCGGCTCCTGTAAGCCAAAAGTCCGGCATAGAAGCCCGAATAATAAAATAAATAAAATAAAATAAAAGTCCCGCTGTTACCCCAGCTTCTGCCAACCTAGCAGTTCAAAACATGCAAATGTGATTAGATCAATATGTACCGCTCCGCCAGGAAGGTAGCAGGGCTCCATGCAGTCATGCCGGCCACATGATTTTGAAAGCGTCTACGGACAATGTTGGCTCTTCAGCTTAGAAATGGAGATGAGAACCATCCCACAGAGTCGGACATGGCTAGACTTAATGTCAACGGGAAATCTTTACCTTTACCTTTTATAGGTACAGCAACAAATGTTAATCATGGAAACTCTTATCCTCTTCCATGTGTGCATGCAAATTGGGGAGGTATGAAATGGAGAAGAAAAGACAGACAACTTCATCACACTAGAGAATGGATCCACTTTAAATCCAATTGCAGAATTCTGGGGTTCATAGTTTAGTGAGGCTGTTAAAGGCTCTTCCCTAAACTACAAACCCCAGAATTCTGCAGGAGGCAGAAACCGGATTGAAAGAGGATTCATTTTCTAATGTGTTGAGGTCCTGAAATAGGTTACTCTGTGTAATTCTGAGTGTTGTGCAAGATGGTCAAGGATTTTGGATTTTGTTGTACAGCAGTTATGGATGTCATTTCCTAATTGGTTCTATCAAAAAACATGGAAAAAGTTGATTAAACTGCAAAAGGCAAAGAAAATGAATTCAGAGGAGGTAGAACTAGCACGTTTTTATACCTTGATTTCCCCCCAAGTTTTAAAAGACTTTAAGAAAGTCAGATTCCATTATGTATCCATCTGGTTAACTTTGAAAGTATGCAACTGACAAGTTCGAAAAGTTCATCTCCTTTAAACTAGAAATATGAGGAAAGACCACTAAAGTGACAGTAATTGCATCAGAACCAGGTAGTGGCCCGCATGAGACTGAATGCAGAAAAGCTGGAATGTCCAAATGATCCTAATCATATCAAGCAGAGGCAACTAGAAAGCATACAGATTAGCGCTCCCATTTCCACAGACAAACCTGGACTTCATTTGGTACTAATTTGGCCAAAGGGGGGGGGGACCCTGCTATATATATGCTAGGGGTGGGAAAAACACCTTTCAGATTTGGATATTCAATTACTTTTTCATCTAATTTTGAAATTTGATTTGCAATCTCAATTCATATTTTAAGCACTTGTTCACCCTGAAAGAACAACTTACCAGATATCATATGGATAATGCAGATATTTCATATTGATTTCACAAGTTATTTTATAGTGCATGTTTTGCTGTAATAATTATATTGCATGTTTAATTGCTGCCCATTGTAATCTTCAGATCTAGGTGTATGTTTATCCACAAGTCATAAATGAACTTTACCCATAGATCCAATGATCAGTTGGTTCCAACACACTCGTTTCCTGTTTTCAGTGAAGACTCGCAGTGAGCTAATTATGCTTTCAAAGCAAGGGAAGGAAAATGGTTTGGCATGTCTTGTGTTACTTCTGAAGCCTCATTCCTTTTCCTCTCCTCTTTGTCTGAGATTTCCTTTGCAAAGGAGGAATAAAAAACTCAGATGAAGACCCATCCTTAATCTTCTTTATTCAAGAAGAAGCATATCCCATCCCTACATGATTCCCATGTATGAATTTCATGGGTTGAAGTCGGCAAACACATTGAATGTCGGCCTCCAGATACATCTCATATTATTCTTAAGTAGCATCTGCCCGACAGGATTAGATTATTCTCCTGTGGTAGATTAAATTGAGACGGTTGGGATACTGCCTCATTCGGCTCACAGAGTAATGGCTCTATCGCCTGACAAATGGTACGCCTTTGTCAAACGTAGTTGATTGCCAACGTCGAACTAGAGAGCATTTGAGTTACTAAAGCAAATATTAGTGACACAACTACTGGTGGAAAGTTGGATGAATTGACACAAGTGGAGCCATTTGTGAGTTTCCTCGCCATGTTTAACATGTGCAGAATGGTGTTCGTTGACATAAATTTACTACATTCTGTCTCATTTGTTAACTTCACGCTGCTTTTGTGCTCTGTTATGGTTGCCAAGTGATTTTTTAAAAAAAAATCCAAAATGTTTCATTGCTGTGTCTTCTGTTTTTCCCCCGACACTTTGTGAAACAAGAAGGTGTTTTGTACCACTTCAATATCCAAAGCACCTGAATGTCCCACGTTATTGAATCCCTGATTGTAAGGTTGATTGCTTAATTAGTAAGTTTTTAATAATGCTGAAGAGATGGAGCAAGGCAATTGAAAGGAAGTAATTTTGCAAAAATGGCTGAAAACATACTGATTCATCTAAAATATCGGGAAGTAAAACTAGAAGTCATCATGTCGAAGATGGTACAAGACTTGTATTCTGTACAAAAGAATATAGCCATCCCTCTTTATTAGTTGATCCCCGTAAAAGTGAAATCTGTGAAGACCGTGGGATGAAGTCCTAAGGTTCTAGCTAGTTTTAAATACTGTGATCACATACATAACATTTTACAGGTGAAAAACCAGGACATATGTGGTAAAGCAACAGTAATGTGGGGTTAATATTATACGTTATTATACTTACATTTTTTACATTTAATATTACTAATAATATTACAAAAATGGTATAAATATAGTAATATATAATAATGATATTGTACTATGCTAATAATATAATATATTGTATGTATATGAATTTTGGAAGCCATTCTGAGTCCCCTTTGGGGTGAGAAGGGCGGCATATAAATGTCGTAAATAAATAGAGGGAACCTTATTAACAAGAAGGAACACACAAGCCAGAAAAGGCTGGAGCAGGTTGCAAGACTCTGTTTAGTCCTCTTCCCTGCACTGAACAGAGTGCAAACTACTTTTGCAATTTGAATTCAATGTATTGTTGAAGGTTTCCATGGCTAGAATCACTGGGTTGCTATGGGTTTTCCAGGCTGTATGGCTATATTCCAGAAGCATTCTCTCCTGATGTATCGCTTGCATCCAGGGCAGGCATCCTCAGAGGTTGTGAGGTCTGTTAGAAACTAGGAAAGAGGGCTTTATATTTATTGATTTTTATTTATTTACTACATTTAAATCTCACCCTTCTCACCCCAAAACCCCAACAGGGGGATTCAGAGTGGCTCACAAAAAGGCAGCAATTTGATGCCGTACATATACTTCAAGACATAAATACAGTAAAAATAAACAAAAAAGCGAGATTGTTGGGACTGTTTCTGCCAAATTGGGACAGTTGGGGCGCGGGGGACGGGGGAGAGAATAAAGAATCAGGACCAAGATCCAGTTAAGTATATTATGCTGGAAGCAAATGTCCGTGGAATAGAGCATTTCCCTTCCCGCACAGTACCTACAACAAAATGTATTCCTCACAGTCCTCTGTACACCTAAACCTCTGTTCTGAAGGGTTTCCCATCCTTCTGCCGGATATTTAAAATGTGTGGAGTTTCAATGCAAACAGTTTTGCATATATATCATGTCTCTGTATTTATGGTAACTATAGAACAAGCTATTGCAGGTTGGGAAACTTCCTTCCAAAGGAGACTAAATTGTGTGGCCGAATGAAAATCATGTGTAGTTCACATCTTTACCAATCCAGACACTGTCTTGCTAGAGAAAATATGTGCCACGCAGATTGATCAGTAAAGAATAAGGTGTTTAGTCTTTTGTTATGCAAAGCAACATATATACAGTAATGAGAACAGTTGCATTGACTCACACAATATCCTTTGAGACATTCAAATGGTCCTTAGGTGTCCATGGGAGAGATCTTCTTCCAGCAGCCAAGAAGCAAAAATACAAAACTGTTCTGGCAAGCTCCTGCACACAAAACTTAAACATGTAACTGTTGCCAAAACTCCCAGGTTCAGCTAGCTGTCGGGCATGACTGCTTTGTATTTTTCAGTTAACACAGTTACCAATGGATTTTACATGTTCCAATAAATTGGTCACTTAGTATTGCTTATTAAAGTTCCAATGGGCTTTTGGAAATTGATTAGCTGGTGAAGGAAGGTGTTTTAATGGATAGGTGCTTTCCTTTTTCAAAACTCACCCATTTTCATGTTGCTTTTAACTTGTGTGATAACTTTATACGTTGCTACTGTATTCTGTATTATTACATTCTGTGTTTCTTAAATTTGTATTTTTTTTAAAAAAAACAAATCTTGCTTTGTGTTTCCGTTTTGGGAGAAAGGAATAATATAAATCAAGTCCAGTCAAATAAAAATAAATAAATGTGATTGTTAGCCCACAAAAGCCGGTTTTTACTAAATCTGTTAAATAAACGTAGAAATAATAAAAAGAGCCTGTGGGTTAATGGGAGTAAACAAGGCTGGGAAATCTGATACAAGACGTATTTCTGTTCCACTCCCATGATTCATAATCCATTATGAAAAAGATGCCAAACTAGATAGAAGGATGAATGTGTAGCTGAATTTAACATGTCTGATTTCACTGGGGTTATTCCCATTGCTCAATTGAAGGATTGGAAGCGCTTGAGGAAAATCAGCATTAGAACTTGGTTTTCTGGGAAGCCATATGAAATGTTGATTTCAAAGTGCACTTTCTAGTTGCTCACCCCTGAAGTTCTGCAACAACGACTGATCTTGTATATATTTTAGAAAGAACTTTACAGGACACAGGGCTCCTTGTATAATAACTCTCAATACTTTGCTATTACAATCCAGGCTGCAAATTTGGGGTTTGTACTTCGAAATTGGGAGATCCTGGGATTTTCTGCGTCCCCTCTGAAACCACTTCAATTTCAGTTCTCTGCACCAGTGTTTCCCAACCAGTGTGCCGTGAGCGATCATCAGGTGTGCCGTGGGAAATTGGAACCTCCAGGAAAGGGGGAGGGGAGAGTCTAGTGTGTTGAAGTATAAAAACCCTAAGAAACCTACCTCGATAAAGGCACAAAATGACAAACACCCCCCTCCCCATCCATTGTCTACTTGGTCTCTCCCTCTCCATGCATTGGGAAGGCCCGCCTCCCTTTGCCCAAGTAGAGACCTCCTCTTGCCTCCTGGGGGTTCTGTGTGGGAAGCTTGGCCCAGTTCTATCATTGGTGGGGTTCAGAATGCTCTTTGATTGTAGGGGAACTATAAATCCCAGCAACTACAACTCCCAAATGTCAAGGTCTATTTCCCCTGAATGCCATCTGCCTTCATATTTGGGCATATTGAGTATTCATGCCAAGTTTGATCCTGATCCAACATTGTTTGAGTCCACAGTGCTCTCTGGATATAGGTGAACTACAACTCCAAAAGTCAAGGTCAATGCCCAGCAAACTCTTATAGTATTTTCTCTTGGTTATGGAAGTTCTGTGTGGGAAGTTTGTGTCTTTCTGCCATTCCTGCCAGGACATCTATCTATGTTGTGTTCATCGAAACAGGCCCAGGTTTCACACTGAGTGTATAAATACATTTAAAACATATTAACTATATGTATTACTGTGTTAGAGTGTCATTTTGTGTCATTTTGGTTGGTGGTGTGCCCCAGGATTTTGCAAATGTTAAAAGTGTGCTGTGGCTCAAAAAAGGTTGGGAAACACTGCTCTGCACCATGAATTAGAGCAGTGTTTTTCAACCTGGGGGTCACAAGGGGGTTTCAGAGGGGGCACCAAAGACCATCAGAAAACATATTTCTGATGGTCTTAGGAACCCTTTCGGCAGAGAAGGTTGAAGATCTCTCCACCTGTCCTTCTCTTCCTTTTTGGAAACAGACAGGGAATTCTCCCACCAAAAGACCTCCTTTGCTCTGATTGGCCAGCCTATCAGCTGGCCTCTCAGCCAAGGGGAGAGCTGTTTCGGAGACTCCAAGCAGGGAGGGGAGAGCAGGTGTGTTCGGCACATGGCAGCGTGGTGCACACATGCGAGCGAGGGAGCGTGTGAGGTTGGAGGGAAGCTCGCACCAGCGAGTCCCTTCAAGGCATGGAGGTTCTGTGTGGGAAGTTTGGCCCAATTCTATCGTTGGTGGGGTTCCGAATGCTCTTTGATTTATAGGTGAGCTATAAATCCCAGTAACTACAACTCCCAAATGTCAAGCTCTATTTTCCCCAAACTTCACCAGTGTTCACATTTGAGCATAGTGAGTATTTGTGCCAAGTTTGGTCCAGATCTATCATTGTTTGAATCCACAGTGCTCTCTGGATGTTGGTGAACTCCTACTCCAAAACTCAAGGTCAATGCCCACCAAACCTTTCCAGTATTTTCTCTTGGTCATGGGAGTTCTGTGTGTCAAGTTTGGTTCAATTCCATCATTGGTGGTGTTCAGAATGCTCTTTGATTGTAGGTTAACTATAAATCCCAACAACTACAATGCCCAAATAACAAAATCAATCCCCCTCCAACCCCACCAGTATTCAAATTTGGGCGTATTGCGTGTTTGTGCCAAATTTCATCCATTGAATGAAAGTACATCCTGCATATCAGATATTTACATTACGATTCATAGCAGTAGCAAGATTATGAAGTAGCAACAAAAAAATTTTTATGGTTGGGGGTCACCACAAAATGAGGAACTGTATTAAGAGGTCACGGCATTATAAAGGTTGAGAAACACTGATCTAGAGTTTCCTAGAGATCTGTTCTTTCCTGTAAAAAAAGAAATGTTCTTTTAAAATTTGCTTCATCAGTAGTCTTGCGCTCCTACCCCCAGCAATTGGAGAGGATTGAGTGCCCCAACACTCTTAAATCCAACTTTGTATCTTGCCAGTGCCCAAACTCCCCGAAATACAGGCCTTCCTCACCATCTTCCTCTCCTCTTTCTATGAAGATTTACAATGCTAACCTACCCCATTAGGGAAATGATGTCTTGCACTCTAGGGAGCAACGGAAAAGCAAAGAGCAAGCCGTGGGCCTTGCTCAGTTTGAATGATAATCAAGGTACTGATCATCTATTAGTCCACCGTTGTGCCAAAGGCAGGGATTTCTTCCTACTGCTGCATGAATTATTTCCCGAGTGCAAATAATTGTGGTTACAACATGCTTACCCCCATTCAATTTGCCATACGTTGTTATGTTTTAGTTCATATATAATTAAGAACAATTCCTGGGAAGCCCCAGAGTTGCCTAACACAACCTATTGCCCACTATTTTCAAAATAGCAACTGGAAAGCTGTAGGCTATCACTTTTTGAAAAGGCAAGTACTCAGTGGGTAGGGTGCTCCACTGTGAGAAAGCACTAGGGGGAATGCGGCAGAAAAAAAACCCTAAGCTTGCCATTGTGTAAATTACTACTTGAATGTAAACCCATTAAACTTAATTTTGCCTCCCATGCCACCTCTCTATGCATTACATGCAAATTTGCTTGATCTTGCGAACACACAGTTTTGTTATCCCAAACTGTCCTGATATGGCAGGAACAATAGCAATTGATCCTTTCCTTCCCATTTTTCCCAGCTGTTTAAAAATGTCCCAGTTTTTCTCTTCTCCTCCTCTTCCTTCCTTCCTTCACCCCTGGCTTCTTTCAATTTCTGAAAGAATATGTGAAGTATTGAAAGATATGCAATTTGGTTTTCCCCGTTTCACAATATATTTCAGATTCCTAAAGGTTGGACTATGTGCAAAAAAAATGGCAAGACAGAACGACCTATAGTTTATCTTCCTGAGAATCAGTTCGTTAAAGACAGAGATCTGCATCCAAACAAGATGGATTCCAACAATGGAATTGACTTAAGAATGAACGCCAGCATCCCAATCCTTGACAAGGTGTGCCAACTTGAATAGTTTTTGCCCCTGTTTAAACTGTCCTAAAAACTCCAAAGGGCGCAGATCCCATTTGATCTCGGAAGCTAAGCAGGATCAGTCCAGATTAGTACTTGGTTGGGAGATTGCAAAGAAATACCAGGAACTGTATTTCAGAGGAAAGAGCCACTGCAAAATTAATACATTGGTTTTCCAGCCACAATACCCCCTTGAAAGTTGTATAGTTCATTATGAGACTAAAAGCAAATACACACAACAAAATACATACATAAAAATACAGGGTAACAAGATCAACCATGTAGAGCAGTGCTGTGTCCCTTCTAAAAGGGCATCCCTGAAACCCCGGCAGGCATGGGCAAATTTCGGCCCTCTAGGTATTTTGGACTTCAACTCTCACAATTCCTACCAGCAATTTCTGAAAGAATCTGTGAGCCATTGAAGGATATGCAGCTCAAAGTATTTTATAATCAAATGTTTTAAGCATGCACACACAGACTGTTTCATTCACACTTTTCATTCCCTCTGTTCTCTTCTGGTGCCTCCTTATCAGATATTTACAACAGCAATTCACAACAACAGTTTCCCCTCTTCCTGTCTTGCAAATAATCAATCTCTCTCCATTGAACTTTCTCCTCTTTCATCTAACTCCTTCCCTTGTTGCTCTGACTAGAATGTTTCCATCTCTTTTTCTTTGTCTAAACCAGGAGTTTCTGCCATCATCATCATCATCTGATACACAACAAGATTAGTACACAGCAAACAAGATCGCTATGCTGGCTTCTGTATTTGATCTCACATCAGACACTTCCCAAGTGTCTAGGAATGTGTGATGTATCAGTGAACAATGCGTGCAGACCCGAGTAGGTGTTCTTTTGCAGCTGACTGATGGTAATTTTGTCAGTGCCGATTGTTTTTAAGTGCTGGCCAAGGTCTTTAGGTACTGCACCCAGTGTGCCGATCACCACTGGGACCGCCTTGACTGGATTGTGCCAGAGTCTTTGCAGTTCTATCGTTAAATCCTTGTATTGTGTCAGCTTTTCCAGTTGCTTCTCGTCAATCTGCTGTCACGTGGAACTGCAGCATCGATGATCCATACTATGATTTTTTCCCCCCACGATCGCGAGGGCAGGAGTATTGTGCTCCAAAACTCTGTCAGTCTGAATTTGGAAGTCCCAGAGAAGTTTATTTTCCCGCATTTGTCTACCGCCCCCACCCCCCAAGTGGCTCGGGGCGGCTCACAACATATCAATCAATACATAATAAAAACAAGCATATCATAAAACACCATGCAAGCAAATCAAGTTAAAAACAGCATTAAAAACAGCATATCAACAACAATAAGTCGCGCACTAAACACAATAACAGCAGACAAAGTTGCAAGGTGGCTAGGAACACAACAGGTTATCCAGCTCCATGGGTCTGCCAGAAGAGCAAAGTCTTACAAGCCTTCCTGAAAAGGAGAAGGCCCTGGATGGCGTGTTCATTTTCTGTAACCTTTTCAGGCTTGTGATCCCACCAGTTCTTTGTTACACGCAGATGGTATTTGTGGCACAAGTTCCAATGAATCATCTGAGCAATGGTATTATGCCTCTGCTTGTAGTCTGTAGGTGTGATCTTCTTACAGCATCTGAGGATGTGATCTATTGTTTCGTCTGCTTCCTTTCAGAGTGTACACCTGGGATCTGTCATAAAGTTTTCAATTCTGGCTTTGATGGCATTTGTTCTAACTGTGTGTTCTTGGGCTGCCAGAATCAGGCCCTCCGTCTCCTTTTTCAATGTTCCATTTGTGAGCCACATCAATTTGTGAGCCTTCTTGAGCCAGTTTTCTTGATTTAAGAAAAATAGTTTTCTAAGATATACAGAGACACTTCAGCATGTGAGAGTCCAAAAGTGGCAGGCTCAAACCCAGAACCTCAATCAATGGCTGATACTGAGAGGGTTAAAGAGAAAAGGTACCCCTCCTCCTTGCTGAGGAGGCGCTGAGATGGCCAGCAGCAGTTGCCCAGATGAGCCTTGAAAAATAGCAATAGCTTGCTAGAGAGATAAGAGAATAGTCATGCCATTGTCTATGCTGAAAACATGCAAGCTCTGCGTGATACAAGATATACAGCCAATAGAAACACGCGTGATCAGGACAGGTAGCCAATCCTGGTCAAATGAAATGTAGATAACAATTTACTATGAAGGAGAAACTGATGCTTTAACAGAAGAAACGCCAGGGGAAAGTGCTGCTTAGAACAGGCATAGAATTAGGATAGTAGAGTCAGCTTGCCAGCAGCAGTCTGAGAATGGACAATTGTGATTGGCTCACAAAAGTATAGCTACTATTGGTCCACATAAGCACAGGCTGTGATTAGCCAGGGAACACCATGTGCTTCTAGAAAGATAAACAGTCGTGATTGGCTTAGTTCTCACCATGCGGGTTTGTTTACAAAGTTTGTGAATGGGCTAGGGAACGCGCATGGCAAATGAGGCTTCTCTCTTGGCAGGCAACAGTAAGAAGCTTGGTAGAAGAATGTAACGATTTAGGAACAAGCTGCACATAGAGCAGATAACATACAATGGAAATGAAAACTAATGCTGCGCAACACTTGTTAGCAAATAGGATTGAGATGCTAGAATGCTTTGTTTAATTGGATAGAGTAATAGGGTTCATGAATGCTAGCCAGTAACAATGCATGAAGATGGGAGGGACTGAAATATTGCCACCATTGTTTGTATAAAACCTGTTTACTGAGAATGATCGGGTTCTGTCTTCCAGCAGCATTGTTCTGCAAGGGGAGGGCAGACCCATCAGCTGATGTGATGCAAATAAAGCTGGTTTCATTGAATCGCAGTAAAATTGTCGCGTCATCCGTCCTTGCGCTCAGATAGAAACAGTAGCCAGGCACAGAGGTATTTGCCTTGGGAGTTCTGGGACTCCAAATTACCGCTACATCTTGGTGACCCCGACGTGATGATGGAAAGTGCCATCCAGACGAGTCTGTGACGCAGAAGGCGCGATCCTGTTGCCAGGACGGTTTTCGCTCGAAGGCGGGAAGCTGAAGCGACTTGGGTGAGCTGAGAGGGGCCCCAAACAAACGACCGGTTGCCTGCCTCGCCCAGAAACACGCTTACCGACCCGAGAGACTGCAATTGCCAAATACTGCCAGTGAAACCAGAAGAAGAGGGAAGTCCGGGGGCGCAGGTCGTACCGCGTCTAGTGAGTAATCCGGCACCAGAAGCGCGCAGAGAAAGTCCGGGGGCGCAGGAGTTCCGAGCGTCTAGTGAGAAATCCGGCACAGAAGTCCGAGGGCACGGGAGAGTCCTGGGAGTCTACAGGAATCGGCAAGTATAAAGGGTTGGGGAAAACCACCTAGGGAACACACACACCATTTGGGGGGGGGGAGCAAGCACTGAAGTGTCCCTGGCCACTAGAAATGGGTGGAGTGGGGTCCAAGGAGCAAAAAGGAACACCTCTGAGCTGTGTTTTAGACAACTGGGACAGGTTCTGCCAGTTAGCAGTGGAGGGGAAACCACAAGACTTGAAAGATTACAGGCTTAGGAATTTGTGCACAGAAGTATGGCCGGCTGTTGCAGAAATCAGCTGGCCAAAGACAGGAACATGGGATTTGAGAAAATGCAGGCAGTTAGAATCTTATTGTTTCGAAGTACACCCAACTGATCAATGGGTCTACTCCGCGACGTGGAAAAGGATGGTTTCAGAAGGAGATTGGTGGGCTGGTCCAAAAACAGCCCCAGGATGGATGTTTTGTCAGCCGAAGGCAGGGAGAAAGGCTCGGGTTTGCAAGTAGAACCGGAAGAATGGCAGCTCCTAGGGAGAAGACCAAGGCATAGAGAAAATGCAATCGCAGAAGCAGAGGGGCCCAACGCACCTCTGCCAGATGTGTCCTTAAATGCCCAGATACAAGCCCCACATGCGGTTCCCACTTCAGGAACAAGCTCAGCCGCAGAAATTGCATCCCCGGCTGTGATGTGCACCCTGGCGGCAGACATTGTTCCAACCGCGTTCCCTGCAATGAACCCCCCAGCAATGCCCCAGCCAGCACTAGCGACTTTGCCAGCAGCGGCTCTCCGCGTGATGTTTCCATCAATTATGGCAACCTCACAAGCTGCGACGGCACCCCTAATGCTACCGCAAGCCCCAACAGCCTACTCCATGTCACATTCAGAACGCAACCCTTTCTATGAAAGTCCGCCAGCTTACCAAGTGCCCCAACCAGACCAACTCATATATCCGCTAGCAGAAGCAAGGGAGGCAGAGAGGAGAGCGAGATGGCAGTCTCCGGATGTTGGGAGAATGATAGAGCATTCTCCGGGCACCAGTAGGAAAGATCCCCGGGAGCCGTTGGAGGTTTCACCTATGCAAACTAGAAGCAGATCCCGGGAGGCAGCGAGATCAAGCACAGGGATACGGGAAGCGCTAGAAATGCCAATTTGACAAGTACCCCTCCTGGATGATAACAACCGGGTGGTGCAGGCCTTTCAAATTGTTCCCTTTAATTCCAGTGACATTTTTAATTGGCGAAATGCCACGCCACCTTATTCGGAACAGCCAAAAGCGATGGCGGATTTATTAGAGGGAATAATTGCCACCCATGACCCCACATGGTGGGACTGTAAACAGCTTATAAACGCACTGTTTACGGCCGCAGAGAAAAGGAACATTATCAATCAGGCCAGATTACTGGCCCAAGAAGGACATGGAGAAATAGACCCAGTCACATATGGAAATGCAAGATTCCCCTTAGAAACAGACCCTAAGTGGGACCCAAATGAGGAAGGCCAACATGAACGTATAAGAGAGTTCCAGCAAATACTTTTAAAAGCAATAAGAAAAGGACCACCTAGGCCTTCCAGTATACAAAAGATACAGGGGGTCCAGCAAGAGAAAACAGAAACGCCCGCCGCATTTTTAGAAAGATTAGAAGAAGCCTACAGAAAATACAGCCCGTACAATTTGGAACAGAACGATGGGAGGATAGCCTTAACGCAATCCTTCATTTCCCAATCCTCAGGAGATATTAGAAAGAAGATTCAGAAGCAGCCAGGATTTTTGGGAAAGACTCTTAATGAACTTTTAGCCTTGGCTGACCAGGTTTACATAGCCAGAGACCAAGTAGAAGAGGAGAGAAAAGACAGGAAGAAGAAAGAAGGATATAAAGTGTTACTCAGTCTAATGGATGAGAGACAGGGAAGAGGAAGAGGAAGTAGCCGTGGGAAGGGGTCAGGAAGAGGAAGAGCAGGAAAGACAAGCAAGTTGGGACGAAACCAGTGTGGAAGATGTAAAAAGGAAGGCCACTGGTGGAAAGATTGTGTAGAGGAAGTACCAGAGGAAAAAGAAGCAAGTGTAAGAGGAAGAGGCGGACAGCAAAGAGGGTCAGGAAGAGGCCAGGGGGCATACAGATCATACCAGGAGAAGGCAATTGTAGCTGCTGCTATTGAAGAGGAAGAGGAAGAAGATGAAGATTGAAGGGTAGGCAAGGCTTTTCTTCTGCTGAACCCAGAAGAGCCTTTAGTTGCCGTAGAAATAGAGGGTCAGCGAATAAAGTTCCTAGTAGATACAGGAGCGGACAAGTCCGTAGTTAACAAGAAGATAGCACCCATTAGCAATGAACAAATCAAAGTAATTGGGGTGTCAGGCAAACCACAGAAATGTCCTCTATTAAAGAAGAAAAGATGCAACATAGCAGGAAGGGAAGTGATCCATCAGCTACTCTACATCCCAGAATGCCCAATTCCATTGTTAGGAAGAGACATGTTGGCAAAGATTAGAGCCAGATTGGAATTCTTGAAGACTGGCCAGCTAGAACTTACGGTGCCAGCTCAGGAAGAATACCGATTGTTCAAAGTTGGGGAGGTCAAAAGGAAAGAGATACAATGGTGCTGGGAAAATACACCAGAGGTTTGGGCAGAAGATAATTTGCCAGGGATGGCAAAATATGTAACACCAGTAGTTATACAGATAAGACCCGGATGCCTTCCCGTGAGAAAAGCACAGTATGCTATTAGTAGGGAGGCCGTGGAAGGGATCCAAGAACAGTTACACAGACTGTTGCAAAATGGGATCATCACGCCATGCCACTCACCATGGAATTCGCCCCTCCTCCCGGTCCTCAAGCCAGGAGGCGGGTACAGAATCGTTCAAGATTTGAGGGCTGTCAATCAGGCCACAGTCCCATTGACACCTGTTGTCCCAAATCCTTATATTATGATGAGTTTAATCCCAAGCACAGCAGTTTGGTTCTCAGTTCTGGACCTACGTGATGCATTCTTCTGCATTAGATTGGCTCCAGTGTCACAGCCCATCTTTGCATTTCAGTGGGAGACCCCAAAGGGAGGACAACGTTCACAGGTCACGTGGACACGCCTTCCTCAAGGTTTTCATTCGTCCCCGACCATCTTTGGCCAAGCCTTAGCCAAAGATCTGTCAGAATTTAAAATCCCAGAGTCAGAAGGAGCATGGCTTCAGTATGTGGACGATCTTTTGCTAGCTTGTAGAACAAAGGAAGGATGCAAACACTATACGCTAGAGATGTTAAAAGTATTACAAGAGAAGGGATACAAAGTGTCAAGGAAGAAAGCACAGTTGTGTCAACAGAAAGTCAAGTACTTGGGGTTTGGATTATCCCAGGGAAGCAAAGCTTTGGAAGTAGAGAGGAAAGAGGTCATCTGTGCAATTCCAACACCTACAGACAGGAGGCGGACGAGAGAGTTCCTTGGAACTACTTCGTACGTGCGACACTGGATCCCAAGCTATGTGGTAATAGCAAAGCCTCTTTACCAAGCCACAAAAGGAAGTAATAAAGATCCATTTTGTGTGGACGGAGGAGTGCGACCAAGCCTTCAGAGATCTGAAGCAAGCGGTCATTTCCCTCCAGCATTAGGCCTGCCAGATTTAGAAAAACAGTTCTACCTTTTTTGCGGAGCGAGAAGGTACCGCTGTGGGTGTCTTAACACAACAGTTAGGTACATGGCAGCGGCCGGTAGCATATTTGTCCAAGCAGTTAGACACAGTAGCCAGAGGCTTGCCTCCTTGTCTCAGGGCCGTTGCAGCTTCGGTGGATTTAATTCGAGAGGCCACCAAGCTCACGTTAGGTAAATCACTCATCATGTGAGTCCCACATCATGTCAAAGCATTGTTAGACACAAAAGGGCCACGCTGGCTGACAAATGAGAGATTGACAAAGTATGAGGGAGTTTTATGTGACAATCCGCTCGTTTCCCTTGAGATGTGCCCCATGTTGAACCCAGCCACTTTGCTGCCAAGTTATTCAGAGCCCTTACAGCATGAATGCATAGAAATCATGGACCAAGTTTATTCCAACAGGCCAGATTTACGGATTTCCCATTGAGAAGGTAGATTTAACCCTTTTACAGATGGCAGCAGTTTTGTGGAGAGTGGGGTGAGACATGCTGGCTATGCAGTGGTGACGTGGGAGAACGAGATTTTGGAAGCAAATTCCCTGTCTCCGGGAACTTCTGCCCAACTGGCCGAGCTAGTGGCTCTCACTCGAGCTTTGGAGCTGTCTCAGGGACAAAGGGTTAATATCTTTACGGATTCTCGTTATGCGTTCATAACATTGCATGCCCATGGGGCATTGTACAGGGAAAGAGGTTTTCTGATGTCGGCTGGAAAGGTCATCAAACATGCAGATGAAGTAATGGCTCTTTTATACACTGTGTGGAGACCTGCAAAGGTCGCTGTTATGCATTGTAGGGGACATCAAAAGGAAATGATCCGGTGGTTCAGGGAAATGGCAGGCTGACCTGGCTGCCCGTGAAGCTGCTCTCCGAAAACCAGTGTCTGTAATGTTAAAAATCATAGGCTCAGGCCCACAAGTAGAGAGATGCAATTACACTAAGGATGAGGAAAAATGGGCCCTGAGTGAGAAAGGGGAGTGGCAAGGGAACTTCATCGTGATGCCAGACCACCGTGTCTTCATCCCTAAGGATAAGGCATGGCACATAGTCCAACACTTCCATGAAAGCACCCATTTAGGTAAATCTGCGTTGGCAGCCTTGCTAGAGAGGCAAATGTACATAAATGGCTTGCATAGTTTAACCGCCGCAGCTGCCCACAGATGCTGGACGTGTGCAAGAAATAATCCGAGAGAAGGGCCGCTAAAGGCGCCTGGAGTTCAACACCAAGGTAGCATGCCGTTTGAAGCGTTGGCCACCGATTTTACCGAAATGCCACCCAGTGGTGGATTCCGGTATTTATTGGTTTTCATTGACACATTTTCAGGATGGGTGGAAGCTTATGCTACAAGGACTGAAAAGGCCACAGAAGTAGTAAAAGCCCTTTTAAAAGACGTCATTCCCAGATTCGGAATGCCCTTACAGATTGGATCGGACAATGGCCCAGCCTATGTGCATCAGATTGTACAGGGGCTGAGCAAATTACTAGGTATCACATGGAAACTTCACTGTGCTTATCGCCCCCAATCGTCTGCCAAGGCAGAAAGAGTTAACAGGACATTGAAAAACAGTTTGGCAAAGATTTGTCAAGAAACAAGACTAAATTGGAGGGTAGCATTACCCATGGCTTTGCTCAGAATCAGGTGCACACCGCACAAGAAGACAGGATTGTCCCCTTTTGAAAGACTGTATGGAAGGCCACCACTAAATCTAAAGACTATAGATGGGTTATCTTTGGATAGCCATGTGCTAGGAGATCAACAGACTTTGGAGCAAGTTCAGATGTTAGGGGAGACAGATAGAGAAACTAAACCAGTACACTGCAGAGTTGGAGCCACCGTTCCCTACCCCCTCTTCATTGCTTTTCCCCAGGTGACGAGGTTCTGGTGAAGGAGTGGAAGGTCCAGCCACTGCAGCCCAGATGGAGAGGACCCTATATCGTTCTGCTGGCAACGCCCACCACCGTGAAAGTTGGAGGGATACGACCGTGGGTACATTATACGAGAGTAAAGAGAGCACCGGCTGTCTGGGAGTCTTCAGTCGATCTGGAAGATCCGTTAAAGATGAAGATCAGCAAACGACGTCAACACCCTATATGAGGGACAACAAGGTCACAGAAGAAATCTCTGCGGAAACCATCGTCCTGCAGCCAAGCGAACGTGACCCAACGAGAAGGAGATGGAGAGAGCCAAAGACTTTCTCCTTACGGTGGTGGTTTGAGATTTTGATGGGACATAAGCATGAAAGAAAGCCACCTGTAGGAGTAAGAACTGTGTTTGGATACATGACCTTAATTCTTACACTATACATAGCTGGAGTACACGGAGGGTGGGATCAGAATCTTTTCCATAAGTTGATTACAAACATGACTCATGAACTTAGCCTAAATGACTGTTGGGTTTGCAGCCACGGCCCCTCAACACATGAGCAGGGGTGGCCAATTGTCCCAACGGCCCTACTCATGTTGCAGGGTTGGAATGGTACAACTTGTAAACAATCATATATCAGACACAGTACAGACAAGGCTCAGTTCATGATATCACATCGTTCCCCAGTTTTGGAGGCACCTTTGTGCTTCAAATGGGAAACAGATGGTACTATATATCCCACAAGAAACGAGGAGAGGAGATATGAGCAGTTTAACAGAGTTGATTTGGGATCCTACCCAGCATGTAATCACACTATCATGGTACATGACCAATATTTGTCACATTGTACCCACAAGGCAAACGGTACTTGGACCTGGGGAAGAAAACATGGAAACCATCAGAAAGATGCTATAGTTAACCTAATGCAGGATCTCCCTGCTACCCATACTGGTAAACGGTTGTGGAATTTACCTGATGGGCTGGTTTGGATTTGTGGGGCATGGGCGGGCCGAATCCTGCCCACTGCCTGGAGTGGAGCTTGCACAGTGGGGATTTTAGGACCTGGAGGCTTAAAAATGTACCCAAGAAAGACCCCAGTTTCCAATTTACACATGCATGTTCAAAAGAGATCGACTAATTTGATAAGTAAATATGGGTACAATAGAGATAGAACAGGGCTGTCCAACACCTTTTGGGCCAAGGGCCGGAGCCCTGGCCACTGATGACCTGGGGGCCGGAGCAGGGGGCGGGCCGCTCCTGACGGCACGCTGGCGTCACCCGTCTGACGTCACCACGGCGGCGTCCTGCACGGCCCGCCCCTTTCAGCGAGGCTTGCTGACGTCACCAAGCCCCACCGAAAGGGGTGGGCCGTGCAGGACGCCGGCGTGGTGACGTCAGACGTGGTGACGTCAGCGCGCCATCAGGAGCGGCCCGCCCCGCCTCCCTCCCTCCTACAGTGACAGCCAGGGCGGCAGAACCGGCGATTTCTCTCGGTTCTGCTGCGGCTGAGGCTGTAAGAGGAAGGGGCAAAGCCGAGGAGAACCCTCCTCCTCAGCCGCCCTTCCAGCTAAAGGCACACGCCAGCCTCAGAAGCAGCGATTTCCCGCTTCCGAGGCTGGCGTGTCCCATTAGCTGGAAGGGCGAGAAGCTGAGGAGGCTCTGCTGGCTTTGCCCTTCCTCTTAAAGGGACACGCCAGCCTCGGAGCGGGAAATCGCTGCTTCTGAGGCTGGCGTGTCCCTTTGTTGAAGGGCAAAGCTGAGGAGGGCTCTGCTTGGCTTTGCCATTCTCTTAAAGGGACACGCCAGCCTCGGAAGCAGCGATTTCCCGGCTTCCGAGGCTGGCGTGTCCCTGAGAAGGGCAAAGGGCCAAGCAGAGCCCTCCTCAGCCCCTTCCAGCTCAAAGGGACACGCCAGCCTCGGAAGGGGGGAAATCGCTGCTTCTGAGGCTGGCGGGGCGTGCTGAGGCTGGCTAGCTGGAAGGGTGAAGCTGAGGAGAGCTCTCCATGGCTTCGCCCTTCCAGTTAAAGGACACGCCAGCCTCAGAAGCAGCGATTTCCCGCTTCGAGGCTGGTGTGTCCCTTTAGCTGGAAGGGCGAAGCCATGGAGGGCTCTGCTTGGCTTTGCCCTCCCTCTTAAAGGGACACGCCAGCCTCAGAAGCAGCGATTTCCCGCTTCCGAGGCTGGCGTGTCCCTTTAAGAGGAAGGGCAAAGCCAAGCAGAGCCCTCCTCAGCAGCGCCCTTCCAGCTAAAGGGACACGCCAGCCTCGGAGCGGGAAATCGCTGCCAGAGGCTGGCGTGCCTTTAGCTGGAAGGGTGAAGCTGAGGAGAGCTCTCCATGGCTTCGCCCTTCCAGTTAAAGGGACACGCCAGCCTCAGAAGCAGCGATTTCCCCCTCGAGGCTGGCGTGTCCCTAGCTGGAAGGGCAAAGCCGAGGAGAGCCCTCCTCAGCTTCGCCCTTCCAGCTAAAGGGTCACGCCAGCCTCCTCCTCCGTCCCGCCTCTGCCCCGGCGCACCGATCGGAGCGCCGGGGGGAGGCGGGACGGAGGAGGCGGGCCTATGGAGGAAGAAGGAAGTGCTTCCTTCCTCCCTTTAGGCCCGCCTTCTCCCTCCCTCCCCCAGCGTTCCCGATTGGTGCGCGGGGGAGCGAGATGGAGGAGGAGGAAGGGAGTGGGCGGGGCTGGGTGACGTCAGTCTCGGCGCTGGCGCCACGCCTGACGTCACCCAGCCCCGCCCGAGATCGAATTTTTTTAAAAAAATTCCAGGGTAGGCTGGGGCCGTAGGGGAAGGGCTGGGGGCCGTATACGGCCCCAGGGCCGCCAGTTGGACAGCCCTGAGATAGAACATATCTTACTGAAACACAGAGAGTTTCGCAGTCGCAACCCCAGGATTAGGTGTGGCATGGAATATAAGACAACTATGTGTGTTATCTTATGAATTGGAACAACTGGCTAATGACACAGCTCAAGGAATGAATGTGTTACAGATTGAAATCAATTCCTTGGCTGGGGTGGTAATACAGCAAAAGTTAGCGCTGGATTACCTGTTAACAAAACAAGGAGGCCTTTGTGTATGGCTAAATACCACGTGTTGTCATTATATTAACATGACAGGAGATATTGAGGTAGACATGGAAAAGATCCAGCAAGTTGCAAACGAAGTGCAAAAGTCTTATGAACCCGCAAGCAATTTTTGGGGATGGATTACAGATTGGCTGCCAAATGTAGAATGCATAAGATCCATAGTTATGTTAATTCTTGTGATTTTTTGTTCTGTAACAATCATACTATGCTGCTTTCCTTTGTTGATGAGATATTGTACTTTCACAGCAAGACAGACTGTCAAAATAGCAAAAAGTGTCAAAAAGAGGGGGGAAAGGGACTGGCAGACAAATTGGGATGAAGTCTAGGCTGTAAAATCATGGTTTGTAAATGATTATTGGCCAAAATCATTTACAAAAAGAAAAACTGAGGAATGAAGGAGAAATTGATGTTTTAACAGAAGAAATGTCAGGAGAAAGTGCTGCTTAGTACAGGCTTAGAATAGTGGAGTCAGCTTGCCAGCTACAGTGACGAGAATAATCCACTCTGATTGGTACACAAGCACAGGCTGTGATTAGCCCAGAGAACATCATGTGCTTCTGTAAAGATAAACAGTCGTGATTGGCTTAGCACACCATGCGGGTTTGTTTACAAAGTTTCAATTGGGCTAGGAAATGCGCATGGCAAATGAGGTTTCTCACTTGGCAGGCTCCGGTGAGAAATAGATAGTAAAATGTAACGATTCAGGTACATTCTGCACATAGAGCAGATAATATACAATGGGAATGAGAATTAATGCTGCGCCACACTTGTTAGCAAATAAGATTCAGAAGCTAAAGATGCTTTGTTTAATTGGATAGAGTAATATGGGTTCATGAATACTAGCCAGTAACAATGCATGAAGATGGGAGGGACTGAAATATTGCCACCATTGTTTGTATAAAACCTGTTTACTGAGAATGATCGGGGTTCTGTCTTCCAGCAGCTTTGTTCTGCAAAGAGGACAGACCCATCAGCTGATGTTTGGCAAATAAAGCTGGTTTCATTGTACCGCAGTAAGAATTGTCGCGTCATCCTGTCCTTGCGCTCACTAGCAACTGCAGCCTAATACAAAAGGTATTGCCTTGGGAGTTCTGGGACTCCTAATCCTGCTTCACTACTTCCCAGCTTTGCTGCTAAGAACTTTGTTCATCGTCTGTTGTTTGATGGAAGACTGGTGTTTCCCTTTGAGGACCTTGTAAGAAACCTAGAATTTGTGTCTGGATTAAGACTTCCTTGTGTTCTTTTTCAATTGCATTTTGCTTATCCTTTGCGTTTGCTGGAGTAAAGCATTTTTCTTTGACTTTCAATATTGTCTACCGGCTGTTTTTGAAGGGCCATTCAGGACAATAACAAGCATCTCCTGACCAACCAGGGGAGGGAGCAGGAGGTTTGAATAGCTACCAAACTGCATAAAAATGTGCTGCATTTTTCAGTACGAATCATGTCAGTTATTTGGAGCAGTGTTTCCCAACCAGTGTGCCGTGGCATACTAGTGTGCCGTGAGCGATCATCAGGTGTGTCTTGGGAAATTGGAACCTCCAATACCCTTTCTTCCCCCTCCTGCCGAACACTTTTTCTTCTCCACTCGGGCTCCCTTCTTCCCAGCCTCACTCTGCTCGCTTTGCCTCGCTTTGCTCTGGGGCGAGTCTGCGCAGTAGCGCCCGCACGGGTCACGTCTTCCTCCCTCACCCCTCCCCTCCTGAACACGCTCACGCTGCCCCCTCGGATCAAAATGGCGGCAGAAGCGGCATTGTAGAAGAAAAAGTAAATGTTCGGCAGGAGGGGGAAGAAAGGGCATGGAGGGGAAGGGGGAGGAAGAGGTCTCTGTCGAAAGCTGGCATGGGCAAACTTGGACCTTCCAGGTGTTTTGGACTCTAACTCCCACCATTCCTAGCAGCCTCAGGCCCTTTCTCTTTTTCCCCCCTCAGCCACTTAAGCAGGAAAGGGCCTCAGGCTGTTAGGAATGGTGGGAATTGAAGTCCAAAGCACCCAGAGGGCCGAAGTTTTCCCATGCCTGTTTTAGTGATCTTAAAGTGGTGAGCCTCCTTCCAACATTGTGATTCTAGATAGAAAACAAACAACAACATGACATAACATTGTTTGAGTCCACAGTGCTCTCTGGGTGTAGGTGAACTACAACTTCCAAACTCAAGGTCAATTCCCATGCAATCCCCCAGTACTTTCTTTCAGTACTTTCTGTTGGTAATGAGAATTCAACTACGCCAAGTTTGGTTCAATTCCATTGTTGCAAGAGTTCAGGATGCAACATTTTGTGTGTTAACTATAAATCCCAGAAACTGTCAACTCCCAAATGTCAAGGTCTACTTTCTTTCCTAAACTCCATCTGTGTTCACATTTGGGCATATTTAGTATTCATGCCAAGTTTGGTCCCGATCCAACATTGTTTCAGTCCACAGTGCTGCAGCTCTGGATATAGGTGAACTACTGGCCAAGGGAATAAAACTGCCCAAAACCCAAAGTAGTAAGGTCAATGCCCACCAAACTCATTTCATGCCTCATTTCAAGGCACAGTAATTCACTTTCACTAGCAAACAGGAGATTAAATCAATCCTTTATTAGACAAATTGTAATGAAAAAATGTATGAAGGCAGGACATAGAGTAGAGTCTCGCTTATCCAACATAAACGGGCTGGCAGAACGTTGGATAAGCAAAAATGTTGGATTATAAGGAGGGATTAAGGAAAAGCCACTTAATGTCACGGGAAAGCCTTTACCTTTTTAAGGAAAAGCCTAATAAACATCAAAATACGTTATGATTTCATAAATTGAGCACTAAAACATGTTTTACAACAAAGCGACAGAAAAAGCCGTTCATTATTCTTATTGTATTATTATTTCAAATCTATAGGCTGCCACTCCCTGGGGGCTCGGAGCGGCTTACATCAGACATGAGTGATACAATAAAACAGTAAAATATAAAACTGATTAGCCAGGTGGGAAGGCCTGCCTAAACAGATAAGTCTTGCATGCTCTCCGAAACACTAGTAAGTCTTGGAGTGTACGGACTTCAAGCGGAAGAGTATTCCAAAGAGACGGAGCCGCAGCAGAGAACGCCCTGCGCCTGGTCTTTATAGATCGCATGATCCTGAGACTGGAACTACAAGCAGCATTTGATCTTCAGATTGAAGCGGTCTCTGAGGTTGATAAAAGGCGAGTTGATTTTTTGGATATAACGGGCCGGGGCCGTGTAATGCCTTGAAGGTGAGGACCAGTAGCTTAAAGATGATTCGATACTCGATTGGAAGTTTTTGTAGAATTGGAGTGAATACACGGTAACATTATGTAGTCATTATTGCATTTACGAATTTAGCACCAAAACAGACAAGGGTTCTTTTTTTCTCCCACCCTGGACATTATTCCGGGTGGGAGGCAGACTGCGTTGGAGAATACAGAACGTTGAATAAGTGAAGTCTGGATAAGCGAGACTCTACTATATCTCATTAAAAAAACCTTTCATTTATACAGGTTTTTTAAAAAGTGATTTGTAAGATAATAACAGACATTTCCAAGATTTTTGTGACACACACTTAACACACTTAACACATTAACATGTCAGGACACAACAGTTGGAAAATCTGGGGAAATATCCGGCAGCTGAGCATCTACAGTGCAGAATTAATGCCGCTTGACACTACTTGAACTGCCCTGAATCAATACTGTGAAAGCGTGAGAGTTGTAGTTCTACTGTGGGATCATAGAATCATAGGGATGGAAGAGACCTAGTGGGCCATCCAGTCCAACCCCCTGCCAAGAAGCAGGAAAATCACATGCAAAGCACCTCCGACAGATGGCCATTCAGCCTCTGTTTAAAAACCTCCAAAGAAGGAGCCTCCACCACACTCCGGGACAGAGAGTTCCACTGCTGAACAGCTCTCATCGTCAGGAAGTTCTTCCTCATGTTCAGGTGGAATCTCCTTTCCTGTAGTTTGAAGCCATTGCTCCATTGCGTCCTAGTCTCCAGGGCAGGGGGAAACAAGCCTGCTCCCTCCCCTGGTTGAAGCCCAAAATGCCAGGAGGGCCAAAGTTTCCCCATGCCTGGTATAGTTGCATCCTAGGTATATATTCCTAGAAGTCTTTTTGTAGAAACTCTCAAGCTGGGAAACAAGAGGACAGGCGGGACAGGGACCTCTCGCCCTTCCCATGTGGCCCATTGTGAAGACAGTAGGCCTAGGGAGGGCCAAGTGAGGCCTGCAAGGCCTGAGGCTCCCCACAGTCCTCCCAATAAGGTGAGCCGGGGCTGCAGAGGCTGCAAGGCCTACTCATGCCTCAACCCCGCAAGACCTCCCCTTAGCAATGTAGAGATGGGTGTCAAACCACCAGCTAGATTGAGGATCTGCCTCATGGAGCAAGGAGAGAGGCCTTGAGAAGCCTGCCTGCCTGTGTTTCACTCCAAAGCAGCCAGCAGAGGAAGCCAAGGGAGGCAGAGGCCTTCTGATCATTTCCCTATAAATACTCTTAAGGAATGGTGGCAGGTTTATTTGTGACAGGAGCAAATGCCTGAATGTTGTCGACAGAACAAAGTCTTTCCTTAAACATAACAGAGGGTATCTTTTTGCAAGTGTTTGTATGTGTTTACAGAGCCACCATTTCTGCCCAAGATGAGATACAGCCTGGCACAAGCAAAGATGAAGTAAAAAGAATGGCACCTTTCCCCATTCATTGCTGCTCCGTGGGGTGAAGGGGGGCCTTGTAAAGCTCAACAATGGTGGGTATGAAGATGTCGTGGTTGGCATTGACCCTATTTTAGCGGAAAACGGCAACATCATTAACAACATAAAGGTAAGACCACTACATTTTGTTGATGCATTGAATTTGTAGCAGCGTTGCCAATGGTGAGTTTAGCTAACTGGAACCACAAGGAGAAAAAGGTAATAAATATATTATTATTACTGCTACTACTATTTATTATTTTGGAGATTCACAAGATTCAGTGTATAGCAGAGTTGGTACTTTGAGCAGGAGTACAGTCAGGAGAGAGTGATGCTCAAGCAAGAGCTATAGTGAAGCAGACTAGGAGTTATGGAACCCAAGTACCAAGTTAACTTTACCAAAGCTGTTTGTACGCGCGGGTTCTAGGATGAGGGAGAACACACGATGCCAACTGTGAAGTAGGTGAAAATCAAAAGATTTATTTCTGGCACCAGCTGGTGGGCCTTTGCTGCAGAACACAGCTGCAAATCGGGGCAAAGGAACCCCGCCACATCTCATACAAAGACATTTATAGCCCAATGGAGTCATTTCAGTCAAGCCCACCCTTCTTCATGGATAAAACAATCATAATTGGCTGGTGATTACTGTTGCTTTCATGACATTTCATTAATCCAATAAACACTGCATTTTTCATTAGCATCACATCTTTTTGTCATCCCTAAGAATGAGAACAATAGCCATCTATAAGTTATTTCTTTCACACAGTACAGTTATCAATGCTGAGTCTCTCTGTTCCTGACTTGAAACAATGCCTGGCCCGTACAGCAGCGGAGAAGGA
>JARBWK010000014.1:25516641-25562405 GCA_030556195.1 Anolis apletophallus | reverse complement strand
TCACCTCGGCGTTCGACACGGTGGATCATGACCTGCTGTTGCGACGACTTTCAGCCTCTGGGATTCAAGGCACAGCTCTGGCCTGGTTCGATTCCTTCCCTACGGGCCGCTCGCAGTGTGTTGAGTGGCGAGGCCAAGTGTCCAAGAAATCCACCCTGGACTGCGGAGTCCCCAAAGGCGCCATTTTGTCACCAACGCTTTTTAACATCTATGTCCAACCCTTGGCAAGCATAGCCAGAAGTTTTGGATTTGGGTGCTATCAATATGCAGATGACACCCAGCTCCTGCTGAAGCTTGAGCCAGGCGTAACATCAGTGCCTGAGAACTTCAGACAAGGACTAGAAGCAGTGACTAGATGGCTCCGCTCATACAAACTCAAGATCAATCCAGCAAAGACGGAGATTCTATGGCCGGGACGCCCAGAGCCACCCATTCCGCTACCTCTCTTTGAGGGAGAGCCGCTTATCCCGGCCCCGTCTGTGAAGAGTCTCGGTGTGATTCTGGACTCAAGACTCTCGCTAGAGGCCCAGGTTGCTGCGACAAGTAAGGGAGCTTTCTTCCACCTGCGTCAGGCACGTCAACTAGCTCCCTACCTTCCATCAGATGCGCTGGCTACGGTGGTCCATGCCACAGTGACATCGCGGCTGGACTACTGTAATGCCTTGTATGTGGGGTTGCCGCAGTCAACCACTCGCAAAATCCAGCTAGTGCAGAATGCAGCCGCCAGACTCCTCACCGGGACACCGCTGAGATGCCACATCGCGCCATCTTTGGCGCCTGCACTGGCTGCCAGTCGAGCTCAGAGCCATCCATAAGACCTTGTCGCTCACCTTCAAGGCTCTCCATGGCGCTGGCCCAGCTTACTTAAAAGACCGCCTGCTCGAACCAGTCCATTTAAGGCCGCCGCGTCCAGTGAACAGGGACCTTCTCCGCATCCCAGGTGTGAATGAGGCTCGCCTCGACATCACAAGACGAAGAGCCTTCTCCATCGCGGCCCCTGTTCTTTGGAACTCGATACCGGCGGAGCAGAGAGCTATCCTGGACATGCCCCGGTTCCTGACCGCATTGAAGACCTGGCTCTTTCGAAGGCCTATGGCTAAGGTCACCTCCCAGACTTAGCCTGAGTTATTAGACCTTTTAACCAAATTCTAATTTTATTTTATTTTATTTTATTTTATTTTTAGCTTAACTATTGAACTGTTTTTATGTGTTCTATGTGTAAGTCGCCCGGAGCACTGACGTGGAGGGCGACTCACAAATATTAAAATCAATCAATCAATCAATCAATATGTACTGTGAGAAAGAACTAACTTAGAAATGTCCACTGTTCTAATACATAGGTGGGACTTTGAGATGTGATGCTAATGGAAATGTTATGTTTTATTGGATTAATGAAATGCTATGTAACACCAGCCAATTATGATTGTGTAAAATCCATGAAGGAGGGCGGGCTTTTCCGAGATGCCGCCATGGGGGTATATATGCTTTGTACTGAGAGTGACCGGGGCCGTTTGCCCCTGATCAACAGCTTGTTCTGTTTGGCAATCCCCACCAGCTGGTGTTATCAATAAATCTCTTTGATTTCACACGAGCAGTGAAGTTGTTGCGTGTTTCCTCATCCCTGCCGCCCGCACGTCCGCGCACCCGTTGGTAAGAGGTCATTTGCCAATCCGGAGTTCCATAACTCCCTAATTTGCTGCTTCACCACAATTCCTCACAGCCTCCGGCCCCTTCCAACTTGGACCTTTCAGGTGTTTTGGACTTCAACTCCCACAATTCCTCACAGCCTCCGGCCCCTTCCAACTTGGGCCTTTCAGGTGTTTTGGACTTCAACTCCCACAATTCCTCACAGCCTCCGGCCCCTTCCAACTTGGGCCTTTCAGGTGTTTTGGACTTCAACTCCCACAATTCCTCAGCCTCAGGCCCCTTCCAACTTGGGCCTTTCAGGTGTTTTGGACTTCAACTCCCACAATTCCTCACAGCCTCCGGCCCCTTCCAACTTGGGTCTTTCAGGTGTTTTGGACTTCAACTCCCACAATTCCTCACAGCCTCAGGCCCCTTCCAACTTGGGCCTTTCAGGTGGTTTGGACTTCAACTCCCACAATTCCTCAGCCTCAGGGCCCTTCCAACTTGGGCCTTTCAGGTGTTTTGGACTTCAACTCCCACAATTCCTCACAGCCTCAGGCCCCTTCCAACTTGGGCCTTTCAGGGGTTTTGGGCTTCAACTCCCACAATTCCTCACAGCCTCAGGCCCCTTCCAACTTGGGCCTTTCAGGGGTTTTGGACTTCAACTCCCACAATTCCTCACGGCCTCAGGCCCCTTCCAACTTGGGCCTTTCAGGGGTTTTGGGCTTCAACTCCCACAATTCCTCACGGCCTCAGGCCCCTTCCAACTTGGGCCTTTCAGGTGTTTTGGACTTCAGCTCCCACTATAGCAGAATTGGTGCTTTTAGCAGAATTACGGTGAGAGGAGAGTGATGCACAAGCACAGGCCTTAGTATAGCGAGATAGCTTGCCAGAAATCATGCTAGCAGCCCTCCCGAGAATAATGCACTTTGATTGGTACGTCAGGCACAAGCTGTGATTTGTTAGAGTACATCATGTGCCTTTCCTGATAACACTGGCCGTGATTGGCCTAGCTAGCACCCAGCGTGTATCTGTTTACATTGTTACTGATTGGTAGAAACCGCGCATGGGCAAATGAGACCGTCCTTCCTTGCTGGCACAGAAGAATGGCGTAGAAATGTTGCGAATTAAGAACAAGACGCCCATATGGCAGATAACATACTGTGGGAATGAAGAATTAATACTGCATAGAGCTGTTTAGCAAATAAGAATGCAACTAGAGGGTGAAGCCAAATAATGTGATGTTTAATTGGATAATAGAAATGTGTTGATGCTTTGAACCAATGATGATGATGAAGAAAGGAGGCACAAGGGACCTGCCGCCATAGAGTGTATATAAGGGATAGTTGAAGATTGTACGGGGTTCTTGCCCTGAAGCAGCGAGTTCTGTGGGCAGGTCCCGTCAGCTGACGTTGTGCAAATAAACTTTGGCTTCATTGTACCTGCAGTACGGTTGTTGCGTTTTCTCGTTCCTGTGCTTGCACGTTTGCGCCGCCTGTAAGTAAAAGGTACCACCTGGGAGTTTTGGGACTCCTGATTTGCTGCTACAACAGCCTCAGGCCCCTTCCAACTTGGGCCTTTCAGGTGTTTTGGACTTCAACTCCCACAATTCCTCACAGCCTCAGGCCCCTTCCAACTTGGGCCTTTGGAAGGGGCCTGAGGCTGTGAGGAATTGTGGGAGTTGAAGTCCAAAACACCTGAAAGGCCCAAGTTTGCCCAGGCCTGACTTATAGGGTTGCCACTTTTTGATAAAAGAATAAGGGACAGGTACCTAAAAATAGGGAATTTTCCACAAAAATAAGGGACACTTCATTAAAAACTTGATTTCATGTACCTAGAACAACTTAAAAAGGAAAGCCTGCTTTAACAGTTCAATGGCTATAGGAATTCTGGGAGTTGCAGGCCTTGGGCAGTTGGAGGCCTGAAGTGGCGCCAAAATGGCTTCCTTGTGTTTTGGACTTCATCTCCCAGAAGCCCTAGTGATGGGAGCGCGCAGCTGAGGCTCATGGGAGTTGTAGGCAGAATAAGAAGGCCCGAAGGAGGGGGCGGGGAAGAAGGGGGCGGGCCTTCCTTCTCTTCCTCCCAGAAGGCTCGGCAGCTGGGCCTAGAAGGAGGAGGAAGGGAAGAAGGAGAAGGGGAAGAAGCCTCGGCCTTTCCTGAGCGCGGCGTCGGCGAGGCCTGGCTCGGGATGCGAGTGTGAGATGCTTCTTTCATCGGCGGCGGCTCTCGGCTGGGCCCTCTCGGCGCCCTCCATGAGGCTCCGGAGCCGGCGCTTGGCCCTCCACAAACACTTCTATAGGACTCAGGCGCCTTGCTGAAGAGGAGGCCGAGAAAGAGGGGGAAGAGGAAGAGGAGCCCGTTTGTGTGAGGAGAGCCCGAGAAGAGCTACAGGAAAAGGGCCCAAAGGAGCCCCAAAGGCAGGCCTCCATCCTCCCCAGAGGGTGGTGGTGGTGGTGGAGGAGGAGGAGGCCATGGAGGGCCCCGAGAATCAGTGGGGTCGCGTGAAGGAGCAGCACGGCCAGGTAAAGAGGACGAGGAGGAGGAGGAGCGGGGAAAATTACAGGCCGACCCCGAGTTACGAACACCCGCCTGACCAGCGACTCCTAGATAAGGACGATGGAGCTGAGGAGGCAACAAGACGGGAGACCAGGGACCCTCCCACACAGCCATATAACCCAGAGCAGGCCTGGGCAAACGTGGGCCCTCCAGGTGTTTTGGACTTCAACTCCCACAATTCCTAACAGCCTACCGGCTGTTAGGAATTGTGGGAGTTGAAGTCCAAAACACCTGGAGGGCCCACGTTTGCCCAGGCCTGACCCAGAGTATCAAGGCCGAACATCCCATAATATCTCCTTCCAGTCCACAGCAGATAATGTGGGGTTGTATTCAGCTGTGTGGAAGGGGCCGAGGAAGGGAAATCCACCCCTGAAAGGGTGGTTGTTGTTCGGGGGAGGGGGGTAAGGGCTCCCCACTGAGGCTTTCTCTCTTAATAATGGAATAAATAAAATAATAACTAAATAAATCCTTGTTTCCACATCAAGCCACATTTCCCAAACTCCCATTCTCACAGGGACAGGAAGGGAGGGGGGAATCTTCTAAACGGGCACAGGCAGCAAAGGATCCCTCTTCCCTATGGCACACAAAGCTTATCCCGGGATGAGCAAACTCCTGCCCTTGAGGTGTTTTGGACTTCAGCTCCCACAATTCCCACAGCCTATAGATAGATAGATACACACACAATAATAATTATTATACATACAGTACACACACCCATTATTATGTTTGTTTATATCTCACTTTTTATCTCCATACTGAGACTCACAACATAAATGCATTGCATTACCGCTTCAAATATACAAGTATTAAAACAGTATTAAACTCCCACAATTCCTAACACATTATCATTATCATACATACATGGCGCAATGCGTTAAACCGTTGTGCTGATCGAAAGGTGGTGGGTTCAAATCCGTGGAGCAGGGTGAGCTCCTGTCTGTCAGCTCCAGCTCATTGCAGGGACAGGAGAGAAGCCTCCACAGGATGGTAACACATCCACGCATCCCCTGGGCAATGTCCTTGCAGATGGCTAATTGTTTCACACTAGAAGCAACTTACAGTTTCTCAAGTTGCTCCTGACACACACGTACGCACACAAAACCATACCCACACAAACACATTATTATGTTTATTTATATCTCGCCTTTTCTGTCCATACTGAGACTCGTAGCAGCTCACAACTAAATGCATTGCAGTACCGCTTCAAATATACAAGTATTAAAACAGTATTAAACTCCCACAATTCCTAACACATTATCATTATCATACATACATGGCGCAATGCGTTAAACCGTTGTGCTGATCGAAAGGTGGTGGGTTCAAATCCGTGGAGCAGGGTGAGCTCCTGTCTGTCAGCTCCAGCTCATGCAGGGACAGGAGAGAAGCCTCCACAGGATGGTAACACATCTGGGTATCCCCTGGGCAAAAAACAAGCTTGCTCCCCCCTCCCTATGACTTCCTCTCACATATTTATACATGGCTATCATGTCTCATCTCAGCCTTCTCCAGGCTAAACATGCCCAGCTCTTAAAGCCACTCATAGGGCTTGTTCTCCAGACCCTTGATCATTTTAGTTGCCCTCCTCTGGACACATTCCAGCTTGTCAATTTCTCTCTTCAATTGTGGTGCCCAGAATTGGACACAATATTCCAGGTGTGGTCTAACCAAGGCAGAATATAGGGGTAGCATGACTTCCCTGGATCTAGACACTATACTCCTATTGATGCAGGCCAAAATCCCATTGGCTTTTTTGCCACCACATCACATTGTTGGCTCATGTTTAACTTGTTGTCCACAAGGACTGCAAGATCTTTTTCACACATACTGTCATCATTAGGCATCATGACTAGAGCTGATGGGAGGCGGGATACACCCAGAAGGCTGCATTTTGTCCTGTTGAGTCAGTATATTTGGGCTTGGTTTTAGATATCAGTTTGATACATGTAGTGTAGATACATATAATGCAAATTGAACTATAAAGTTTCCCTGACATTTAAGTCCAGTCGTGTCCGACTCTGGGGTGTGGTACTCATCTCCCATTTCTAAGCCGAAGAGCCGGCGTTGTCCCTTGACACCTCCAAGGTCATGTGGCTGGCATGACTGCATGGAGCGCCGTCATGATTATATGAGGCTACACTGATCATATGAAGCAGTTCTAACAGCCTGATTTGCCAGCCCCAAAATAGATCAGATAAAGAAAAAATGAGGTTGTAAATAGAGTAGCAGCAGGTTCCAATGTTAACTTTGCCCCCCAAACAGGTTCTGTACCGTTAGCTTGTACCTCAGCCCTTGCCATAGCTCGATGTGATATCACTGTGAGGAATATGGTTTTACAAGTTTTTGTCCTTTGCTGCCAAAGTGCCTCACAAAATGCCACTTTCCCGTCATTCAGTAGCATGGAGCTATATAAGTTAAAGTGGTAACAAACGGCATTAATTCTACAGTGTATGTGGACTCATCCTTGCTTGCAGTGAAGATACCATGATTGTACTGAATGGAAAATGAAATTTGTGTTCTATCTATCCATCCATCTATCTATCTATCTGTTTGGAAGTAATACTCCTTGAGTTCACCCGGGTTTCCTCCCAGGGGAGTACAGCATAGAGGAAATAAAGCATATTATGTAAACATAATACATCAATATTGGCACATCCTTGGTGGAGTTTAATACACACTGTATATATATATATAACACTTCTATAACATGTATCACATGTCCATTACAACAGCATGCACAAGTATCAATAATAAGTAATGAGTAAAGGAGGCTAAAGTCTGTTATGTTTTTGGCTGGGACTACAAGTGGTTGGATGAAGGGAACTGAGAATGGAGAAGGCCTAAGCCTTATATATCCTGTTTAACCTCTGAGGTCTTGGATACAGTTTTAAAAGTAATCCCTTTATGCTCTTCATTTCATGTAAAGGGGTTATATATGGAATGTGTATAGTATTGGCATGTTGATTTGTTGTAAAATGTTTGTGTTCATAGAGGAGGAAACATTTTCTTTTGCTGCTGCTGCTGCTATTACTACAGTAGCACAATTTATTACATGAGCTCACTGAATGCAGTTTTAGTTACATGCAAAGAACTTTGCCTTTGAATCATGGAGGAGGACCTAGTGTTCTCTCTAAGCCTCCAGCATTATTCTGTGGTCAACTTCTGTTGGAAATTCTGCCAGAATCCGATCATAAAATCATGCTGCAGGCCTAGCGAGAACATTAGGTTCTCCTGTGCAATTTTATAGTAACCTTTTGGGCACAAGCCCAGGGTGTCTTTCATTTCAGGTAAAAAAAATAAGGTTTTCTTAATTATATATGAAAATTGTGTTGCAGAAAAGGGTGAGGAATAGATCCCTCACATGGGTCTAGTCTTACCATCATTTAGATAGGGTGGTATAATTGTACATTGCACTTCACAAGCAAAAGAACAACAAAACAATCCCCTGGCCTTAGACTTAACAATCTTTTCTTGCTTCTTGGCAGGGGATTGGACTGGATGGCCCATGAGATTTCTTCCAACTCTATGATTCTAAGATTCAGATATGGTTCAAAAGGGAATTGGGATTGCAGTTGGGAAGAGGATTATGTCCAACAGATACTGTCACCCCCAATTGCCAAGTCCATCCATGGCAGTTGGGATGGATGGAGGATCCTTCATCTCTGGAAATGGGCATGATGGAGCAATGGCTACCTCATCTTCTATTTCTCTGTGGCCAGGGCAGTAGCAGTTGGCTTGGAAGGCCCTTCCTCTGCATCTCAGCCTAGGAAGTGCCTGATCTTTCTCTCCCTCCAAGTACAGGGCAGTGGCAGTTGGCTTAGATGAAGGGATGACCTTTCATCTGCTTCTGGGGTAGAGAACTTAAATGGGCAACAAGGCCCTTATGATAATGTTTTACAGATTGCTATAGCTAGGAAATTGAAAATATATGGGTATGTCTTATTAGTGAATTTGTGGACATTTATATTGAAAGGCTAGGGTAAAAATTGCTGGAAGAAACATTAACAACCTTAGATATGCAGATGATACCACTTTGATGATCAAAAGGGAGGAGGAGCTGAGGACCCTTCTAATTAAAGTAAGAGAAGAAAGTGCAAAAGCTGGGTTGCATTTAAACATAAAAAACCCAAGATTATGGCAACCAGACAAATGGAGAAAATGTGGAGGTAGTGACAGACCTTGTCTTTCTAGGTGCAAAGATTACTGCAGATGCAGACTGCAGTCACGAAATCAGAAGACGCTTACTTCTTGGGAGGAGAGCAATGACCCATCTCGATAAAATAGTGAAGAGTAGAGATATCATGCTGGCAGCAAAGATCCGCATAGTCAAAGCAATGGTATTCCCCATAGTAACCTACGGATGTGAGAGCTGGACCTTAGGAAAGGCTGAGCGAAGGAAGATAGATGCTTTTGAACTGTGGTGTTGGAGGAAAGTTCGGAGAGTGCCTTGGACCGCAATAAGATCCAACCAGTCCATACTTCAGGAAGTAAAGCCTGACTGCTCATTGGAGGGAAGGATAGTAGAGGTAAAGGTGAAGTACTTTGGGCACATAATGAGAAGACAGGAAAACTTAGAAAAGACAATGATGCTTGGGAAAAAGGAAGAGGGGCTGACTAAGGGAAGGATTTATTTATTTATTTATTTACTTTATTTATATTCTGCTCTTCTCACCCCGAAGGGGACTCAGAGCGGATTACAGTACATATACTTGCAGACAATCCCTGCAGTTCAACATATGACATATATAGACGAACATACAACATATAAACGAACAGAGGCAAACTTCTGGCCACCAGGGGGAGCTGACACACTCCTCATCTCTCAGCGTTTAGATAGGTGGATAGATGGATGGTATCCTTGAAGTGACTGGTTTGACCTTGAAGGAGCTGGGTGTGGTGAGGGCCAACAGGGAGCTCTGGTGTGGGCTGGTCCATGAGGTCACGAAGAGTCGGAAGTGACTGAACGAATGAACAACAACATATTGAAAGGGCTGTCTAATCAGTGTAACCTCTACTTAAAAGCATCCCAATTTAGGAACATTTTGAGTTAAGAGCCATTGCTCAGCCCGGATTTTATTTTGACATACAAGCAGCATTTTGAGTTGAGAGGGAGCACCAGAGGGAATGCAAGCGTGAGAGTGCAGGGCTTTAGGTCTTCAAGGGAGCAGCTTAGGTCTTGTCTTCTTTAGGAGATTGCTGTCTTCTTTGCGGAACTTTGGGTTAGTTGATTTTGTATGGCTTTTATTCCTGACATTTTTCGCTTCATGAAGAGAGGGGGAGATAGAGCAAGGGAGGCCAGAATGAGTACTTATATCCATCTGTCAGGGTTACTTTGATCGTTCTTTTCCTGCATGGCAGGGGAGTTTGATTATATGGCTCATGTAGTTTCTTCGAACTCTATTCTATGATTATATGCAAGTAGTTGTTGTACTCTAGAAACTTTGCTTTTGTGACGGCCACAAACTATGTTGAATTAGCTGAGATTCGATTAGATATGCATTGAGAAACTAGAGCAAAATGTGCTATAGCAGGATGTACCTCTCACAAAGACAAAGTTTGTGCAGTTTCATAAACTTTTTTCATATTTTAATAATAGAACCAATTAGGAATGACATTTCTAACCCAGGGACAAAAATTGTGTTACATGGTGTAATCATACTATTTCTATTTGAGATCGGAAGAATATAAGGCCAATGCTCACATATCTTATTTATTATTTATTTATTTGCTATGCTTCTATACCACCTCTCGCAGCCCGAAGGCGACTTGAGGCGGTGAACAAGCGGCAGCAAGTGCCCACTTACAACACATCATAATAAGATAAAAACAATCATATATCCATTTGTCTGGGAATGTATTTTTGCAGATATGTGAATTCCATTGTACCATTTAAATTAGATGTGGAGTTGAGGGTGGAAATGAAGCAAGGAAAACAGAAGTGGGTATTTTTATGTGCTGTCGAAGGCTTTCATGGGCGGAATCACTGGGTTGCTGTGAGTTTTCCGAGCTGTATAGCCATGTCCCAGAAGCATTCTCTCCTGACATTTCGCCCACATCTATGGCAGGCATCGATAGATATGGCCAAAACGTCAGTATTTTTATAAACGTTGAACAGGCCATCCGCCCCCCCACACGCATCCCGGAGAAAGGAGGCCACCCATTTAAGGGCAGTCCCCTGACTCCGGAAGCGGATAGGCGGTGGGTCAACAATGCATGGTCTACTGTATCAAACGCTGCTGTCAGATCTAACACGACACGCAGTGCTGATCCACCCTGGTCCAGCTGGCGGCGAGATTGGTCTGTAATGGCGACAAGCACGGTCTCGTCCCGTGCCCATCCTGTGGACTGGAAGGGATCAGAGCCAGCTGTGTCTTCTAAGAACTGCTGCAGCTGATCCGCTGCTGCCCTCTCAATCACCTTGAGGGAGCCGAAGGGTAGATCTTGTCGGTGAAATAGTTCTGAAAAGCCTCAGCTGTCGGAGCCAAACCCTGGCCAAAACGTCAGTATGTTTATGCTGAACAGGAGGCCTTGCAATTCATTTAAAAGGTAAATTGCTATTCCTGGGCGAAGCAATTCATCCTGTCTTCTGGATCAGGAAAAGGACCGCCATGAGGATCTCCAATGACCCAAGGGCTGCATTACTCAATTTATATTGAAAGATAAAGTAGATATGTTTTAAAACAAAATAAAAACAATAGTGAAGAAAGGGATTCACCAATCCTGTTGTGCAGTTTTCTGCAACTGAGAAAGGAAATGCCAGCCTCAGATCTTGGCAAGATTTTATTTATTCATTACATTCTTTTGAGTCTGTAGGCTAACTGAAACAGAAATGGCTCGGTCTACTTCTCATTTTAGAGTTCTGTAAAAACTCAGAAACACAGAAATGCTATTTTTGTGTTATTTCTTTTAAATCAAATCGCTTCAAAATCATTTAATGAAAGGTTCCCCATATGTTTGCTGCTGCACCATCTGGGCTGTTTTCAGGTCATTACAATCTGTTGTGTAAATAAGTGCTATAATATGTAGCAAGCATGTTTTAGAGACAAAAGAGGCAAATTCAATCTGATACAAATCAGTCTCCACTTGGGCTGCCTATCACTACCTCCCTTCAACATTTGATGCCTTGTAGGCTAATGTGTGAATGGATTTCCTACGGAAATGTCTGAGGTTATGTACAATAACATTTCTATCTGTCGTTATCTTCAATTGCTCATAAATGTAAACCATTGCCTCAGGCAACACCAAACACAAATGTGTGATCCAGTTTCTTTGAACAGAAACCAGGAAGAACAAGAGGCGAGAAACTTGTGACCCTGGATATATTGTTGGTCCTATGTAAAAAAAAGAAGAAAACTTTTCTGTTTCTGGTTTGAAAGTATTATTCCTGTTAAATTGTGTGATTCGTACTTTGAAAGTAGTTGTTCTACTCCAGAAACTTTATTTTTGTGGCAGACACAAACTAGGTTGAATTGGTCGAGACTGGGTGATGTGATATTCATTGAAAAACTAGAGCAAAATGTGCTATAGCAGGATGTCCCTCCCGAAACCCCCCCCCCCAAAGTTTTTGTAGATTAAAAAACCTTTTCCATGTATGTATGATAAAACCAGTTAGGAAATGACATTTATAATCCAGGAACAAAAATTGTGTTACATAGTGTAATATATGTTTTAGCTACCAAAAGTTTGCATCTTAAGGGTGTGTGTGTGTATAATGTGTTAAGGAAGTACTTGTAATCAGTAGGCAAAGCTTCATGTGACCCACCTACACTTTTTAAAACAGTTAAAAGTGTAGGATTCCTGTCATTCTATATATTTTCTTGTATAAGTTGGGGAGAAAATTGACACAAAACTGACCCCCCAAAGCCTTGGTTAGCTTATCTATGGGCCAATTCTGGATATAGATTTATTTATTTATTTGCATTTATCTACACCTCCCCCCCCCCCCCAGTGGCTCGGGGCAGCACACAACAAATCAATAATTACAGAGTAAATCATTATAGATGATAGTTGTACTGGCTCAATGGGATCTGTGTGGGGTGAATACAGACCATTTGAGGGTCTCTTACACAAAAGTGGCCCCAGAATAAACCTGCAAACAGTTTCAGGAGAAGCTCACATCCTAAAACATGTAATCCCCCCTAACAGGATCTGCACTGGCTTCCAATCGAGCACCGGATCACCTTCAAAGTGTTGGTTCTTACCTTTAAGGCCTTGCACGGCCTTGGGCCAGCGTATCTGAGGGACCGCCTCTCCCCATACTGCCCTATGAGATCACTCCAGTCGGAAGGTACTAACCTTTTGGATGTCCCCTCTGCGAAGTCTGCCAAATTAACAGCAACCCGTAGGAGGGCATTTTCCGTGATTGCGCCCACACTATGGAATGCCCTCCCCGCTGAAACGCATGCCATCCAGGATTTGCTGCCTTTTAGGCAGGCTTGCAAGACCTACTTATTCCAGCAGGCCTTTGGCCTGTAGGTCTCGCTCAGGCACGCCCGTCGTATTTGTAATTTTTGGTACCTGCTGTGTTGTGCTCTTCACATCAGGCTTTTAACTCTGTTGGTTTTATATCGTGTTTATTTTAATTTGTTTTAATCTGCTGTTTTATTCAGCGCTTGTGAGCCTCCCAGGAGTGGCGGCATAGAAGCCCAACAATAAATAAATCTGTATATCTGTATCTGTATACCTTTATAAAACGGAATGTTTGTGTGTATGTGTGTATGCGGAGGGCGGAAGGACGGATATGTGGCAGCTATTTGCATAAAGTCCTTTGATTGGACAGCCTCGCCACTCCAAAATTCTAAGGCACCAGACAGAGGGCATTGCTAGCCACTGATTAGCCAGCATCCCAGAATCCAGGCCTCTACATTCAAACAACAGGATTTCTTCCCACTGAGGGAAAAAGCATCCCAGCAGGCCTCTACATTCAAACAGAACTGAGGGGAAAAAGCCAGGCCCTCTACATTCAAACAACAGGATTTCTTCCCACTGAGGGGAAAAAATGCACTATCAACATTCCCTCCCCACTTGGCTCTGTGAAAACAAAATGGATTCCTGTACTCTCCTCCCCCTCAGCTTTTAGAAAACGGCTGCCTGCCATTCGGCCTTTTAAAGTTACCAATAGCAGGCCATAACATTACAGGCCCCAAAATAGAGTTTAGGGCAGGATGGCCGACGAATGATGGGATTTGCATCCCAATTCACTTCCCAGAAAACATTGTAGCCCCTACAAATCCCCTTCTCCCAGATAGGCCCAAAAGAGGCATCCATCTTCCCTCTTCAACACAGTGTCAGAGAAAGGCAGCTTCTGACAGGATCTTTAGAACAGGCACTGTCACTCTACAAGGTAAGGCCCTACTTCACTCAAAAGACACAAGAGAAAACAATAAATACCTTTCTCTAATGCCTTTTAATGCTTATATAAATAATTCTGGCCCAAAGCCCCCTCACCCAGCCTCATTGGACCTTACTGCTAATTCCATGCAGGCCTTTTCCATTTTTTTTACTCCTTTCTGTTTTACACCGGTATACTTTCACAGGCCAGGGCGGATATGTGGCAGCCACTTTCACAGGCCAGAGCGGATATGTGGCAGCCACTTTCACAGGCCACAGCGACCAGCGCGGGTGATGGACCTGCACCAAACTTGGTACACATAACCCCCCTATGACCTGACCCATGTATTATGGGATTTGTAGTACTTTCCAAGACTTTGGTTCCCACAGACCACTGAGGCCACCAAAAAGGACCAATACAGACCACACTCAGCACACACAGCCCCCATGACCCATTCTACGTCCTGGTGCAGTTCGGAGGAGGGTGGGCCATGGATGATGGGACTTGAAGTGCCTCTACTCACTTCCCAAGTCCGCTGCAACCCTCATCCAATCACTGATTGAGACCAAACTTGGCATACATAACCCCCATGACTGCCTTCACGTCCTGGTGAGGTTTGGGGGGAGGACTGACAATGGATGATGGGATTTGTAGTACTTTTACACCCCTCTGTTCCCACAGACCACTGTGGCCCCCAACAAACACCGAGAAAGTCCACACTTGGCACACAGAGCCCCAGTGACCCACTCTACAGCCTACTGAAGTTTGGAGGGGGACAGAACATGGATGATGGGACTTGCAGTACCTTCCCTCACTTCCCAATCCTGCTACAAACCTAATCCAATGACTGATCAACACCAAATCTGGCACACAGAGCCCTCATGACCCACTCTACAGCCTGGTGCAGTTTACTGTGAGACGGACCACGGATGATGGGACTTGAAGTACCTTCACTCACTTCCGAAAAACAATGCATCCCTCATCCATTCACCAATACAGACCAAACTTAGCACACAGAGCCCCCATGACCCAATCTACATCCTACTACACTTTGGGGGGGACGGGACACACAGAGATGATGGGACTTGCACTACCTTCAGTAATTTCATGATACCACTGCAACTCCCAATAATGATGGATCAAGACTAAACTTGGCACACAGAGCCCCCATGACCCACTCTACATCCTGCTGCACTTCTCAAATGACCCGGGCAGGGCCGGGTCCCCAAGCTAGTAAATAAATAAAATAAATTGAACCCATCAATCTCAGCAGCTTCCTTGGTTTTGTTTTTGCAACCATGTGGTCAGAGTACAGCAGTGTTTCCCAACCACTGTGCCGCGGCACACTAGTGTGCCGTGTGCGATCACCTGGTGTGCCGCGGGAAACCTCTCTTCCCCCCTTTCTTCCCCCTCCTGCTGAACTCCCGCGGCTGCTGCTTGCGGGAGGAGAAAGGGCCGGGCGGCGGCGGTGAAGAAGGGGCTGTGGCGCTGCCTCCTTTGGCCGTTTTCGTGTTTATGTGTATCAACTATTACTACATTTGGCATTGGCTGGACGTGATAGCCTTTCTAGTGACTGTGTAACAACTCTCCTGTTCATCAGTTATACACGAGGGACTCGTCTAATGCCCACCTAGAATGATAAGGGAGCATATATATTGAAGGTGGAAGCCTCATTATTGTTCCACAAGGTTTATTGATGCATAAGAACAGTACTAGTGTACTGCTTTGAAGCTATATGGACACATTTTTTCTAAACACACAGAGAGACTGACAGCTGTTGAGCAAGACTTTCGTGTGTGTCTTTCTGCCATTCCTGCCAGGATATCTATGTTGTGCTCATCAAAACAGGCCCATGTTTCACACTGAGTGTATAAATACATTTAAAAACATACTAACTATATGTATTACTGTGTTAGAGTGTCATTTTGTGTCATTTTGGTTGGTGGTGTGCCCCAGGATTTTGTAAATGTAAAAAGTGTGCCGTGGCTAAAAAAAGTTTGGGAAACACTGGAGTACAGCCCATAGTTGTAATTCTGCTCTTCCCTTTGCCTCCCTTGTGGTTTAGTACAAACCACAGTTTTCTTAACTTGGACAGAATAGAAACTACACTGTTTTCATTGTTACATGAAAATGTTCAGGGGGCTCATTCACATTGCTATACAATAAATGATACTCTGGCTTATCAACTCTAATAATAGTTTTGTATTAAAATCTGCACAGAAGGGTGAATTCCTGATTCATTTAATATTATTGATTTAAATGTGTTTGTTTTGTTCTTGGCATTGTATTTGAATTCCTTCATCTGTGCAGAATATTCTATGGGTGCAATCCTGTATTGAGTTGTACATGCATTCACCTACTGATTAAGTTTAAGGGGATTTAATGGCACTTTCAACTCCTAGCTTTCTATTAAGAAGTGGAAGCATTTAAATGTTTAATATAGAGCTTAATTCAAGGTTAAACGGCCTCAAATTACTCTCCTATTTGCTCATATTTGTATAACTTTTCAAGTGGTAAATAATATTCTTAAGCACTTAACTATGCACCACATCTTCAAAGATATTAATTAATAATTTCCATGAGCTGGAGAGGTAATTGCCTCCTCTTCCCATTTTACAGATGAGGAAATTTACGCTCAATGTTTGTCCTTTGCTTTCAGGCCTTAGAAATTTCTGCCAATATTAAAGTCAGATCAGAGTTTCTAGAAAATGGCTAAGGCTGCAGTTGTAAATAAATATATTTATCAGAGAACAGATCCTATTGAATAGGGTTTACTTTTAAATAATCATGCTTTGAATTGACTTGCTGTTCTTGGTGTCTCAAGGAGACTGAGATGTTGCTTGCAGTCAGATGCTTCTTTTCAAAGAGATACCATATTTACTCGAATCTAGTGCGCATCTCCGGTTTCAAGGCCCTGAAATAAAAAGGGAATTGCTGGTTAATGTAATGCGCAGCAGAAGGAGAATGGAAAGAAGGAAGGGGATAAACGAGCCTTGAATGTATAAAGAGAAGGAAAGAGAATAGAAAAAAGGTAGAAGAAGAGAAAGGAGCCTTGAAATAATAGACAGAGAAAAAGAGAATGAACAGAAGGTGCAAGAAGGAAGAAGAGAGAAAAACTCTGAAATAATAGACAGAGGGAAAGAGAATAGAAAGGTGCAAGAAGGAAGGAGAGAAAGGAGCCTTGAAAGAATAGACAGAGGGATTGAAAGAGAATAGAAAGATGGTGCAAGAAGGAAGGAGAGAAAGGAGTCTGGAAAGAATAGAGAGAGGGAAGGAGAATAGAAAGAAAGCACAAGAAGGAAAGGAAGAAAGAAAAGGCAGAGAGAAGAAAAGAATAGAGGGAGCCAGTCCTGGTGAGGCAGCAGCCCCGTAAAGCGAAGAACAGAGGTGCGTCTTTGCCGCAGGCCCCAGGAGCCAAGGATAAAGAGGCGAATGCAGCCATGGAGGAGGAGTAGCAGCAGCTTGGTTCCTGGGGCCGTTCACCACTTTGCCAGTTTGACACTTTGCCGACCATTTTGTTGGCTTGCCGAAGGCCTCAGGAGCCAAGGAGACTGCTGCTGCTCCTCCTGCTCCTCCTCTGTGGCTGCTTTTGCTTCTTTATCCTTGCAAGGGCTCCAGTGAGCCAGCAAAACAACAAACAACTCCAGGAACCTAGGACAAAGAGGTGAAGGCAGTTGGGGCAGCGTCCTGTGGCAAGTGGCTCCCTTCTTTGCTTGCCAGGACTGTTATGTGAATCTAATGTGCACCCCAATTTTGGCTGGGCCTTTTAGCAAAAATAAAAAATTGTGCATTAGAATTGCGTAAATACTGTATTTCAAGATCTCTGTATAGTGTTGGTATAGTTTTATGTTTTGAAACCCAAACCGGTAAATTTTATTTATCTGTTACTTGCCTACTGCTTTACCAATTCTGAAGAGCTTTTTACAACAGATGATTTTTAAAATACCGGATATAACAAACAATATTTTTAAAGTTATAATTAGTACCATCATTTTGGCTGAAAATTATTATTATTGTTATATTTATTTATACCCCACTTTTTCTCTCATCAAGGAGATTAAAAAATATATGTTTTCAAATTCTAATACAAAGAAAGTCAATTACTGACAATGGAGAAGTCATTTTACATTCCCTTTTCAATGGGATGTCTCTTTGAGCGTTCAGTTAGAAAGAAATAATGATGATAATGATGAATTCTTGAGTTAAGAGATCTATCAGCCACTTGTATCAATCCTGTGTAAGAGTTATGTATTCTCTAGCATTATTTTATCATCTAAGGTTCAAGTCTTATGCGTGTTTGGAGTCTCAGTCTTGGAAAGGCATTCAATTGAGCTCATTGACTTCTGTCTATTGAATTCTCGCTCAAACATCAAAAGCTGGAGCATTGTTTCACATTTTCCATTTCTGCCTAAGAGGAAACAATTGTCAAACCAACCTTTGATATATTGAGACTTTAGGTTTAGAGAACTGAAACTACACACATGCATATTATGTTGATGCTTTTGCATTTGTTTGTATGTTCGTGAGAATACACAGGATGGTGCCCCCATGTGGCCCCTATGCATTATAAATACAGATAGAAGAAAAGGACCTTGATACATCTCTTTAACTGCAAGAAAGTGTTTTAAAAATACAGAGAAACAACTGAAAACCAGTAGTTTATGGTTGACCCACAGAAATAATGCCTGCTTTATTTCACTTGCAAATTCAAATGCATTTCAACATTCACAGTTTGCTTTAAAATAGAACAAATTTGATAGCAAACAGAATCAGTAACCTGATGAAAATGATTACACGATTTTTGTTCTGAGGTTATAAATATCATTTCATAATTAGTTCTATCATAAAAATATGGAAAGAGTTTATTAAATTGCAAAAACTTTGTTTCTAATAATAATAATAATAATAATAATAATAGAAGCATCCATAGACAGAAGAGAAGGCCTTTCCTTTATCCTGACTGCTGCTTCTTGTGGCCTTGGAGGGAGAAAGGAAGAGGCTGTTTCTGCTGGACTGTATTGTTTTTCGTTTAAGGATGATGATGACGATGATGCCTGTTTTCTTATGCAGAGAGCCTTAGTTCTCTGCAAAAGTGAAACAGGGATCTCCTGACCTCAAGATTTTCTCAAGCTTGTTGATAAGATAGTATCCAGTCTTTAGGTATTCTGCAAAAATTCAGCTGGGAGAATGAGTTTGCAGTTGGTTTTGAACATCTCATTTTTTTACTGTTATGACTGTTATATGTAACACAATTTTTGTTCCTGAGTTATAAATGCCATTTCCGAATTGGTTCTATCACAAACACATGGTAAAAGTTTATTAAACTGCAAAACTTCCTTTTTTTGCAGGAGAGACATCCTGCAGCACATTGTGCTATAGTTTCCCAATAAATATCTTGCTGAGTCAGCCACAAAATGAAGTTTCTAGAGCAGAACAACTACTTTCAAAGTAAGGATTGCACAATTAAACAGGAAATAACACTTTCAAACGAGGAACAGAACCTTTTTCAAAGAGTTGTACCTTATCAATAGTCCTCACGTTCTGTGTGAAATAAGACTGTAGTTCATTTCATGAAATTTCCAGGGTACTCAACACAGAGGAAATGCAAAGGCCGGTTTTGGTCTATAGTCCTCAACATTACGGCAGGAGATGGCAGGTGGAGATACCATAGAGATCTCGAATACTAGTACAGTGGGGGTATTTCATGTGTTTTAACACATTTGGAAACCTTTTGTGTGGTTTTGAGTGACAGTTTTCCAGGAAACATGCCACAAAAGTTGGCTGCTTTGTGGGGGACCAAGGGGAGGCTTCATGGGCCACAAAGGTGAGGGCCGTTGGGCCACACTTCATCTAGAAACATTTACAAATATGTTTTTTGCCTCCCTTCACAAGAAGGCAGATAAAATGCGTTGAGGTTGATTATTATTTTTATCGGAGAAGCCAAGGGTTGAGGAAAACATATGTCCATGTGCTTTTCTACCGATGGCCCATTTCTGCCCAAAGTAATAATAAAAAAATACCAAAAGGGGAAAAAAGCATATGCTTCCAATTTACATATTTACTAATTAAAAAAAGCTTCCTGGAAACATTAAGCAGACTATCTTGGGTAACCTTTAGCATTGCAGCTAATGGATATCGCCTGGAAATTTTCATAGAAGGTCTTCTAAATAATGTAAATGATTATGAATATGTAACTAGTTAATATGCAGCTACGAAAGGATTATCATGTAGAGGTTAATGAACACGCTGCACTTCACGGTTTGCGGGGCTTTTGCTTTTTGTGCTTTTAGCTCACTTCATGCTTGGAAAGTCATGCATTAGCAATGGGAAGTTTCCTGTTGAGCTCTTTTTTCCTCTGACATCTAGAAAAGAGGGTATTTGAACTGGAACTCTCTTAAAGAATTTCATAAACATCTTTGTCATTCATTCTCCTTCTCCCCATGTCATTGCTTCCTATGGCAACTCCTTAACAGTAACTGTCATAGTAGTAGGACTTCTGCAACATATCTGTATTCCTTTCTCATTACAATCTTGAGACTGAGAAGTCATCTACCTTTGCACTCTTCCTGTCTTTCTAATTTTGGCCCTCAATTTCATGTTTCTCAGCAGTCATATTTTACATAATATTTGAAACTGGGTAAACAGTGATTCCTGCAGAATAGTACATCTGCAAACCAGAATGGGAAGGAATGCTTTGTCCTAGGTGTGTCACACTGTGGTTTGCATTGACCATTATTATTTGCCTAGTTTAGATATGAAAGCTGAATATAATGTGGCATCTGTTCATTTGTTGTCTGAACTAAAGCTAGTGCTGGTGGCTAAATAGTTTTTCATAGCTGAAGTGAGATTTGAACCCCAACCTCCAGGATCATAGGAGGCTTCTTATTCTCCCAGCAACATTGTACCATCAACCAGCATTATCCAAGAGCCTTCTATCTTCCCTTGATTATTCCTGTTGGAAGTAATGGGTGATTATTTCATTATTGCAAGTTTTTTTATTATGTTATTATTATTATATCAAGGTATACTCTGTAGAAGGGAGAAAAGTAAATCTAGGATAACATATTAAAGGCAGTCCACAAATTACAAAAAATTAACTTACAAACAACTTATTTAAGATCGGGGCTGAGACCACAAGATGTGAGAGGGATCTCCCCTTCTCTCCTCCTTCCAGTAATGAATGGTTGGGGGTCTCTGCTGGTGTGGGAATTTTGGCCTGCATAAATAGGAGTCTAGTGTCTAGATCCAGGGAAGTCATGCTATGCCTTGATCAGACTACGCCTAGAATACTGTTTCCGCTTCTGGGCACCACAGTTGAAGGGGGATGTTGACAAGCTAGAATGTGTCCAGAGGAGAGCGACTAAAATGATCAAGGGTCTGAAGAACAAGCCCTATGAGGATTGGCTTAGAGAGCTGGGCATGTTTAGCCTTAAGAAGAGAAGGCTGGAGAGAAGACATGATGGCCATGTATAAATAGGTGAGGGGAAGTCATAGGGAGGAGGGAGCAAGCTACAGGAAAGGCGATTCCACCTGAATGAGGAAGAACTTCCTGATTGAGAGTTGTTTAGCAGTGGAACTCTCTGCCCCAGAGTGTGGTGAAGGCTCCTTCTTTGGAGGCTTTTAAGCAGAGTCTGAAAAGTCATCTGTCAGAGTTGCTTTAAGTGCGATTTTCCTGCTTCTTGGCAGGGGGTTGGACTAGATGGCCCACAAGGTCTCTTCCAACTCATCTGATTCTATGAATGGGATATATGGACACTTCAGAGAAAAGGGCATAGCAAGTTTTGTGGTGACCAGAAAAGATATAAGCAAGTGTAGGAATAACCTAGCACTTGTGTTTGCTACCTATAAGGCAACCACCAGTTGTAACAACAGTTGTCTTCAGAAATGCAATGTTTATGTTATGCGATTTCCCAGGATAGGATGATTCTTTCAATCTCATGTACAAAAATGCTGAAAGTATGCACAACACATTTTTAAATTCCAAAGTTATAATAGGGTTGCTGGCTGAATGCAGTTAGTAGAATAGGCCTCAAAACAGTTGAGTATCAGTCAAATAACAGTCCCTTCAAAATCCCATTTCTTTTCCCTCTTATTTTTTTCAAAGAGAATCCTCTGCACCTGTGATTTCATTGGAAACTAAAGGCATATAGATAGCATTTATGGCAAATGTTTCCATTCAGCCCTTTAATGTTTCAGCTTATTTGTGAGTACCTGAAAAAGAAATATTTGTAAAAGTGATTTCTGAAAAATGCAGAGAAATTACTAATAGATAGGAAGTACTGCATGAATGTCCTACAGCCAGATTTGTCATTTGGTTTGCTGTCGGCTCTCCATCTTTGCTGGGGTTAGGAGCACAGAACCCTGCAGAAAACCGGCATAAATGTGATTTTAAAAAACCTTGAGAGACCCCATCTTTAGGAATCTCTGGGTCTTCCATGATGACACTGGGGGAAATTTTCACTAGACGTTGTCCATAGAATCACACCAGAAGATCTAGAGATTCCTGGAGAGGTGGTCTCTCTTGAAAGCTCTTGATCTTCCAATGTGTGGCAACGTCAAGTAGAAATTCACTCTAAAGGGGCTGAGGGACTTTCAAATCAAATCTGCAAAAGTTGAGCTCAAAAATGGGGAAGGCCAACTCTAATATAAAACCTATTTGTACAACTTAAACTTATACACCTGTTGGACTTGTAAGAGTTAAGCATTTACGGTCCCTTTTGAACACAGCACCATGTAGTATCCATTGTTGAGAATTTCCAAATGTGCTGGTGAAGATTTTGAGATTTTGCTGGATTTAAAGCAGTGATGGAGAAGTGTGCACCCCTTCCGTACGTTGATGAACAATGTATGGAAAACAACCCCTCGAGATGTGGTTAGGTTCCTGTTCCTGCACAGATATGTCGCATTTAGATCTCCCTTTCCTGCGCTTTGGCCCCCTATTTGCTATTGTTAAAGGAATATGCAGACACATTGTATACATTCGCAGATCTAACATTGTCTGGTAATTGCTCAAGGACTTTTCAGTGTAGTTCATTGCATGATAAAGAGCTCACAGCCTGCATCTTCCCTCAAAGCAGCATTAATTTTATGTAGATAATTCATTTTTCAGGTACTCTAGGCACATTGTTTTGTATCTGGAAAATACTGTTGTGAGCATTATGTGAGGAGGGTGGGTGAGTTACACAAGTTTAATATGCAGTGGCTGAAGGACAAGCATTTCACTTTCACCTTATCCACAGTGCTGTGTGCGCTTAATAGGAATCTTTGGAGGCTGTGCATTTCTCCATTGTTTGTATTCATTTGCTGAATATCGGAAGTGCTCTATACTTTTGGGCAATGGTGATCAATCCCCTTGGAAAGCATTGAAGCTCTGTGTTCCTTTTCAAGCACTATGTCTCTCCCCTATTTTTTTTAAAAGATAGTTTCACACATATTATTTCCCCAAACGTGGCAAAGACCTTCAAAACATCTACTTGCCAACTTCCCAGATTTTTTTCAATCTGCAGCTCTCACCGTCCCTCAATATTGGCTCTGTTTTCTAAAAGTGATGGGAATTGCGGTCCAGCATGTTTAGTAGCCCACTTTAAATGAAAAAGCAAAACAATTTCCAATGGCCAGATTGATGAAGTTTTGGTAGCAAAAAAATAGTGGAATATAGCAATATTAAAGTGCGGGCTGATGGTTTTCATTTTTCTCAAGGGAGACAATTACCTGCCTTTTTATTTTCTTTAATCCAAATAATATTACTTGTCTAATTTTATATTGTTGTTCTGTTTGTCTTTGAAACTATCACCAGAATGCATGTTTTCTTGTATAATTGCTTAAAATTTTGCTATATTAGAATGAAACTGCAAAATGAGATTAAGGGCTGCATTGATGCAAAGAGGGAAAGTGGCAAAGAGGAACTGCTGGCTTATATTTGTTTCCTAAATTTATATTTGCTTCATTCTGCGAAACCTGTAACGTTAAAAACCGATGTGTAAATTGTACAAAATGCTGGTTTTATCTTGTATAATATGTCAACTTACCGTTCTGGAGGACGCATTATTTCAAAATATGGGTTGGGGGGAAGTTGCCATTTATTCTGGGGTTATCAGTCTGGATTAGAGGGTTGTGATAAAGTGTGCTGCTTAAGAATGAACGTTCCCTCGCCTTTATGCTGACAAATAAAAATGTATAGCAAGATGCTACCAGATCTGTAAAGCTGTTGCTCTAGTTTCTGAGACATTGACTTTGTTGCAGCTGTGTGCTTAGCCTTGTTTTTTTCATGAGTAGTTATCTGTTTTAATGACAGGTGGTCACTAGCTGCCAAGAAAAAATTCAGCACTGGTAAGTGGAAAACGTTTGATTGCATGCGTAAATTATCAATGAAAACAGCCTGTGCCTGTTTTTAGAAAAGCACGGTGCATATGTACTTTAGAAAATTAACCCAAAATCAAATAATATATTTTGGTGCCTTATTTGGTCTCTAGAACATAAGAACATAAGAACATAAGAAGAGCCATGCTGAATCGGGCCTCAGCCCATCTAGTCCAGCATTCTGTGTCACACAGTGGCCCACTAGTTGTACACAGGGATCTCTAGCAGAAAGGAGGGCAAAACCCTCACCTGCTCCCGACCCCCCACAACCAGTACCCGGGGAAATCCTGCCTGCCTCCTTCAACACAGAGGTGGCACTTGGATGTCCATTTCAGTAGCTACTGATTCCCTTGGTATCCATGAATCTGTCTAATCCTGCCTTGAAGCTGTCCAGGCTGACAGCTGTCACAACCTCCTCTGGAAGTGAGTTCCATAACCTAATGACCCTCTGGGTGAAGAAATATTTCCCTTTATTAGTCCTAACTTTCCTACCTTGGAGCTTCAGGGAGTGCCCCCTAGTCCTAGTGTTGTGTGACAGAGAAAATATTTTTTCTCTATTCACCTTTTCTATCCCATGCATGATTTTATACACTTCTTTATTAAATTGTACTCTCCTCGTTTTTTATACTGCTGCTTTAAATGCACCACAATGATCACACTCTGAGATCTTAATATCTCTGTCTTTAAAAAGATGCATTTCCCCCTTTTCTCACCAAACAATTGGCAGAAAATCTTAAAAACCACTGTAAACCCTGGAATTCAATGGTTTGTTTTTGTTGCTGTTCTGAGAAAACAGCATAGTCAGTTGTAAAATACAGTATTATTGGGTATCACAATGGCTTTGGGAGGTATCCAGAGATAACAATATAAAAGGTTAGATAATCAGGCCTATTTGTAAAGTTTGTGAATCCTTCCATAATGTTTCCCCCCTCAATGTCTCAGTTTGCAATGAAAATACACTATTTAAAAGCCGATAAACCTGGGCTTTTAGAGGTCCTTTTGCTCCTTAAAATGTTATATCTGTCCTTTCTTCTTGTTAGTTATTCTTTTTTTAGCTAGTAAAACATAATAGATAAATACGTTTCTTACAAGTATCTCGATAGGAAAGGTATATTTAATGGTTAAACATTTTTATGAGTTATTGAAAGATGGCACTTGATCTTAACAGATACCAAATTATGCTACTTCCATGCTGTGTTCGCTAGGAATTTGCAGAGAGAACAACAGGAGCCTTCTTGATTATTGTCTGCAGGGTTATTGCAGAATCACAGCAACTGCCCCCTTTAGTGGAGAGATTAAACTTAAATTTATTTTAAGAGGCTTTTTCTTCATGCCCAAAAGACCTCTGAGAAAATAATTTATAGTTCATATGTATCCAATGTTTGGTTTTTAAAAATAATTTTAATGCACATAGGCTGCAAGCCTTGGATAAGAAGAACGAGAAAGGGGTGAATCAAAGCCACCCTCATGCCTCATCGTATTAAATTGTAACTCTGTGTTTGTAAAACAAAATAGCAAGAGAATATGTTTTCCTAATGTTTAAAATGCAAAACCTGCTTTAATTCTCAAATATTTATATGATATCCACTGGTGCTTCTAGAGTCAAATTGTATCAGCATTTCCATAACACACTTTTGTTTGCCATGGACTTTAATTGTTTAGGCAAGTATAATATATATTAGTCGATGTAACTTAAAGTCTGGCATAAAAGTTTATTCTAGAATGCAGTGCGAGGTCTAATCCTCCAGGTTCGAGTCTGATGTTAACAACCAAGAGAATGAAACAAAATGGGACCGGGGTTCTTTCAAGAAAGTTTTCACCAGTTCTGAAATTGGAATCAACCCCTTTCTTACCTTTTATAGAAGGGAATGTCATGGTTTGGAAGGAGACAGTCTCAAGGAGATATAGAAGGCCACTCTCATTGATGAGCGAGCAAAGCTAATGGTTCCTTGCTCTCTTCTCACCATCTTGGCTTCATCAGATGGGAACTCATTGCAAAAGCGTAGGTCCATTCAGATGTTGGACTGAGATTTACGTAGTTGGCTCCAGCAGGCACCATTTGCTACTATGCCAAGGAGTCCTTGCTATTATCTCCCAAATGTGAGTGGATTCATCAGAGAATCCTCACAAGAGGGAAGAAGGCAAGCTTGAAGGGCAGTGGTTCCCAATCTTTTTTTGACCAGGGCCCAGTTTGACCAGGACTCACTTGACCAGGGACCACTCTCCAACATTAGTAGCAAAAGGCTGGTTAGCTCTGCAGAAAGGAGTGGAAATAAAATTAATTAAATAAAGAGGAAGGAGGTTCATGGACCGGATTTTAGTTCTCGCGGCCCACAGGTTGAGAACCACTGTTGTAGGGGAACCTATTTAGACCCGTAATGAATTGAGGGATGTTTTTCTTTCATAGAGACTTTGAAACCTTCCACATTAGCAACATGCCATCCTTTTAAAAGCTCACCCAAAATTTCACAATGTATTACACTGCAATACTATATGTATTTGTGCAGAATAAGTCACGTTGCGTTCATTGGTGCTTCCCTCCATCACGTCTGGAAGGGTTTCTAAAATCTGCATCTGTTGCATTTTCAATTTCTGGACAAATTGGCCTTCATTGGGTTTGTTTACATTGTCCTTGCTTTTTTTTACAAGGGGATTGAGGGACTACTTTGGAACTTCTCCTAGTAGGATGAATTGTGTATCTGTTGCAAGCTTTCCTGCACTTCTCTATTCAAAGGCTATTTTAAAATTGTTCGTCATCCATCTTCTTTTTTAGAAATTCGATGAGATACTAACTGGTTTGAATGTGTTAACAGGAAGAAGGTGGAGGGTGACTATGACGCGCTTCAAGAAAGGCTTGGCACATTGCCAGATAAGCTTTCATACGATATTATGGTAGGTCCGCTTTAGTGGGGTACAAATACCCGGCAAAGTTAACTGTTCATCTTTGCAGATAGATCATTGATAAATTGATTTGTTTTCAGTCTTCTACTTTGCCTTGGCATGCTTCTTTCCTTCTTATTGGAAACATTGAAGCTATGCTATTTCTGAACTAGGTTAGCGCTAACCCATTTGCAGACATTATTTGAAGAGTGGTAACCATTGTTGGCATTCACATTGGTGCAAATTTCATAACGGTTGGCTATGAAAAAGAAATTAAGATCCAAGGAAGAATTCATTACTTTCTAACCATGGTTAGGTTTGTAGCAATGTATCAGAATCAAAGTTATCTTAGTTACTGAGATAAGGTATTATATTTAACAGTGACTGATTGTTGGTCAAATATATATTTTCTTTCTCCGCTTCTTCTAGTTTCTTCAGTACTATAATACATTATAACCACCATTTTTACTAGTGTTTAACAATAAAATCAGGCACATCTGATAAAGACTGTTTTTAATATAAAAATCCATATAATTAAATACGCAATACACAATGATTTCAGTGAAGTAAAGCAATAGCACGGAATCACGTTCACTAATTTTAAGCCTTGAGTTTTTTATTCGAGGTTTTTATATAAAAAAGTTTTTTGAAACATTGGAGTACCATTCTTGTTCAAAACCCGTGTCTCTTTCACTGATTTTGAATTTGAATTAATGTTTGTAAATTTCAGAATCGTTTTTTTAGCACAATCCAAATACTCAAGATGCTAGTAATAAAGTGGGACATACTCTGCCTCTAGGACGCTCACCAAATGCTACAAAGTCGAGATGAAATGAGTAACTCTAAGAGTCAGATTTATCTATCAGAAAAAAATAATCAAGTAGTGGCTTGAATAGCTTCAAGCACATCTGAACCTGAGTGGTCCCTCAGGCTGTGGATATATATTTCACTTACTTTTCTTCTTTCACATAAAAATGAATAGTTTAAACCTGCAACCTTCTTGATGAGATTTTTAGCACTCTGGTGCATTTTTGATAATTTTTAGGCATTTCAGGGGTTTTTTTCCCTCTGTAAACATCTATGTGCAAAAAAGGGATGCTTTTGTGGAGAACCCACCAAAGATGAAGAAAAAGTTCTAATCTCTTCAATAATTACACTATGTGCCAAAAATTGAACAATTTCCTGGTTTGAAAGTGTTATGCCCTGTTTAATTGTGCAGTGCTTACTTTGAAAGTAGTTGTTTTACTCCAGAAACTTTGTTTTTGTGACTGCCACAAACTAGGTTGAATTGGTTGAGACTCTTATCATAGGCATGGGCAAACTTTTGCCTTTGGGGCACATGCTGGGGGGGGGGGGAGGGAGGGCCCACGCCAGGGAGAGGACGGGGCCAGGAGGGGGCAGGACAGGGCCCAGGTCATTCTCAGGTTGTCCTCCCAGTATAAGGACAGGGCTACTCGCCCTTTCACTATGCCAGGAGGAAGGTGGGACATGCAGTGACTGCCCCTATGCTCCTCCTCCCCATCCTCCTGCCCCTGTCCTTGGGCTGTCCTCTTGGCATTATGCCAGGAGGAGGGCCAGACAGACTGAGAGTGCTCTGGAGGGCTGTCAACCACCACATTACTTTTTCAAGGCGTCCTCCTGGAATAAGGATGGGGCACTCGCGCTGTTCTTATGTTGGGACGCGGGCGAGTGCGGTTGCTGAGAGCGCTCCAGAGGGCTCTCAGCTGCTATATACCTTCCTCCTCCAGCTCTTTGGCATAAGGATACAGCAGGCTGCTGTGTATTTCTGCAATAGGACAGCAAAAATGAGAAGGGCCTGAAGTAAGCACCCAGGGGTCCACATGTGGCCCCCAGGCCTTAGTTTGCCCATGCATGCTCTATCAGATATTCATTGAGAAACAAAGTTTTGGCAGTTTAATAAACCTTTTCCATGTTTTTCTGATTGAACCAATTAGGAAATGACATTTATAACCCAGGAACAAAAATAGTTTTACATAGTGTTATTATTCAATAATAAAAGAGCTCATACTTGTTCTCAGTTTATTTGAGAACCTGTTAATTATGACATAATTTATCAAAAGAACAAGGAACTTTGAGAATGTTCTCCACATCGCTATCCATGAATGACTTTGAGGAGTATTCTCAAAAGCAAAATTTCAGGCACTGTTTATGTTATTGGGCGAGCATACAACTTGAATTGAAAAATTAGTAAAAACTTCTGAAAAATTCAGTGATAATTAATGCACCTATTAATTAATAAATATACTACATCTGCGTATAGGCAGGAGACAATATAAACCACAGATGAGGAACTGGGTCAGAGCCATGTTTTCATCTTGTTCTGTGGAGGTTATACTTATATTCTTTTTGCTTTTTGTTCTGGCAGGTTCCTTTCGGTCCCCATGCTTTCATGCCAGGAAGACTGGTTCATACTAACGAAATCACAGTCCTCCTTGGTGACAACTGGTTTGCAAAATGTTCCGCAAAGCAGGCCAGCAGTCTAGTGGAACATAGGAAAAAACGTAGGTATATCAAATCATAACTCTATGCAGTTTCTGGAAAATTAGATTGGGTTAAATTTTCTTTCTCATTGAGGTATAATTCAATAAATGTTTACCTGAAACTGAAACATAGGGCGTGCTTTATGCTAACATTTAACAAATTAAAACTTGAAAACTTCCTTTTTTTTATAAATTACCTTCTTAATCGAAACCATATGCATTTATCAAAATTTTGTGGTGCTGTAAATGAATTCACGAAATGGCAGTGCTGATTGCATTAACATATGGTACTGTAATACCGCTCAATTGTAAATTGTAGTAGGCAGTCTTTGATACAAATATTGGCAACAATCAAAATTGACTGCTGGCATAAAATAGAGCGTCATGAAATAGGAGGCTGTGTATTATCTGTTTTCTTCATGTTTTGTTTAATATGTGGCTTCTGTGTTTATGAATTATGAGAGGCATTCTTTATTTATGAGTGATGGGAGGTATTTTCTTCAATTGGATTGTTGTTAATTTTAGACTGTTGCTTTTAACGGTTGCCAGTATCTTTGTTTTAACTTAACCATATAGAAGAGCAGTATAGAAATGTAGTAAAGGAAAAAACCTCTTTATTCCAACCAAGTTTTATCTTTTCAGCTAAGTTTTGATCCTAGTTACTCAGTGAAATGCTCAGTATTTCAAAATAACTCTTTTTAATACACTTTTTTTTGAGAATTATCAGAATAAAATGTTTATTTTATACATAAATGATACTTTGTGTAGTTTTATATATACCCAGCTTTATTTGTGATTGTATTTTTGGAGACTTGCATTCAGTTCCAATTCTAAGATATCAGTCAGTTATTACAAGTTCAAAATATCCCTCCTTTCTTGTGTTTCTACACCCAGGATGGCTAACATCATTCAAATGCAATTAAATATATGATGAAATACAATATATGATGAAAAAGAGACACAATATAAATACAGTCATATGGAAAGCCAGGAAGGAAATGTCTGAACGGGGTACAACAAAATGCAGTCGAAATGGGGATCAGAGTTGTTTGTAGAATCAAATAGTTACAAAGTTTTTATGCCATTGAGAAGGCTCTTTCTCAGGTCTTTGTTGGTTGTGTCTAAACCACAGCTGGATACAGAGAATGGCATCTCCATCAGATGTTACAGTACAAATTGGCTTATATAGGAGGAGGTGGTTTCTATGGAATGCTAGTATTAAATCACTCAGAAGTTAAAAACCATTTCTCACAGTTTGAATGGTGTTTGGGAATAAATTGGGATCCAGTGCACGAGAGTCTAGCTGAGAGGTTGCAACCATAGCTATTCTTTAAGGCTTTCATGGCTGGAATCACTGGTTGTAGGTTTTTCAGGCTACATGGCCATGTTCTAGAAGCATTCTCTCCTGATGTTTTGCCTGCATCTGTGGCAGACATTCTTAGAGGTTGGCTATTCTGCCAAAATTAAAATGTAAACACCAGCCAGACACCCCCAATACATTGCTGAAATGCCTAAACAGGTGGAGTTGTGTGTGCCGACTCCAGAGAAGGGGCACGCCTGTTGTGTCCTGTGCCTCCAGTACATGGCCACAGTCTTGATCAGTCATACAACTCATATCTGAAACAAACATTTGCCTGCTATTGGTTTCAGTGGAAGGAGTGAAAACTGACAATCCTCATTCAACCGTGGTGTAACTCAGTGTTTCCCAACCAGTGTGCCGGGGCACACTAGTGTGCGGTGATCAATCATCAGGTGTGCCGTGGGAAATTGGAACCTCCAGGAAGGTGGGGGGGGGGGGAGTCTAGTGTGTTGAAGTATAAAAACCCTAAGAAACCTACCTCGATAAAGGCACAAAATTACAAACACCCCCCCTCCCCACCCGTTGTCTACTTGGTCTCTCCCTCTCCATGCATTGGGAAGGCCTGCTTCCCTTTCCCCAAGTAGAGACCTCCTCTTGCCTCCTGGGGGTTCTGTGTGGGAAGTTTGGCCCATTTCTATCATTGGTGGGGTTCAGAATGCTCTTTGATTGTAGGGAAACTATAAATCCCAGCAACTACAACTCCCAAATGTCAAGGTCTATTTCCCCTGAACTCTACCTGGGTTCATATTTGGGCATATTGAGTATTCATGCCAAGTTTGGTCCTGATCCAACATTGTTTGAGTCCACAGTGCTCTCTGGATATAGGTGAACTAGAACTCCAAAGCCCAAGGTCAATGCCCAACAAACTCTTATAGTATTTTCTCTTGGTTATGGGAGTTCTGTGTGGGAAGTTTGTGTCTTTCTGGCATTCCTGCCAGGATATCTATGTTGTGTTCATTGAAACAGGCCCAGGTTTCACACTGAGTGTATAAATACATTTAAAAACATATTAACTATATATATTACTGTGTTAGAGTCTCATTTTGGTTGGTGGTGTGCCCCAGGATTTTGCAAATGCAAAAAGTGTGCCGCGGCTCAAAAAAGGTTGGGAAACACTGGTGTAACTGATCACCATGCGAATCATGGACTGTCTACAAACATCACTCTCGGCTTCTGGAAAGATTTAATCAGTGTTGTCTTTGCAAAATCCTGCAAATTCCTTGAGAAGAAGACAAGAGGACAAATGCCAACGTTCTGGAAAAAGAAGCAAAGACCAACAGCAATTATTTTCCACCGTCAACTCCACTGGACTGGCCATGTTGTCCAAATGCCCAAAGATCACCATTTACCAAAGCAGTTACTCTATTTCTATCTAAGGAACAGAAAATTAAATGTCAAAGGGCAGAAAAAGAGACTTAAAGATAGTTTTAAGGTTAACCTTAAAAATGTGCATATACACCAAGAGAGAATTGGAAAGTTACACTCGACCATTGGAACTGGTGGTCAGCTGTGGCCAATTTTGGTGATACAGATTTTGAAGAGGCACAAATGGAGGGCGAAAGGGAGAATCATGCTGAGAGGAAGGTGCAGCAAGCAAACCCTTGTCGGGATTGCCCTCCCCCTGGAAATCTATGTCCTCATTTGTGAAGACTCCAGCCTTGGAAGACCATCATTCCTGGTCACGACCTATTGCCTATTGAACTTCTCACCATGTCACATCACAGCTGTGGGAGATCCCGGTACTGATATAGGCCATACAACAACGGGGCAGTTCTGACTTGAGAATTCTGGAGATGGGAAAGAGACACAATAGAAGCATTTGGGACTGAAAAGCTTTGTGTCTAACACATGCAATAACTTGGGCAAATTGCTAATAAAATTAGAGTCGATGCCTAGCTTTGAGATTGCAAGTGGAAGCATCAAATTCCACTTTACCCCAACAACTGGATTGCCAGGACAGATCAAATCACACAGGTAAGTAAGGGAAAGGTGGCACGTTGTTTCTCCTCTATTTCCAGCCCCATCATACATTAACATTCCCTTGCCTGAAGGGCTTTGTTCTAATGCTTTTGTATCTCCCCACAACAGTAGGATCAGTGTCTCAGTCACACAGGCTACTATTTAACAGGTTCAAGATCCATCCTATGTTCCATGATGATCACAAAGGAGGCCATTTCATACTACTAGTGGGACCAGCAGATTTCTACTTTTTATCCCATAAGTTTTTTTTTAAATTTGGTTTTTCTAGGTAGATCTACTTCTATCAAGTGTCATTATGGCTGCTTCCATGCAGTGTGGCAAGCTAGTGCCCAAGATACAGGTGCCCTGGCTGAATAAATTCTTGGAAATCTCCCATGTCTTTCCCTTTTAGCATCTAGGAACCCCCAGTGGCGCAGTGGATTAAACCTTTGTGCCAGCAGGACTGCTGACTGAAAGGTCAGTGGTTCAGATCTGGGGAGCATGGTGAGCTCCCGTCTGTCAGCTCCAGCTTCTCATGCAGAGACATGAGAGAAGCCTCCCACAGGATGGTAAAACATCTGGCAATGTCCTTGCAGATGTCCAATTCTCTCACACCAGAAGCCACTTGCAGTTTCTCAAGTAACTCCTTTAACGCGAAAAAAAAATTCCACTAGTGTTTTGAGCGGGCTTAATATTTTTGTTAACCTCTGCAAATGTTTCTACTGTTTCCACTGTTCTTCATGAGATCTTCTAATTTAATACTGATGATATCTCACTTTCATACTGTGTTGAGGTTGGATTTTAATGTAGTTAGTTATCATATTTAAATGATGTAGTTTTTGTTGTTGTACTGTATATTACTATATTACTTCAGAAAAGCAACTAATATAAATAATAATAAAGACTGTAACTTTGCCATGTCTGGTTTGTCTTTGTGCTGCAGAAGGATAAGGTTAACTCCAAAAGGGCTGTTCATGACTATGATTATATGACTCTTCCTTCCTGCACAAGGCTTATTTCTGATTAGAAATATATAGGTTGTATTGTAGATTTCCTATATATTTCCAATTAAAACAGTAGCAGCAAAGATCGCAACGCTAGGTTTCTCCCAAGGACAATTGCTAAGCATGAGATGGGACCAAGCCAAGGATCTCATTAAGCAACGGATCCTGGACATAGAGCCCCAATCTGATCTAACCTGTTCCCCAGCCTTCATTGTTAGGGAAGCCACTAGATACCTCACTGCCCCCATGGCATACCTAACAGACCTGGAGGTGCCCAAACACCGAAGGGCTTTTACCCTGGCAAGATGCCATGCCCTCCCATCAGCTGTATTGGAGGGGAGGTATCAGAAGACCCCCTTCAAGCAGAGACTATGCCCCTGTGGGTCTGGTCATGTGGAAACAACTGAGCACGTGCTTCTTCAATGCATGTTCTACAGAGATCTTAGATCCAATCTCATTGGACCATGGCTTTTAAAGTACCCGGGGCGCAGTGAAAGATGTTATTCCACCCTGCTGCTTTTGGACTCTAGCACTGCAATGACTTACAGTGTTGCTAAGTTCTGTGCTGCTGCCCTTAATATCAGACGGGTGATGATTGACACCGTAAGGCAACAATATCCTGTCTCTTAAAATATATTTCTATATTGATTTCTAGTCTGATTTTAAATAACTGTTTACTGGGGAGTTGTCCTCCTCTTAGGGCGCTTGTGCCCGCTTTGTGCTGGTCTGTGACCGTAATAAAGTTTTTGATTTGATATATATTTCCAATACTTATCATTTTCAATTAATTTTGCAGTGGAATGCTTCTATTTACAAGGAATTGGTCAGAGCCACTCATACAATGCAAGCATTTTAAAACAATTTCCTTATCAGATGGGATGAGCACATAGAAATAGACGTTCATGGAGCTCCCGTGCCCATGTTGAACTAGAATAGGGCTGTGTTCCATATCTATGAAATGACTCCATGATGATAGACTTACCAAAATATTTTATCATTAATGTTAGATTGTAGTTGTCTTGTTGTTGGGTTGTGTTTATGTATTTTACAGTTGACTGGAGGCTTTTCTTAACTATGACACAATATAATACATTCTGGAGAGGCCCTGATCTTGGTCCCATCTCCTTCGCAGGTGTGGTTAGTGGGGATGAAGGTCAGGGCCTTCTCAGTGGTGGCCCCTCGTCTATGGAACCCCCCCCCCCCCCAAGAGATATTAGATCAGCTCCCTGCCTCTTAATCTTCAAAAAGAAATTAAAAACATGGCTGTGAGACCAAACCTTTGGACAGTAATGCAGTGCAATAAGTGAAGATGGAATATGTGCAGTCACTACTGGAACGGCTCCTTGACTATGATTTTGGATTGTGTGGTTTTTAATAATTCGTTTTGATGTTTATATGCTTTTTAATTTTATGTTCTTAATCTATATGTTTATTTTGTTATATGTCTGCTTTATGTGGCATCAAATTGCTACCTGATGTAAGGCCGCTCTGAGTCCCCTTTGGGGTGAGAAGGGCGAGGTATAAATACAGCAAATAAATAAATAAATAAATAGAATATTTGCACCTTTTGGGTGAGAAAGAAAGAAAGTATACCCAATCTTAATCTGAATTGAGATTGCCATGTATCTGAACTGGGACCAGGACAGTGTAGACCTCTCCCAAAGCTGCTTTTTTAAAAAGGTGCACGAAGAGGAGCCAATGCAATTGAAACTCGATGGATGTCGATTCTGGTTTGACTCTGAATGACAATAGGATTTTGAGATGGCAGAACATGTTGACTGCTGAGAATAGAAACTGAATTAATGGTTGGGGAGGGGCCTTTGGAAAAGACAACACAGTATTTCACTAGCTATCACTGTATTCCAAGAAATATAGTTATCTGTGTCCTGCCAGTGCTGCAGTTTTTCTGCTGTGTATTGAATTTAATTCATTAATTAAGTGAATTGATTTTTTTTAGTCTTAAATTTTGTTCCTTGTCTGTGATACCAAACTACTTGTTTCCTCCGCTGGATTCACAAAAGAGGCAGCAGAGTTTATGATAACAGTTCAGCGGAAAGCCATGTCTCAGTTCCCTAAGATTATCAAAGGTGACAAAGTCGGACAACAATCCAAGCACAATCCTTCTTAAAAGACATTTAAGAGGCTTACACATTGAGATAGGAGGAGGGAGGTTTCTGAAGTCTCACTGGCTCCTGACTTGACTTTGGTTTAAAACATAATCACTTCAAGTTTGTATTCCTTGTTGTATAGCAGTGTACATTAAAATAGGATATGAGAACACAATAGCCCTATAGACGCTTTTGTTATAAAAAGCATTTACAAAATTTGACAATATCACAGAGTAAAATCAAGTGAAATGTCAGGAGAGAAGGGCTGGAATCTACTACACAGTTTGCATTTTAAAGGTTAAATGAAGGCACAGGGATCTCTATCTTGGATTGGGGAAAGCTTTTAAAATCCCCACTTTGTTTAGTTCATCAATAGGGGAAAGCATAGTAATAATGATAATAACAACAACAACAATACATTTTATTTGTTACCTGCCTCTCCTGTTGACTTAAAATAAGGTATAACAAGATAAAAAAATCTAGATAAAATACATACACACATATATCAAAACACATGATTGTAATAAAATAAAATTAAAAATACATCAAACAGAGGATACAAAGATCAACATATATACAGCTGTGTGTATAGTTCAGCTTCTCTAGGGAGGCCTGTCTCAATTGTCAATTCCATTAGTCTGTTGTCCTTATTGCTCTATTTACTGGTTGAATTCTTGGTCCCACAGTCACGTCTTAAGCTTCTTCCTGAAAGACAGGAGGAAGGGAGCTGACCTGATTTAATTGGGGAGTTCTATAAACAAGGGGCCACTAGTGAGAAGGCCTTGTCCCTCGTCCCCACCAATCGTGTTTGTGAAGGTGGTGGGATCAAGAGCAGGGTCTCCCCAGATGATCTTAACTTCTCGCGTGAGTCATAGAGGAAGATACATTTGGACAGGTAAGCTGGGCCAGAACCGTTTAGGGCAGTGTTTCTCAGTGGTCCTCAACCCCAGGTGTTTTGTCCTACAACTCCCAGACATCCCAGCCAGTTTAACAGCTGTTAGGATTGGAAGGCCAAAACATCTTGGGACCCACACATTGAGAACCACTGGTTTCGGACTTTATAGACTAAAGCCAGTACTTTAAATTGTGTTTGGTAGCAGACTGGCAGCCAGTGGAACTGGTGTAATGGGGGTTGTGTGCTCCCTGTACGCTCTGTGTAGCATTGAGGAAACTGAGTGAAGGAAAAGTTTAATACTTCCCACCATTTCTCTGTCCCATCACATACAGGCCTGTGATTCAAACATGAAACAATAGCTACTTTTGCCTATTAATAACACTTGAGATCAACTGACCATGAGCCCCTCTCACAGGCTCATCTCTGTGCACTCTTGATCAGGGGGTATTTCTAAATATTGCACAGAGCCAGAACCTAAAGTTGTGGACACACTGCTTCAAACAAAACAATTTAGAAGAGAGGTGAGTTTGTGTAGCATGACACCTGGTATTAGACTATGTCTAGGAAGAATCATTCTGAAGCAGGATTCTTTCAGTGTTTTATGGAATGGTAAAAGCGAGGAGGAGCTGAGGAGTCTTCTAATCAAGGTGAAAGAAGAAAGTGCAAAAGCTGGGTTGCAGTTAAACATCAAAAAAACCAAGATTATGGCAACAAGGCTGATTGATAACTGGCAAATAGAGGGAGAAAACGTGGAGGCAGTGACATAAGTGCAAAGATTGCTGCAGACGCAGACTGCAGCCAGGAAATCAGAAGATGTTTAGTTCTTGGGAGGAGAGCAATGTCCAATATTGATAAAATAGTTAAGAGCAGAGACATCACACTGGCAACAAAGATCTGCATAGTCAAAGCAATTGTATTCCCATAGTAACCTATGGATGTGGGAGCTGCACCTTAGGGAAGGCTGAGAGAAGGAAGAGAGGCGCTTTTGAACTGTGGTGTTAGAGGAAAGTTCTGAGAGTGCCTTGGACCGTGAGAAGATCCAACCAGTCCATACTTCAGGAAATAAAGCCCGACTGCTCATTGGAGGGAAGGATAGTAGAGGCAAATATGAAGTACTTTGGCGACATCATGAGAAGAAAGGAAAGCTTAGAGAAGACAATGATGCTTGGGAAAATGGAAGGAAAAAGGAAGAGGGCAAGATATATTTATTATTTCCACCATTTCTACCTCACATCTTCTCAACCCCCGAGGGGGGACTCAGAGCGGCCTCACAATGGCAACAATTCGATGCCCAAAACACAGTAAACATATAATAGAAACCACAACAGTCAACAATTTAAAATACATTAAATACAGTTAACATTAAAATACATTAAAATACAATTAGCATTAAAATATATCAAATACATTCACATAGGTTAAAATCAGTATTCCGTCCATAATAGAAGCCTTAGGTCATGTCCACCAGTTTGCCATTTCAATCCAATCTGAAGTGCTGTTTCATGCTAATGTGCAAACGCCTGGTCCCATAACCAGGATTTCACTTTTTTCCTGAATGTCAGGAGGGATGAGGTGAATCGTATATCAATAGGGAGCGCATTCCACAGACGTGGAGCCACCACCGAGAAGGCCCTATCTCTCGTCCCCACCAACCGCATTTGAGAAGTAGGCGGGAGCGAGAGCAGGGCCTTCCCGGATGATCTTAGATTACGAGGTGGGACGTAGCGGCTGATGCGTTCGGACAAGTAAGCTGGGCCAGAACCGTATAGAGCTTTAAAGGTCAAAACCAGCACTTTGAATTGAGCTCGGAAATGGACAGGCAGCCAGTGGAGCTGACACAACAGGGGGGTGGTATGCTACATACAGGGGTATGTACATACAGGGGTATGTACATACAGGGGTATGTAGCTCCCGTTAGTAGTCTGGCTGCCGCCCGCTGGACTAATTGCAATTTCCGAACAGTCTTCAAAGGCAGCCCCACATAGAGTGCGTTGCAGTAATCTATTCGGGATGTGACCAGAGCGTGGACGACCGTAGCCAGATCAGACTTCCCAAGGTACGGGCGCAGCTGGTGCATGAGTCTTAACTGTGCAAAAGCTCCCCTGGCCACCGCCGAGACCTAGGCTTCCAGGCTCAGTGATGAGTCCAGGATCACTCCCAAGCTGTGAACCTGCGTCTTCAGGGGGAGTGCAACCCCATCCAAGATGGGTGGATGGTATCCTTGAAGTGACTGGCTTGACTCTGAAAGAGCTGGGGGAGGTGACGGCCGACAGGGAGCTCTGGCGTGGGCTGGTCCATGAGATCACAAAGAGTTGGAAGTGACTGAATTTATTTATTTATTTATTCAATTTTGTATACCGCTCCTCCCCGTAGGCTCGGGGCGGTTTACATACAATCAGATTAAAATACGCATAAAATACAAGTAAAAAGCACATAAAAATACATGAGATACAGATAAAACATTTGGTCAGTTTAAGAACATGGTCAGAGAGTCCGGAGGATTTAGTTAAAGGCAAGCTTAAACAGAGTTGTTTTACATGCCCTCTGGAAAGGAACTAGCTTTGCAATGTCGCGAACATCATCCGGCAGTGTATTCCACAATGCCGGGGCCACCGCGGAAATGAATGAACAACAACAAACTCCAGAAACCTCTTCATCTTATCCTGTTAGATATATAACAACTCTTATGCCGCATAGGTTTTATATGTTCACAACTACTGTTTAAAACAATAGGCGCTCTGAAATTGTGGAACATCATAGTTCTACGGTCAGGGTTGTTATATTATAGGTTTATGAAGCAGAAAGGGTACAGAGGTCCCATGATACTGAATTATAATTTCTTTGCCCACCTTTAGTTCTGAAGAATTTCCTGGGAATTGCAACCTTTTGAAGAATCACCGTGTTGGACAAGGCAGCTAATGTTCACTGAATCACAAGACTTGTGATTCTGTACAGGGTTGATTTTGTCAAAAGTATCCTTAGTTCGTCAAGATAAATAAAATCAACAGTTGTAAAGTTTTACAGAATTATAGTTAATTCAAGAGAAGAGGCTGTCAGACAAGTAATTAGGATTTGTATTAAGTGGGAAGGGAAGGAATGACAAGGACAATTCCATTCATATTATTAGCTTAAGAATTAATTGTATTCTTTGTCCTAATGCTTAGCAAGGTTATATTTCCTTTCTAACCAATTCTATATCTTTTTTTCACCGTAATTGTGCGGCAAATTAAAAATGTATTCCTGGGCTTAACAAAACGCACTTACACTGACTTGTTTCCAGTTTCATGTTTTAAATAAAGCAGATATACCAAGTGGTTTAACCATGCAAAACTATCTTTATTAGTATTTTAAGGAAAATCAATTTGCACATTTGAGAATGTAGGTATCAGTCAAATAAACACAGACATGTTATAAATTCCTAATGGAAAGAGCTGTGCTATTGCCTCGTTTGAGCCATAGCATTTTCTCAACCCAGAAATGGAGAATTAGGACCCCAGTTTTTGGGTACAATTTTCCGGCCTTGGTATCTTCCATGGACAACATAAACTGTCTATAACAGTGGTTCCCAACCTATGGATCCCCAGATGTTTTGGCCTTCAACTCCCATAAATCCTGACAGCTGGTAAACTGGCTAGGATTTCTGGGAGTTGTATTCCAAAACATCTGGAGACCCACAGGTTGAGAACCACTGGTCCATACCAAAAAACTAGAGGGAAAGGACGAGAGACAGGGCCTTTTCAGTGGTGGCTCCTCGGCTTTGGAACGCCCTTCCTAATGACATCAGATCGGCCCCCTCCCTCCTGACATTTTGCAGGAAGGTTAAGACCTGGCTATTTGATTGGGCATTTGCAGATGTAGTATGATTGTCAAATTGAGACCTAAGGAACAACGACGATGCAATTGGAAGTCGATTTAATTAATGAGACGCTGATATTGTGTTTTTAACATCGAATGCTAATTTGTATATGTTGGAATTGTATTGATAATTGTTCATATGTTTGTCTTGAGCAGTTTTTGCTTTTGTACACCGCCTCGAGTCGTCTTCGGGCTGAGAGAGGCGGTCTAGAAGCAAAGTAAATAAATAAATAAATAAATAAAACCAAGAAAAATAACTGGAGATCTACTTTGGTTCAAAAGCCTTTATTTCCTGGTATTGACACCCTCCCTTGTGTCTTATGTATCTGTTTAAAATTGGGTCAAACTCATTTTTATCAAGGGCTATGTCAGCCTTCTGGTTGCCTTCAAAGTGCCGGTGAATCCATGGATGGAGAATCTATGGAGACGGAAGGTGAACTGTAATGTTTTTACATAGTTGTCAGTGCTGTTTAGTTTTTACCCAGTTTTGGCCCTCAGGTGTTATTGAACAACTCCTACCACTTTTGATTATCTGCCATGTGTTCTTGGGATAGCATTATGTAACACGATTTTTGTTCTTGGGTTATCAATGTCATTTCCTAATTGGTTGTATCATAAAAACATGAGAAATGTTTATTAGAGAGTTACCAGTACAATTGGTGACGAATGCCCGAGGCCCTTCGCAGGCTTCCCCTTTTTACGGGGTGTGCCGGAAGCTCAACCCCAAGCCAGTCCTTGTCAAGTGGGTCCGTTGAATATCTCGGTGATCTCGGGGCAGGGTGAGTACGGTAGGCGCAGGCCTAATGCTAATGCCACTGCGAGAACCGGCCCGAGTCGCAGACGGACTCGGCCCGGTTCTGACCTGCGTCCTATCCCCAGACACGCTGTTGGTAGACATCCAGCTTTCCCACCTTCCACTCTGGTGCTGGTTAATGCTCGCTCTGTCCGCAACAAGACCGCCACCGTCAGGGATTTCTGTGAAGATCTCAAAGCGGACCTGTTCTGTATTACTGAGACCTGGCTGCAAGAGAGCGACTCCATCTGCCTCCAAGAAGTGGTCCCCTGGCTACGCTTGCCACGCACCAGAATAGGAACGAGGGACGGGGGGTGGCAATACTCTCCCGAGATGGGTTACACCTTAGAGCGATCCCTGCACTTGTCACCTCGGGGCTGGAGAGTGTCGGCCTAGTGTGGGAGTCCCCGGAGAGCCTGGCGATCTTGCTGGTGTACCGTGCGCCTAGCGCACCAGCGGAGAGCCTGGCGCGGCTGCTGGAGACTGTGTCGGAGTGGGCATTGAGGTTCCCCAGGCTCATTGTTCTGGGGGACTTCAATGTCCACGCCGATGCAGCCTCTCCTGCAGCCACGGACCTAATATCGACCATGGCGACATTGGGCCTCTCCTTGTGTAACTCGGGACCCACACACTCGGCCGGACACACCCTCGATTTGGTGTTCGGTGCAGGGGTTCAAGTGGCCCTAGACTCCGTAAAATAGGTTCAATGGTCGGACCACTGTGCTCTAAGGATCCGGGTTGAGCAACCGCCCCTCCATGGAAGGGCGCCGAACGGATTTTTGTTCGCCCAAGGAGACTTATGGAACCCGAAAGGTTCCTGAATGCTCTAAGGGATTTGGAGTCTACCAGCGTTTCAGTCGAGGAGCTTGCCCAGACTTGGAACACCTCACTAGCCAGAGCCCTCGACGAGATTGCTCCCAGGCGTCCCTCTCCGACCCGCAATCATCGGTCCCCGGGTATACAGGGGACCTCAGGACCATGAAGCGGGAAAGGAGACGACTTGAGCGCGCGTGGCGGAAGCTCCGTGACGAAGCCTCAGCATCAGCCTATAAGCTATTACAGGAGACTTATGAGCATGCTGTCAAGGCAACCAAAAATGAATACTTCTCCGCCTTGATAGCGTCTGCAAGCTCACGCCCGGCCCAATTGTTTAAGGTAATTCGGTCCCTGACGACGGTCCCTACTGTCCCAAAAATAGTGATCAGGCCCTCACTGCCGGTGCTTTTCAGAGCTTTTTTGCAGACAAGATACTGAGCCTCCGCCGGGACCTCCCCGCCACAGTTGATACAGCAAAAGAGCTTGAGACTCCGTGGCCCTCCGCCGGGCCCACCCTCGACCGGCTTCGGCCACTGGACGCAGATGCTGTTGACAAGATAGTGACTGCAGCTCGCCCTACCACCTGCTCCTCGACCCGTGCCCCCTCCTGGCTTGTTAGATCTTGCTTGGAGGGGCTACGTGGGCCTCTGTTGAAGATCATTAATAGCTCCCTTGAGCAAGGGTTTTTCCAGAGTGCTTGAAAGAGGCGGTGGTGGCTCCATTACTGAAAAACCATCATTGGACCCTGCGGTTCCCTCCAACTACCGCCCGGTGTCGAATCTTCCGTACCTGGGCAAGGTAGTTGAGAGGGCAGTAATGGAGCAGTTGCAGTCCTTCTTGGATGATGCAACATGGCTCGACCCCTTCCAGTCCGGCTTCCGTTCCGGGCACGGGACGGAGACGGTCCTGGTCTCCATCACAGATCAACTCCGCTGCCAGCTCGACCAAGGCGGGTCTGCGCTGCTCGTGTTATTGGACCTCACGGCAGCGTTTGACACGGTCGACCACAATCTTTTGATCCACCGCCTGGCCATGGCCGGAGTGAGGGGACAGCCCTCAAATGGCTGACCTCCTTCCTCCGCCAGCGGTCTCAGCGTGTGAGGAGGGGTGGGGTGGTCTCCGAGGGTTCCCCACTGACGTGTGGGGTCCCTCAGGGGCCATCCTTTCCCCTCTGTTATTTAACATCTACATGCAGCCGCTTGCACAGCTGGTGCGGAGTTATGGGCTGACCTGTCACCAATATGCCGATGACACTCAGCTCATTCTGAGGATGGGGGCAGGCCGGAGTCCGTCCCGATAATTTCCAGCATTGCCTTGAAGCCGTTACTGGATGGCTGCGAGCCAGTAGGTTGAGGGTGAATCCGCGAAGACGGAGATCTTGTGGCTGGGCCACCCGGGCGGGATGGGTGCCCGGCTTCCGACCCTGGACGGTGCGGCACTACAACCAGCGCCCGTTAGTGAGAAGCCTCGGCGTCCATTTGGGCGCTCAGCTGACCATGGAGACTCAGGTCTCCATGGCCAGCAAGGCTGCCTTTTCCACCTCCGCCAGGCGAGGAGGTTGGCCCCCTATCTCTCCCGGAACGACCTAGCCACGGTGATCCAAGCCACGGTCATCTCGAGGCTGGACTACTGTAACGCGCTCTACGTTGGCCTGCCTATGTCGTCGATCCGGAAGCTCAAGCTGGTGCAGAACACCGCCGCCCGGCTCCTGTCTGGGGCTCCAGCAGGTAGCCGAATAACTCCAATCTTGCGGGATCTGCACTGGCTGCCTATCGAGCACCGGGTCGCCTTCAAAGTGCTGGTTCTTACCTTTAAGGCCATTCACGGCCTGGGGCCAGCGTATCTGAGGGACCGTCTTGCCCTATATTGCCCACCGAGATCACTGCGGTCAGAAGAGACCAACTTGTTGGCAGTTCCATCGGCCAAATCAGCCCGGTTAACATCTACTCGCCGGAGGGCGTTCTCGGTGATAGCTCCTACGCTATGGAACGCCCTCCCGGCTGAGACCAGAGCCCTGAGGGACCTACTCCCCTTCAGGCGGGCCTGCAAAACCTATCTGTTTAGGCAGGCCTTTGGGGAGTAGGCCCATATATCGCTGCTATGTTAAGCTGTTGTTTTAATCTGCCACTTTTAATCTGTTTTAATTGTTTTAATTGTATTACTGTTTTAGTTCTATTAATTGTACTCTATGCCTTTGTACTGTTTCCTGGCGCTGAGCCAGTAGTATGTAAGCCGCCGCGAGCCCCCGGGAGTCGGCGGCGCAAAAATCGCAATAAATAAATAAATAAATAAATAATAAATAAATATTAAACAGCAAAAACTTTGTTTTGGCAAGACATACTTCAGCACATTTTGCTACAGTTTTTCATAGAGTCTCTCATAGAGTCAACAAATTCAACCTAGTTTGTGGCAGCCACAAAATGAAGTTTCTGGATTAGAACAATTACTTTCAAAGCAAGGACTGCACAATCAAACAGGAAATAACACTTTTAAACCAGGAAATTCTTCAAATTTTGTGCGTAATGGGAATTGCAACCCAACAGCCCTTGTAGCTCTGAGGGTTTGGAAAAGGAATAAAGGACATTTTTAAGCCAGGCATCATATCCATAAACCTTGCATCTCAATCCAAACCCTATTCTGCTGCCTCAACAGAACAAACTTCAGCTATCAGATGTTAAAGTAAAGGTAAACTTTTCCCCTGACATTTAGTCTAGTTGCATCTTACTCTTAGGGGGGGAATGTGTGTGTTCATCTCAATTTCTAAGCTGAAGAGCCGGTGATGTCCATAGACACCTCCAAGGTCATGTGGCTGGCATGACTGCATGGAGCGCTGTTACCTTCCCGCAGAAGCGGTACCTATTGATCTACTCACATTTGCATGCTTTCAAACTGCTAGGTTGATAGAAGTTGGGACTAACAGTGGGAGCTTACCCTGCTCCCTGGATTCAAACTGTCAACCTGGGCACGCCCTCCCGGCTGGGAGGAGCGGGGCGTGGCTGAGACCACCAAGATGGCGACCGCTCAGCTTGCTCGGCGTCCTCCGCCCCGCCCCTCGCCCATGCTGGACGCTTCGGCCCCCCCTCCCGCCCCAGCGCACCCGCCATCGCCGGGCGCCTGGCCAGTGACGCCAGGCTCTTGACATTTCCCGGGTCCTGGCAAGAGCCCCAGGGGCTCGGCCCCGCCGCCGGCCCGCTGCCTGTCTCCGGTGCCCCGGGGACCCCGCTGGGACCACCGCCTGCCCCGTCACCGATCCGTGACTGGGGTGAGACCGGCGGCACAGCCCATGGGGAGTCGGCCCAGAGGGCAGTCGGGCCGGAGGATAGCACGGTGAGCGGGCATTCGGATCGGAGACTACATCGCCGCCGGAGGAGGCGCCGTCGCCGGCTGAGGACTTTTAGCCCCTCCCCCTCCGAGCCCCCCAGAGACTTCCTACACCGGGGCTGCCGACCCCCTGGACCCTCCAGACGCCCGGCCGGCCAACAGGAGGGGAAGAGGCCGGTTGGCGAGGAGGAGGGGGGGAGGCCCCCCGCCCCTGAGCCCAGGCCGAGACGATATTTTCGTTCGAGGACCTTTTGGGGCCCAGGCGCCGGGCGTGACCACCGGCTATCCCTGAAGCTGCTGACCACAACCGATCTACCGTGCTTGTCCCTACCGGCCAGGCTACGGGACGAAGGAGGCCGGCCTACATTCTCTCTCCTTGGCCAACGGGGGTGCCTTCCTTCGC
>JARBWK010000014.1:25419141-25511641 GCA_030556195.1 Anolis apletophallus | reverse complement strand
GCCAGCATAGTGATTGCTGTGTACTAATCTTACTATGTATCTAATAATAATAATAATAATAATAATAATTTCAGTTTATTTGTGAGTAACCATCAGTGAACACAACAGGACATCTTTCAGAGTAAATATTGATCAATAAATCAGTCAAAAGCGGCACAATTTGGGAGTGATAAGGCTTTGAAATAAATGTGCGCCACATCTCATCTAGTCGGGACTTCTCTGAATGCGCCATTATTTCATGAGCGTTGGTGTACGCTTTTTTATGCAAACTGCTGTGAAAAAGCTTTCTACCATGAACTGACTAGATGTAGACCTCAGGTCCAGCGAACATCTGGAATCTTGCTATCAAAGCCCGTAACAACAGGGATGGTTTATACCAATTACAACATGCGTCTGCACTTTGGTGATCAGAAAAAACAATTGTTAATGTGAACCTCTTGAAAACAATATTAAAAGCTAAGGCAGGAAAGAAATTATTCTTTGTTTAATTATCAAGCATTTCCTTTTAGGTGTGAAATGGCTCCATTTAAAATGTTAATATTCTTCGTTTTGCCTACGCTGCCTGTTGCATTCGAATTCTTTGTCGTTTCAGATGTCAGGAAAACACTGAATGATTTGCAAAAAGTCTTGAAGAATTTTCAGGCTAGAGTTGAATTCACAGAAGATTTACAGAACATGAGCAATGTAAGAGATTTACTATTGTATTAAACAAGAGATTGCATTAAACATCTTTAAAATCGTGTAAACCTCTAGAGCAATTGCTCCCAACCTTCCTAAACTGTGAACCTTTATTAGCTCCTCATGTTATGGTGACCCTCAAACATAAAATTATTTTCGTTGCTACTTCATAACTGTAATTTTGCTACTGTTATGAATCGCAATGTAAATATCTGATATGTAGGATGTATTTTCATTCACTGGACCAAATTTGGCACAAATACCTGATACTCCCAAATTTGAATTCTGATGGGGTTGGAGGGAAATTGATTTTGTCATTTGGAAGTTGTAGTTGCTGGGATTTATAATTAACCTACAACCAGAGAGCATTCTGAACTCCACCAAAGATGAAATTGAACCAAACTTGGCACACAGAACTCCCATGACCAAGAGAAAATACAGGGTGGTGGGCATTGACCTTGAGTCGTGAAGTTATAGTTCACCTACATCCAGAGAGCACTGTGGACTCAAACAATGATGGATCTGGACCAAACTTGGCATGAATTCTCAATATGCCGAAATGTGAACACTGGTGGAGTTTGGGAAAAATAGACCTTGACATTTGGGAGTTGTAGTTGCTGGGATTTATAGTTTGCCTACAATCAAAGCGCATTCTGAACCCCGCCAATGATAGAATTAGGCCAAACTTCCACACACAACCCCCATGACCAACAGAAGATACTGTGTTTTCTGATGGCCTTTGGCGACTTCTCTGACACTCTCACAACCCCCCAAGTTGAGATAGAGATAGTAATACATCTTTTCAGGCTACTTCTTCTGTGTTTATTAGATTCAAGGGCCAGGGTCTGACATACATCTAATAGGATACTTTTTTTTCCCAATATTAGAAATGCATTGATTCATGTTTCATTTCACAAATTGTTTGGGATCTCACTATACTTTGCTTGCATTGTAGCACTGATAACTGCTACCTTGAGCCTCTAAGGCTAGCTGGCCATAAATATCAACACTTTCACCAGTATATTATGTTTATTAATTTCTTTCACTATTTTTCCAACTAGGCAATGGGAGACTTCGTTGATATAAGAGAAGTAACTGAAAGTACTGGCACCGAAACAAAAAGTGAGATTCTTTTAATATAAAAATAAAAATGCATTGAGGAGCCATACACTGCATTTCTATTCTTTTGTCGAACGTTGAAAACAAATTGGCTCCTGTTTGATATAGTGATTTGTAAGACTCATAGGTTCTATAGGCACTAAGATTTATTGACTAATTAACGCACACAAATTCTAAACAATAATGAACAAAACTCAAATGTATCTTTTCTCTGCAGGGTCCAGAACAGGCCTACCCCATTTCAAATTACACCACAATATGCTATATAGAAGGTGTGGGAAACTGCACTAGCTTAAACGCATTCCTCCCTCTGGGATTTTAAAAACTGCATATCATGCTTTCAGATTTATTTTTAATTACTAAAATGTTCTTAAAAGCAAAAAACCCAAAAAACAAACCGCCTCTATTTTATTTATTTATTTATTTTATTTATTTGTTCCATCTTGTATTCCGCCCCTCCCTGCAGGCTCGGGGCGGATAACATCATAAAATTCGGCAGGCATGTACATCCATGTCGCCATACAATAAAATGCAACATAAAACATACAATAAAACAAAATACAATAGGTCCCGAGATTAAAATTATGTACATGCCATGGCATTCCCTGAACCAGGGTGCTGATTAGGAAGATGAGTACATTCGGCTTACTCGCCTAGCCGAAGGCCAGTCTGAACAGGGCGGTCTTACAAGCCCTGCGGAACGGGATGAGCTCCGTGACAGCTCGGACGTCGTCCGGGAGAGAGTTCCAGAGTATCGGAGCCGCCACAGAGAAAGCCCTTTGCCTGGTAGCAGACAGGTGACAGGTGCGGACCGATGGAATCAGGAGCAAATTCGACTCCTCAGAACGTAGTGATCTCGGGGAATGTATGGGGCAAGGCGGTCCTCAGGTACGCAGGCCCTAGGCCGTGTAGAGCCTTAAAGGTTAACACCAACACCTTGAAGGCAATTCGGTACTCAATAGGCAGCCAGTGCAGCTGCCGGAGGATGGGCGTGATGTGCTCCCTTACCGACGTTCCCGTCAGCAAGCGAGCAGCGGCATTCTGCACTAGCTTGAGTTTCCGAACTGTCGCCAAGGGAAGGCCAACGTAGAGGGCGTTACAGTAGTCTAATCTCGAGATGACCGTCGCTTGGATCACCGTGGCCAGGTCGTCCCTGGAAAGGTAGGGTGCCAGTCGCCTAGCCTGTCGTAGGTGGAAAAATGACGCCCTGCTGGCCGCGGAGACCTGGGTCTCCATGGTCAGCAGGGGGTCCAGGTGGACACCTAGGCTCTTAACAGGCGACGGGCTAAGCCGTTCGCCGTCCAGGGTAGGCAACCGGCACTCATCCCGCCCAGGTCGACCAGGCCACAAGATCTCCGTCTTCGACGGGTTCACCTTCAGCCGGCTAGCCCGCAGCCAACCAGTCACGGCCTCTAGGCACTGATGGAAACAATCGGGTACGGTGTCCGGCCTGCCGTCCATTCTCAGCAGAAGCTGGGTGTCATCAGCGTACTGATAACACTCCAGACCAAAGTCGCGGGCCAGCTGGGCCAGGGGGCGCATGTACACGTTAAATAATAAGGGGAGAGGATGGCCCCTGGGGGACCCCTACAGTCAAGTGGGAATCTCCCAGAGACCTCCCCGCCCCCCCTCCACACGTTGTCCCCGGTCCCGGAGGAAGGAGGCCACCCATTCAAGGGCGGTCCCCCCGACCCCGGAGCCGGCTAAACGGTGGGTTTGCCATGTTTTTAGACCTAGGAGATTCTTTCACAGACCCAAGAAATAAAGACACATTCATCTAAGTTTGGTCTTATTTTGAGGATATATCAAAATACCTGTCACCTGTCCAGTACAAGACAGAGAGCTTTCTCTGCGGTGGCTCCAGTACTCTGGAACTCGCTCCCGGACCACATTCGAATGGTCCCCGAAGGGAATGTAAGACGGCCCTCTTCAGACTGGCATTTGGGTAACCTTAAGCCACTGAGCCGGTCTCGCTCAGTAGGAATCGTGGATCGTTCTACTATGGTTATGTACCGAGTTTTTATTGTATGTTTTTATGATATGTTTTTATGATGTGTTTATTACTGTATCGTTGTTTTTACTGTGTACCTACTTTTTGTGATCCGCCCCGAGCCTGCTGGGAGGAGCGGAATATAAAACTGAATAATAAATAAATAAATAAATAAATAAATATATATGAAAATTTTGGGGAATGTTGGGATTAAGAAGTAACCTTGCTGAGCTCCATAGACCATCTTCACTGCCAAGAGCTAGAGTGACATAAGAAGAATCTGAGATATATTTTGTAAAAATTGGATTCATTAATATAATTACAGGAGAGTCTCACTTATCCAACGTTCTGTATTACCCAATGCAGTCTGCCTCCCGCCCGGATCCACAGCTGTTTCAATACATTGCGATGTTTTGGTGCTATATTCGGAAATACAGTAATTACTACATAACGTTACTGTGTATTAAATGCATTGCCCGACTTACTGGGCGAGGCTCCTTGTGGCGGGGGGTGCTCTTCTGCCAGCCAATATGGTGGCAGGGGGCTTCTCCTTCCCAGAAGCCCCCTGTGCCACGGAAATTTTCCCGCTGGTTGGCCAACTAGCCAACCAGGGACGGCCCTGCTCAGGCTTCCTGATTGCCGGGGCAGGCCTTGTCCACTGCCCAGCAGCCCTCAAAAGGGGCTGCACTGGGCTTTTGCAGGCACCGTGCCTGCTTCAACTTGCCACCCCCCCCCACCCGCCCTGCATGCCTGTTGTTGTTTTGGTAGTGTTTTATTTGGTCTTTTCATCACAAATTAGGTTGGCATGTGGCATGAGAGGAACATCTGGTGGTCCTCAGGAGTGCCAGTGACACCCTGACTTGTTTGGTGGTATTGGTCAGCAGTGGGCTGACTGATCATGATCCAGAACCCATGTCTGGCTGGCAAGCTCTTCGTTCCTGTAATCAATAGACAAGTTGTGGCCATTTTCACTCCAACCCAGTGTTTGTGTCATCTTTGGCTTCTGTCAGTGGGAGTGGTGTCGCCTATCCACACGCAAACTACTTTTTCTGTCGATTTGTTATAAAACGTGATTTTTATGGCTTCCTTTGTAAAATTGTTGCGTAATTTGATGTTTAATAGGCTTTTCTTTAATCCCTCCTTATTATCCAACATTTTTGCTTATGCAATGTTCTGCCGGCCTGTTTATGTTGGAAAAGCGAGACTTTACTGTATTTCATAACTGTAGAGCGGGGCCCCTGGTAGCACAACAGGTTAAATCGCTGAACTACTGAACTTGCTGTTCAAAAGGTTGGCGATTTGAATCCAGGGAGTGAGGTGAGCTCCTACTGTTAGGAGTCTGTCAACCTAGTATTTTGAAAACATTCAGATGTGAATAGATCAATAGGTATCGCCTTGGTGGGAAGGTAACGCTCTATGCAGTCATGCCGGCCACATGACCTTGGCTGTGTCTACGGACAACGCTGGCTCTTCAGCTTAGAAATGGAGATGAACACCACCCCCAGAGTTGGACACAACTATACTTAATGTCAGGGGAAACCGTAACCCTTTTTAACTGTAGAGCACATGTTTGGTTGCAGAAAATGCCTAATTCAGTCTCTGGTATCATATGGACAAGAAAGGTAAAATCTTAAGAGAGCCATTTTTGATCCATACAGATAGTACAGGACTTGGATGGTCCATTAGAGCTGTTTCCCATAGACCTATTGTATGATGGATGCAAACTATCCTAGCAATCGCTTTCTGATTTCCAGGCAAATTTGTGCTTTCATATTTGGTCAGTGGTAGGCAACTCCCATCACAAGACACTTCTCGGGATCGTTGGCAAAAGTACTAAAACATCAATAGTAATTTGAGTAAGTATGTTTGTTTGGTAAATGTATTCTTAAGCATAGTTTGTGTGTTTAATTATCCAGGAAAACACAGAACTGCTCACAAACCTCATTCGAAAGCAAAAACACTTGCTTTTGAAGCAAATCTTCAAGAAAACGGAACTGCGAGACTGAAATCGGAGGAGGAGCTCTGGGCCAGGCTTGATGAACTGGAGAAGCAAGAAGAGGCTCTTGGTGAATCTGAAAGGAATCATGAGAGCGCTGTGTTGGAGTTTTCAATCCAGAAGAAGTAAGAAAAGTCAAGACTGAAAGCCTGACCATTAGTACATCCAATCTGCATATTTCTGTGCTTATTAGATCTATATAATTTGTTACATTAGGCACTTCAAATGTTCCAGGTCCCTCCTGGCTTGAGTAAAAAGGCCTCCTCTGTAGGTGAACTAAATCTAACTCCAATCATATTTTTGTGAATGTGAACTTTTGTGATTATTGCAGTTTTGTCCACATAACATCCTGATTTAACATTGTCCCTTTCTGTCTACAAATAATGAACTTCTAAAACTGTCTGCATGATGTGATGCTAAATCAATCAAAACAAAAATGGCGAACAATCCTATTGTCAATTTACCTTGCTGTATTTTCCCATTCTAGTTGATTATTTGCACTACATTGGAGTGTGAACCTTACGTTTTTGAGAAAGTGGGTGGAATATCAACCATATCTTTGAACCACAGCCTAAAACAAGTTCATTGCTCACTGCTGAAATGACATTATGTGCCATCAAGTTGATTCAGGATACATCTGTACTGTAAAATTAATGCAGTTTGACACCACTTTAATTGCTATGGCGCAGGCCATGGAATCCTGGGGGTTACAGTTTAGTGAGGCATCAGCAGTCTTTGCCATGGAAAGCTAAAGGCCTGATAAAACTACAACTCCCATGATTCAGTTGCATTGAGCCGTGGCATTTTAAGTGGTACCAAATTGCATTAATTCTACAGTTTAGCTGCATCCTCAAACTCTTCTGATTCAGACTGATGTTTCTCCTCTTTAGGATTTCTGATACCATTCAGGCAAATGGAGAGGGTGCCTCTTCCTCTGAAGATGAAGAAGAGAAGGAAGACAAGACAAATGTGAATACAGTTCATGAGGAAGATGAATCTCATACTCAGGGCAACTTTCAGAAAGAAGTGGCCAACTCTGCATTGCACAGAGGTCAGCTGAATGGCCCAGGACATTGTTGCAGTGATGATGATGATGAGGAGGAAGAGGATGATGTAGTCATTGCTGAAAATGCTGTACCAACAATATATTTCTCCCATACTGTGGAACCTAAAAGGGTTAGTATTGCAAGGATTCATGTTATGGCAATTAATTACACTATGTAGCAAATTTTGAAGAAGAAAAAACCTCTTCCTGGTTTAAAAGTGTTACTCCTGTTTATTTGTGTGGTACTTACCTTGAAAGTAGTTGTTCTACTACAGAAACTTCATTTTTGTGGCTGCCACAAACTAGGTTGAATTGGTTGACTCTATGAGAGATTCACTGAAAAACGATAGCAAATTTTTATGATAGAACCAATTAGGAAATGACGTTGATAACCCAGGAACAGAAATCGTGGACCTACCGGAAAATACTTTCTGTTCAGCCACAGAGTTGACTCCTTTTCAGTCTTCTTATCTGAAGGAAAGATGCCTTCTAATTTGGGTAAATAGGAAGGAGTAGTTCAAAAGACCATAATTTAAAATTCTAAAATGTGTCCAGAATCATCTGAGGAATAGGAAAAAACAAAGAAGGTTTCTTTGACTCATCACCTCTCACTAACTCAGGAAATACCATCATATGATCTTGAAATATCTGACCAGAGTGGGTCTGCCTTTGGGAGAAAGGACACTTGGGACCATTCACGAAAGGCTAGATTTACTTCTAGGAAAGCTAAAAAGAGCCCAAGCTGGTAGCCAAAATCATAGCCTATAACGGAAACTAGGAGTCAAGTCCTTATAGACATGGGATTGGTGAGCCATACCTTTCACAGAATAGAATTCAGCCCTTTCTGATGGATTTCTTACCTATTCTAATATGAAACTCAGTTCACTCTGTAGGCCCGGAGGTATTGTTGATTTTGCATCCACTCAAATGTCTCACTTCCATAACAGATTTCTTCACACTGAAATATACATATTGGCTTAGTTTTAACCAGGATTGCTTGCATAGTTGCTACTATTCAAATGCTGAAGCAAGTTGACTCATTGTCTTTTTCACTTGCTCACAATAAGAGTAAGTTCAGTATATTCAGGATGGAAGGTGGATGATGAGGCTCAATTTGGTCCTGATCTAATTGAAAAAAACCCTCACAACAATCCCCTTTCTGTCCTGTTTGTGTGCTTGTTGGTACAGTCTTACTTACTTATTTTAAAACAATTTGGCTATCATTTTAATAAAAGCAAAATGATTATGATGTATTACAAAATGGGTCTATAAATCAAGAGCTGTAATTTTTGATTTATAGTATATCAAATAAATATGATGTGTCTTTTGAAATATGTGCCCCTTTCTGCCAGTGTTGCACAAATAATGTCCCGATCCCAGAAGAAAGCATTCCAGTGTTGTCTGCCTTGTTTAACTTAACATAATTCGTTAGCTTTTCCATAATTGCTAACTCATGGCCTCTGTTCTCCTATTCTCCCATTGTTGAAATATCTCTTATTTTTTATGAGAAATTCTAGCTGTTTACACATGTAAAATGAAGGCGCTCACATTCTTAAGGAAAATTCTTAGTGAAGTTTAGCAAGAATTCAGTTTTATTCACTTAGGATAAAATCAATATAGAATTTTATTGGCTGATCTTTACTCTGTTACAAACCAGATAGTTCCCTTAATTTCAGGTACGAATAAACACGGGGAAAAATACGATGTTAAAATTCAGTGAAAAGAAAGAAGAAGCAAAACGAAAACGGAAGAACAGCAATGGCAATGGACACTCATCTACGGAGCTGCCCAGCATCAAAACACCAGCAGACATTTACCGGTATGGCAAATTAATTGAGATAATTATTTATTCTTTCAGGTATAACTTCATGAATAGAGTAGATTTGTTCCTGGACTTTACTTCTAGAACAAAAGGTTTTCGAACAGAGATAACCTAGAAAGAATTGGGTTAGGTTCCTGCATAACAATGACAACAACAAGAGGAGCAGTTCAAGATATTTTAGCAACCTTGTGTTCAAAACTAACAACGTGCACACCTTCAATGAAATAATGTGATAAGAAAGCCCTGAATAAACAAAAATATTTACTTTCTAGTCCTTAAACTAAGGCCCAGGGGCTGGACATGGCCCTCCAAGGTCATTTACCCGGCCCTCACTCGGGGTCAATCTAAGTCTGAAATTACTTGAAAGCACAACAACAACAGTCCTATCTCATCAGCCAAAAGCAGGCCCACACTTCCCATTAAAATACTAATAAGTTTATATTTGTTAAAATTGTTCTTCATTTTAATTATTGTATTGTTTTTAAGTGGTTTTTGCACTACAAATAAGATATGTGCAGTGTGCATAGGAATTCATTTATGTTTTTTTTCAAATTATAATCCAGCCCTCCTAGAGTTTGAAGGACTGTGGCCTGGCCCTCTGTTAAAAAAGTTTGAGGACCCTGTTCTAGAGACTATGTATCCAGGAGCCCTCAGTGGCACAGCAAGTGAAACCGCTGAGCTGCTGAACTTGTTGATCGAAAGGTTAGCAGTTTGAATCTGGGGAGTGGGGTGAGCTCCTGCTGTTAGCCCCAGCTTCTGCCAACCTAGCAGTTCGAAAACATGCAAATATGAGTATATCAGGAGGAACCGCCTTGGTGGGAAGGTACCAGTGCTCTATACAGTCACGCTGGTCACATGAACTCAGAGGTGTCTACGGACAACGCCATCTCTTTGGCTTAGAAATAGAGATGAGCACCATCCCCCAGAGTTGGACACGACTAGATGTAATTTCAAGGGGAAATCTTTACCTTTACCTTTATGTATCCAGGAATGAAGTTTGTTCTTCTACCAACCTCCACTTTTCCATTATTGTGGCCAAATATATAGATCTATATTTTTAATATGCTAATTGATGAAAAGTCATCTACCTTTCTCTCTTTTTACTCTTCATACATTCTCGGGAGTAGCTTCTGAAGGCTGCATAGTATACCATTCATATCTACATATCTGTGAATTTAACCAATCACTGATCCAAAATGCTTTTAAACATGTAGGGCAATTGGTGGCAACAGTGGGACATTCTTTCTTGTTTGTTCATTTACTGATAATAAATCACCATTAGTATAGTTTGCTAAATAGGCTGATGTTTCTTTTTAATAAACTACAGTTGGAGAATTATTTGCTGCAGATTGCAGATTCATGTAAATGTCTACAACAGCCACTAGATGGCATTTGGAAAGGTTTTACTGTTGCCCATTTTTTCATTAACCCCAGCATTGAGCTAAAGGGGGTCAATTTGGTGTCTGGACTCACAGTTGAAGAAGCAGAAGTAGATACCATTTTGAAGAAGAGTTTCTCATTTCATTGTCGACATAGATGGGAGAAGATGAACATTAGCTGCAACAGAACAATAAGATGTTTCCTTCATAGGAGTAAGGATATTTTTTTCATGAATTAAGCATAGAATTACTTAAAGTGGCTGATAGTATTCCATTACAAAAATTCATATCTTTATTCTCTTTCAACCTGTTTTCTGTGTTTGGGGTCATCTCTAAAGAGATTGGCCATAAGTTGGTAGAGTAAAAAAAACTGTGTATAGCAGATCTCAGCTTCCTATTTGGAAATATCACATTTGGACACTTCAGGCAGCCAAGAGTACAAGATCCTCCAGTAAAAATCCTTCTACTGAAGTACAGCAATGACTCCCAAACTTTGATCCTCCAGATGTTTTAGACTTAGTCAGAATTCCTGACTGTTGACCAAGTCAGCTAAGGATTCGGCTAATGTCTGTATCAGTTTTCCTCGAGGTTGCTTGCTTCCAAAGGGAAGTTATGATCATTAGCTTCTCAAAAAGGAAGTGTAACAGTTGCAGAATACAGTCCACTTATATTTTATATTTGAAAAGATTTTAGCTAGAACATGAGTATTATTATACTTACAAAGTTGAGTAGACAAAGTCGTCATAATGAAGACAGAATGGAAAGGATTGGGAATTTGTCATGAGGTTCTTCTCCCCTCCCTCTGCATAGTTTATTAAAGCTAACATTTTCTTTTACAGAGTCTTTGTTGATGTTGTGAATGGAGAATATGTCCCTCGTAAATCAATCCTGAAGTCTCGAAGCCGAGAGAATAGTGTTTGTAGCGATACCAGCGAGAGCAGCACGGCCGAGTTTGACGACAGACGAGGAATTCTGAGGAGCGTCAGCTATGACGAAGCGATCTACAGTGATAACAGCGAAGGGATCTTGGAGGAAGAGGAAGAAGTGAGCGAGCAGGAACATCCTTCAAGAATCCCATCACTCTTGTCAGGAATCTATGAGGTACAGGAAGAGAGTTTCCTCTTTTTCGAAAGATGTATTAGGACAATTCATTTCTCATCACTTGACTCCATAATTCATAATGGGTTACTCCTTGGGGAGAACAGCAACAGTTTTCAAGAAGAAGTGTATTTTTCTCTGGAGGCACATTCAGGAACATCTTGAAGAGTCTTCTTTCCTTACATTCAGAGCACATGGGCCAGAGATGTATTTGAATGGGTCTGATAAGGACTTTGGTATGAAATCCTAGAGAGCCAGTGCTGCTTAGCATGGATTCAGTATGTTCCTACAAATAAATGCTGTTTACAAATTCTCATGAATTTTGGTACTTCAGTGCTTGGAGTTTTCTAGCTCACTGAAATATATCAGTTCAGTGAATATAGTTTCAATATGACACATGCTCCAATAATTCTGAAGGGTTCTATGGATCTAGATCCCCAAAGAGTACAAGGATATAAGTACCTTGTCTAAAATCTTATGCTCCTATGATGACATTTCTAGCCTCCCAACTCCTGTTCAAGGTGCTACTACCACAGTGAGTGAGCCCACATTACATAAAAATAGCATTAAATATATGTGCATATGGTGATATGTCTTAATGACTTCCCTGTCATAGTGAAAGGAAGCTTTATTTCTTTGAGGTTTCTGTGACTCACACAAATGGTATTATCTGTACTTTGCTTGGAACCTTTTAGAGCTATATTATTATTATTATTATTATTATTATTTGTTACCCACCTCTCTTCATGGCTCAAGGTGAGTGAAGGTACTTGAAGTCCCATCATCCATTGCACATCCTCCGAACTGTACCAGCATGTAGAGTGGGTCATGGGGAGTCTGTGTGCCAAGTGTGGTCCTTCTCCATACTGCACCAGGATGTAGAGTGGGTGATGGGGGTTATGTGTGCCAAGTTTCACCTTGATCAGTCAGTGGATGAGGGTTGCAGTGGCCTCAGGAAGTGAGTGGAGGTACCTCAAGTCCCATCACCCATGATCCATCCTCCTCCAATCAGCACCAGGATTTAGAGTGGGCCATAGGGGCCCTGTTTGCCAAGTTTAGTCTTGATCAGTCATTGGATGAGGGTTGCAGTGGTTTCGGGAAGTGAGGGAAGGGCCACAGTGCTCTAAGGAAGTGAATTAAAGTACTGGGAGTCCCATCATCCATGGTCCAGCGTCCCTCAAACTGCACCAGGATGTAGAGTGGGTCATGGGGGCTCTGTGTGCCAAGTGTGGTTTTGATCATTCGTTGGATGAGGCTCGCAGCGGTCTCAGAAAGTGAGTGAAGGTACTTCAAGTCCCATCATCCATGTTCCTTCCCACTCAAAACTGCACTAGGATGTAGAGTGGGTCATGGGTACTCTGTGTGCCAAGTTTGGTCTTGATCCATCATTATTGGGAGTTGCAGTGGCATCATGAAATTACTGAAGGTACTGCAAGTCCCATCATCTGTGGTCCACCCTCCTCCAAATTGCAGCAGGATGTAGAGTTGGTCATGGGGGCTCTGTGTGCCAAGTGTGGTCTTGATCCATCATTATTGGGAGTTGCAGTGGTATCATGAAATTACTGAAGGTACTGCAAGTCCCATCATCTGTGGTCCACCCTCCTCCAAATTGCAGCAGGATGTACAGTTGGTCATGGGGGCTCTGTGTGCCAAGTGTGGTCTTGATCCATCATTATTGGGAGTTGCAGTGGTATCATGAAATTACTGAAGGTACTGCAAGACCCATCATCTGTGGTCGACCCTCCTCCAAATTGCAGTAAGATGTAGATTGGGTCATGGGGGCTCTGTGTGCCAAGTTTGGTCTGTATTGGTGACTGGATGAGGGTCGCAGCGGACTTGGGAAGGGAGTAGAGGTACTTCAAGTCTCATCATCCGTGGTCCGTCTCACACAAAACTGCATCAGGATGTAGAGTGGGTCATGAGGGCTCTGTGTGGCAGGTTTGGTCTTGATCAGTCATTGGATTAGGTTTGCAGCAGTCTTGGAAAGTGAGGTAAGGTACTACAAGTCCCATCATCTGGCCCCCTCCAAACTGCAGTAGGATGTAGAGTGGGTCACTGGGGCTCTGTGTGCGAAGTGTGGTCTTTATTGGTGTTAGTTGGGGGCCGCAGTCGTCTGTGGGATCAGAGGGGTGTGAAAGTACTACAAATCCCAGCATCCATTGTAAGTCCTCCCCCGAACCTCATCAGGACATGAAGGCAGTCATGGGGGTTATGTGCGCCAAGTTTGGTCTTGATCAGTAAGTAATTGGATGAGGGTCGCAGCTGACTTGGGAAGTGAGTACTTCAAGTCCCATCATCCATGGTACACCCTCCTCCAAACTGCACCAGGGCATAGAGTGGGTCATGGGGGTTGTGTGTGCCAAGTGTGGTCTGTATTGGTCCTTTTTGGTGGCCACAGTGGTCTTTGGGAACCAAAGTGGTATAAAGTACTACAAATCCCATAATCCGTTGTCCATGTCCCCCAAACCGCACCAGGACGTAAAGGGGGTCAGGGGGGTTATGTGTACCAAGTTTGGTGCAGGTCCATCACCCGCAGTGGACGCTGTGGCCTGTGAAAGTGGCAGCCAATCAGAACGCTGCCACATATCCCTCCGCACACACACATACATACAAACATTCCGCTTTATTATATACAGTGTGTGTGTATATATATATATATATATATATATAGATATAGAGAGAGAGAGAGAGAGAGAGAGAGAGAGAGAGCACGCAAGCATACATACAAACATTCCGCTTTATTATAGAGATAGAGATGTATTTTTACCTGATTGTTTATGTATGATGTCTTAAAAGGTTTTTACTGTTAGCATTGAATTTTTGCTCTTAGCCGGTCTGAGTCCCTCTGTGGAGGTAGAGAAGATCGGGATATAACAGTTTTAAGTAATAAATAAATAAATAAATAAATAAATAAAATACATATATTGAAAAAGATTCCTCATAACCTCATATGATACAAAGATTCCTTATAACTATTTCCACCTAAGCCCTCAGTACCTTTTCATCTGCTGTGTTAACAGCATTTGACACAGGTTTTCATTATTGATTTGACTCGACCCATTCTTGACCATGTTTTCCATCTTCTTTGATAGCTTTAAAATGACTTCTCTGAGTTCCTTTAAAAATGCTTTCCTTTGCATACAGAGGGTCCCAAGTTCAGTCCTCAGCATCTTCAGTTAAAAGGCAGGAAAAGACCTCTGCCTTGAGACCATGGAGTCTCATGGCTTTCAGAATAGACAGCAGTTGGTTAGATAATATCTATAGTCCCATTTGGAATGGAGAAACTCCATAAATGTTCATGGACTGGCTCCAATTATCTCTTGCTTTCTTGGATTAGAAATGACAGTTTTGATTTTTCATATTTTCCACCCATCTTTTCTTATTTTCCTTTGGCTGGGTCACCCGGGTGGATGTGAGCTCCGGCTGCCTGTGCTGGATGGTGAGGCATTACGCCCGTCGTCCCTAGTAAAGAGCTTGGGGGTCCAGTTGGACCCGCTGCTGACGATGGAGGCTCAGGTCTCCACTGTCAGCAGATCTGCCTTTTACCATCCGTGGCAAGCAAGGCGGCTGCCGCCCTACCTATCCGGTAATGACCTAGCCACGGTAATCCAGGCAACGGTCATCTCAAGGCTAGACTACTGTAACACCCTTTACATTGGCCTTCCTTTGTCGGTTATCCGGAAGCTTAAACTGGTGCAGAACGCAGCAGCGAGATTCCTGGCTGGAGTACCGGCCAGGGCTCACATCACTCCAACCCTGCAGCGTTTGCACTGGTTACCAATTGAGCACCGGGTCATCTTCAAAGTGTTGGTATTGACCTTCAAGGCCTTGCATGGTCTGGGGCCAGTGTACTTGAAGGACCGTCTACTCCCATATGTTTCCCAGAGATCCCTCCGTTCAGAAGACCTCAATCTTCTACAGATTCCATCAATCTCATCTGTTCTTACACTGTTATTTGGTACTGTTTTAAATTATTATGTTTTATGCCTGTTAGTAGTTCGATACACTGTAAACCACCCTGAGCCATCTGGAAAGGACGGTATACAAATCGAAATAATAAATAAATTTACACCCATAAACTTGATGTTCTTTCTTGTTGGTGACAATTAAAGTCCTGATTCCAGATACAGTTTTATTATTCATCTCTGGATTACCTATGAAGAAATCAATTGCCTACATGTTGTGACTGTGGTTGAATTTAGGACTAGAGAAAGTCCAAAAAGTATTAATAGGTTGTCTTATTAGTAATCTCTCATATATATAGATATAGATGTGTGTGTGTGGTGGGGGAGCCTATCTTGCACTGCCTTTTTGAAGGAGATGGGGGAGATACACAATGTGTAGATGCCCTATTTGTTTGCCACTTGTCATCTTGAAGCAGTTAGAAAAGGCCATGGTACTAAACCATGCACATGTAATATAGAGCCGGGATAATGACAAACCATGGAACTTCAGTGCTGTCCTATTCAGATTTTATGTCAAGAAAGGAAACCAAATATTGTTCTCCTTCAAAATCCTTTCTACTGTCATCCTTCTGATCTGTGACTCTGTTGACACACGCTGCTGTGTCCCTCTATTACCAAATAGTCCAAATACTTCCAGGGTCTCTTTATCACATTGCTTCCAATCAAACACTGGAAGCAATGTGATTGTTCAATAGGTTTATTTGATCAAATCACTCTGCCGGATGAACAGAAGAAAGTGCCACACAAAACTGAGATGCAGCTCAGTTTTATAGTCAACACCTCAAACATGCACACAGGCTATTTTCTCCAATTTGTTCCTCATCTCTATCTCTTCCTTTTGTTCCCATCTGGTGCCAACTCTTTTTGGCAATTTTCCACTACTGCTTCAGCCCTAGTCCCGTCAACTCCACCTCCCATCAGTCCCATCAGCAATAATATTTGGTCAATAATTATGGGAGTTGTTGTTCGACAGTATTTTAAAGAGTCATAGATTCCCTGCTCTTACTGAGTCAAGTTATGGCTGCAGATATGTGCCACTGCTTAAGGCTGGTGCTCTACTTCTCTTTTGAGTTGGCTGTGTTTTCAGATCAATGACAACTTCTTCCTTTGGTTTTAAAGAGCATTTTCAGTTACTTGACATAAAGAAATAGCAGTGGTAGTGTGGCTGGGACATAGCAAAACACGTTTAACCGGGTTAGCTTTACAACTGAAAGTCAGGAGCTCATTTTGGAGGTGTTCCTTGTCTTGCAGGCTTTCTCGGGAACGGTGGTGGAGAAGGAGCCCTTGTCCCCGCTTTCAGTGCTGCATCCGGTTCTTGCGCATCCTGTCCTGCCTACCATTCCTGAGCGGAAAACCGAGGAAGTGCTCTCAGAAGCACCAGAAAAAGCTACAAAGAGGGTTTCGAAATTCAAAGCAGCCAGAATACGACAGAAAACATAGGTCCATTAACACAACAAAGTTTTTGTCTTTTTGTGCCCAGTGCATTATTTGTAAGATGGGTTACATCTAGTGAACAAAAGGGCAGTCTGCAGATTCAATATTGTTCATGTTTTGACCTCGTTGCTGGTATTTCTTTTTCTTATATTATGTATATGTCTGTGAGGAAGAACAACTACAAAATTATCCATATTTTCTTAGAATCTCTGTATGCAGTCAGCACCTTTGTACATGTTTGCCTTACAATAATAACACTTGGAATAATTTTCAAAAGAATAATCTTCATAAGGATTTTTTCCCTCTTTCCTTTGTGTTTAAAACTAATAGAAGTCGTTTTGTACCAGATGTGATGTTCCACATGCCATATGGGTCGTTTGACAGAAACTTCCCGAATTTCAAATAGAGTCAACAATTATATTTCACAACTTGCTTTAGCATTTTAAGATTCACTTGTATCTTCCCCCCATTGTTTTTGTAGGATTTGCTTTTAGGTGTCTGTGCTGACAAATCATTTCTTTCCTACTTGCATTAAAAAAAACTGTCTGAAGACTTCACTTGTGCTGCATCTACGAAACAGAACGCTGTGTTCATGCACTTTGCAGGGATGTTTCTTGATGAGGAAAAATGGTATTTTGTAAAATTAAAATTTTCAATTAAAGAAAATTCCAGAATATTGAGAGTACTTTCCTTTGGGTCATAATACAGAATGGGGGAGAAGGTTTTTTTTTCCATTTTCAAATTCCTTGAGATGTTTTCTGAACTTTATAGTGCAAAGCTGGTGATTCTCTTCCTTTCTTTTGTAACAAGTGTCTATTAATGTCAAAGAAGATTACGTGCTCCTGAGGAGAAGAGCTTAACCCTAAACTGAAAGCGCCTTAGCTGCACAGAGGCACTCCCCTTCTTTTGTGTGTTTAGAAATATATTGCTGCAGCTGTGGCCCCTTCCACAACTTGTGTTCAAGATACAGAATCAATCTGAAAGGAAGTGGTCCTTCCTCCAGGTCCTTCCAATGTATCTGCCACACATTGGCTTTCTTTGCCACTTGGGCTGTTCCTATTAGAAACATTTTACTTTTGGTAAGTGATCAAAAATCAACAGCCTTTCATTCTAACTACCATTTAATACCAGTTTGTTTATTCTGGAGTTTATGTAATAAAGAAGACGAAGGACATACAGAGTTACCGCATATCTTACTGTTCTATTTTGTTGGAATCTCATCTTGTCTAGTCCACATATCCATATCGACTTAAGACTCATGCACCATCTAATCTAATGCGCACCTCCATTAACCCTGAAACCAAAAGAAGTATTTGCTGCTGAATGTGATGCACTGTTCCCTCTTTGTAATTTGGCCAAAAAAGGTGTGCATTACAGTTTCTGCCTGATTAGAATTCCTTCTTTGAAAACAAAAGTGTTAGGACACCAAAGCTTCCATCAGTGGAAGAAAAAGCCTTGGGAGCACCTATGCTGCAGAATGAATTTACTTTAGTTGTGTTGGTTCAATGCTATGGAATCATAGGGATTGTAGTTTTACAAGGCCTTGAACTTTCTCTGCCAAAGAATGTGGTTCCCTCACCAAATTACAAATTCCAGGATCTCATAGCATTGAACCATAGCTGTTAAATTAGAGATGAGGTCCCTCAAATAGGAGCTCCTGAAACAGTTTCCCCTTTTGCTTGGACTCAGGACTAAGTTGACCGTATGATGCGAATCTAATTCACACCCTAAATTTGGAGAGGTCACTGAGCATTAGACTCACATAAATAGTGTATCTTGTGACTCAGGAAATACCATAGACCAATTATCTTTGAAGGGGTATGACCAAATATTTAGAATATCAGTGTCTGCCACAGGTTTAGGTAGAATATGTTCAGTAATTAAATAAGAAGAACTTCACCCTTATACCTATTGTCATCATATTTTATTTGCAGACAAAAAAAATGGATATGAAATGCATTCCAATGTACACCAATGCTTTATGGTAACTACCAAGCATTTCATGGTCTCAGGTTCAATGTGGCTCTCATAGCTCCACTTAAAAGACTTTAGCAGCATATGATGTTGAAAGGCCTTTGTAGTATAATAAACCTTTTACATGTTTTTATGATAGAACCAATTCAGAAATTACGCAAATTACATTTATATCCCATGAACAAAAATTGTGTTCATCAGATGGTTCCTTGTGACTCTAGATTTTGTTGGAATCGTAGGCCTTAAAGCCCAGCCATAGTGAAAGGCGATGGGGAATTACAGTCCATCATATGGAAGGCTACACATTGCCCAAGCCTGTGTTAAGTCAAGAACCATTTGGAAAACTCACTGAGTATCTGTGAGGGAAGTGTTGAGGAGGGTTTGAGACATCAAGATTGGCTGTGAAAACTCCTGAAGGGCCTTGAAGAACTGTAGGCTGCTATTCTTGTCTCTTGAGAGTAAGGCCTGTTGAACCTTGGCATGGGGTTGCTACAGAAATTCATGCTTAGGATTGCAAGGATGGTCTTTCTCAGCGGTAGACATTGCTTAGGCTAAAATAGTATAAAGATTATGCAGAGATGTAGTAAGTATCTGCATTCTTTAAGTCTTGGAACATTGGTGATCCTATTATCACTGTTGGGTCTGAGCAAAACTTGGTTTTTGGTTTAGGTGTGGACAACAGACCCTACTGCAGATCTTTATCTGAAACCAAAAATGCAACTGTATAACTTTTACAGCTTTCCAAAGATCCCGTTTCCTTGGATGAGAACAGCAGTTGGGACAGAAGCTGGAAGACACACAAATTGTAACTGGGTATCGCAAACCTCGTTGGAGGTGTTAATCATTAGCTTGATACATGCTGAAATGTAGATTTTTATGGTTCTAAAGCATATTGCATTTGTACTAAAATAAGCCATCAATGCCAGTCCACCCTCTATTCATGGCTAAATATTTAAAGGAGGTTATTTATAGCTTCTTTAATGAATTCTTGGCTAAACAAAATGAAATTATGTCCTAGAAAAGTTGGAGCTATTTTGCAACCAGAACAGTGCATCTATAAAATAGAGTGCTATGAATATGTATTTTAAATAACAAAGGGGTTGAGATCTAATCTAAATCTACTGGTTAATTAGAAAAAAACAGGTCCTGATCCTAGCTGATCTTTCACTCTAAATCCAGAGTATGAAGCCTAACCTCTTTTGGAGTTCCCTTTTCCACCCAACTCATCAAAGCCCATGGAATTGAACCTGCTGCTTTTAATGACGGACAGTCTCTAGTCCTGACTGCTTTCCTACATGCAAGTAAGCGTTTCAGAATGGATAGTCACTTAACATCAGTGTAATTCTCTATGCTAATAGTGATCTCATTCACTATAGTATTGTTCCTTAGTAAAGGTAAACATTTCCCCTGACATTAAGTCTTGTCTGACTCGAGGGAAGAGAGCTGGCGTTGTCTGTAGACACCTCCAAGGTCATGTGGCCAGCATGACTGCATGGAGCGTTGTTACCTTCCTGCATAAGTGGTACCTTTTGATTTCCTCACATTTGCATGTTTTTGAACTGCTGGCAGAAGCTGGGGCTAACAGCAGGAGTTCACTCTGCTGCCCGGATTTGAACTGCCAACCTTATAGTGAGCAAGTTCAGCAGCTCAGCGGTTTAACCCGCTGTGCCACCAGGGGGCCAATAGTTTCTTATACAGTCTCACTTTTCCACTTTTCCAACCTTCACGCATCCAAAGTTCGGTATTATCCAACGCAGTCTGCCTCCTGCCCGGATCCACAGCTGTTTCAATACATTGTGATGTGTTGGTGCTAAATTCATAAATACAGTAATTACTACATAATGTTTATTGAACTTCTTTTTTGTGGATTTGTTATAAAACATGATTTGTAAAATAATGTAATTTGATGTTTAATAGGCTTTTCCTTAATCTCGCCTTATCCAACATTTTCGTTTATCCAACGTTCTGCTGGCCCATCTATGTTGGTTAAGCAAGACTCTTGTACATGTATTATTACACCAGGTTCTAGCTGGTGGGTCTTTGAATTCCAGTGAAATAAGTGAAGGAGCTCCATCTCCAGTGGTTCTCAGCCTGTGGTAAACTGACTGGGGTTTCTGGGAGTTTTAGGCCAAAACACCTGGGGACCCACAGGTTGACAACCACTGATCTAGGCAGAAATATGTCTGCCCCTTCGATTCAGCGTTTGAACCAGTTGATGACTGGAGACTGGAATTATCCTTGGAGATTTTCAACGAAGTGAGAGAAGCATCTTTGGGAATATTCTTGTTATAGGAGCGCCAATGTGGCAAACTCAAGTGTCAAATAGGACCTTGGAGGCCAGAATTTGAACGTCCAACAAAACGTGTAATTATAGTGGACAAATTCCACTCTCTCAACTTTAAAAGGAATAGATGACAAACTTAAGCCAAGAACGCCATAGGAGGGGGTCATCATAAGTCAGAGTCCATTAGAAAGTGTATTAAAACAAGGAAAAGCAAGTCAAAACTGTAGTCTGAACCAGCCACAGATCCATCCATTGGTCTATTTTTGTGGCTAGATATCATTTCTGTGATACCATTCTGGAATGTAAACTGACTTCATCTTTTCATCCCTATTTCCTTCTGAGGACTAGATGTACTTTGTTTTTTGTTAATTAATGTCTTGAAAGACAGAAGAGCACCAGATTCCCATACTTTTATGAGGGACTATTTAGAAAAGAGTCTGATACATATTTTGCATTTAAAAAAGTAAATAAATTGACTGCCTCAAACAGCAGTTTTAACTGTGTATTTTAACCATGACTTGTGCTCAAAATATGAGCACGGATTAGAAGGACTTGTGTGAGCGTGTGTTTGGTATGCAATATTTTTGTATTACAAATAGCTCTGTTCTAACCCACATTAACCCCATGATATGTGAATTTTGCCAGCTCCCACTGTGTCTTTTAAATCAAATCCAGCACATCACCAAGTGTGTTCTAATTTCTAAACAAACTCGTCTTCTAGTGGAAAGTCCTTTAATATTCTGCTGCAAATTAGACAATCTAAGATGAATGGAGTATCTTTGTTAATTATGGAGTTTAATTGATCAAAACTACCGGACAGGGTTTTATTTATAGCAATTTCACGCTGGATCGGATTCTATAATATTAACCAGCATTTGTTCCCCCCTGAAGGTTAAGCTATGCATTTATTCAGATATCCAGATAATAACAAATCCTATATATGTAGGGATACAGTAACAGGATATGTCCTGCAGATTCTGATGTTTGAAGACAATTTTGCTCCTAACAAAACTGAGTTTTATGGCACTACGTCTGATGTACTCTTGGCACAAACTTGTTTTCCCCTAAAATAAGACATACCCTTAAATAAGCTTTTACAGGATTTTTAAGTATTTGTGCAATATAAGCCATACCCCGAAAATAAGACAGTGAAAGGCGTAGCTATGCAACGTAGAAGGTCGACTCCGCGTGTCAGATCCCGGTCGTTCTGTGCGTGCTGCAAGCTGAGGCATAGAGGGAGACAGAAAGTGAAGGAAAGTCTCAGTGAAGTGAGGAGCAGGACACTGATTTAGGTATTGTGTGTCCTCAGAGGAAGAAGTAAAGCTGAGGTTGCTGCTTTACTCGGCTCTGTGGGTCTCTCTCCCCCAGTATTAACCAGCAATAGTCTGTGAGTCTCTATAACCCCCCCACACAAACAAACACCAGTAAAGCTGCTGCTCCCCAGCATTGACCAGCGACAGTTTGTGGGTCTCTCTCAACCCACACAAACATCGGAGGATAGGGGAGAAGCTTCAGCAAGCAGTCTGCTACTGAGCCCAGAGAAATCATCCCATAAATGCAGATTGTTGTACCATACATAATAAAAATAAGACATCCCCTGAAAATAAGCCATAGTGTGTCTTCTTGAGAAAAAAAATAAGTGTCTTATTTTTGGGGAAACGGTACATTTCCCACTAATGGAAGAAAGTTAAAGTTTAGTGGTGGAAGAGACTTGAATTGCAAATATACTTGAGAAGTGTAAACCATCCTCAGACACCAAGGTCCTAGTAAGGATATAATACCCCCGTACTCAATTCCCCCATCTATGGATGCTATTTAACATACAAATGTTCTCATTTAAGGTATAACAACAACCTTGGAGGATGCCTTATGTGTTTCCCTCCAAAAGTGGTGGGGGAAAAACCCACGTTCAGAAAATGAGATCCCTTCTTTTCTTGCAAGGATCCATTTTGAAAGAAGTGTCCCTCCTTTCCACTCATCTGATCTTGAAAAAGTTACTAGATTTCCCCAACTAAAATAATATCAAAAAGCTAAAAGTAAAAGGTTTTTCCCTGACATTAAGTCTAGGGTTGGCTTCATGCACCTTCCTCTTGGCATGTTTATCCCTTTTGCCCTCTATATGTGCCTCTTTGAATTCTGCAGTACTGTTGGCCACAGCTGACCCCCAGTTAGTCAAGGGCCAGGGCTTCCCAATTCTCTGTGTCTGTGCTACAGTTTTTGAGGTTGGCTTTAATCCCATCTTTAAATCTCTTTTCCTGTCCACCAACATTATATTTCCCGTTCTTGAGTTGGTAGTATAGTAACTGCTTTGGGAGATGGTGATCAGGCATTCGAACAACTGGTATCATCTGCATATCTAAGGTTGTTCATGTTTATTCCAGCAATTTTAACTCCAGCCTTGGATTCATCAAGCCCCACACATTTGTAGGTGTCCTAAATGCTAATCTCATTTCTTAATCCAGCCCATGTACGTATCTAAACATTGCCCAAGAACGAGATCAGTTAAGTCAATGTCTCTCAATCTGAGGGTCGGGACCCCTGGGTGGGTCGCAAGGGGGGTTTAGGAGGGGTCACCAAAGACCATCTGGAAACACATATTTCTGATGGTCTTAGGAACCCCTTTGGCAGAGAATGCTAAAGATCTCTCCACCTGTCCTTCTCTTCCTTTCTGGAAACAGAAGGCAAATCCTCCCACCAAAAGCCCTCCTCCCACTCTCTGAATGTAGGTGAACTACAACTCCAAAACTCAAAATCCCAGCAACTACAACTCCCAAATGACAAAAGCAACACCCCCCCCCCAACCCCACTAGTATTCAAATTTGGGCATATCGGGTATTTGTGCCCAATTTGGACTGGTGAATGAAAATACATCCTGCAGATCAGAGATTTACATTACAATTAATAACTAGCAAAATTACAATTATGAAGTAGCAACAAAAATAATTTTGTGGTTGGGGGTTACCACAACCTGAGAAACTGTATTAAGGGGTTGCGGCATTAGGAACGTTGAGAACAGCTGAGCTAAGTCTTGAACTTCCCATTTCTTACACTGAGAAGGAATGGGAAACCAAGGGTAGACCTCCCCTCTTGATGCAGTCCTTTTGGGAGCCAGGCTTAAACCTATAAAGCCCTAAATAAATCTGGCCCAGTTTACCTGTCCGAACGTATCTCTCCTTATGAACTATCTAGGAACTTAAGATCGTCTGAGGAGACCCTGCTCTTGATCCTGCCTTCGCAGGCACCTCTGCTGGAGATGAGATACAGGGCCTTCTCAGTGGTGGCTCCTGGGCTGTGGGAACTCCTTAGGGTTATTAGATCAGCCTCTTCCCTCCCGACTTTATGAAAAAAAGTAAAAACCAGGGTCTTTGAACAAGCTTTTGGAAATGCAACGTAACAGATTTATTTATTTCTTTATTTATTTATTTATTTATTGTTTCGGCTTCTAGACCGCTCCCTCTAGAAAGCTCGGAGCAGTTTACAGCAGTGTAAGCAAGCAATATAAAACATACAGTATAAAACAAGTGACCAGACACCAACTAATCTAAAAATTGTTACAATACTAAAATATTCCTACGCTAGACTAGGCAATAAGCAAAGCAATTACTCGACTGGGAAAGCCAAGCGAAAAAGAGCCGTCTTGCAGGCTTGACGAAAAGAAGACAGTTCTCCGATTCCTCTGACTTCCTCAGGTAGGGCATTCCACAACATTCCACCGAGAATGCCTTACGCCTTGTTGAGAAAAGATGATATTGACGGATGGAGGGGACATTAAGGAGATTTTGTTCACCGGAGCGTAAGGATCTCTGGGGACAATATGGGAAGAGGCGGTCCCTTAGGTACACTGGCCCAAGACCATGGAAGGCCTTAAAGGTTAGTACCAACACCTTGAAGGAGATCCGGTGCTCAATAGGCAGCCAGTACAGTTGTCGCAATATTGGTGTAATATGGCATCTTGCCAGAGCTCCGGCAAGAAGCCGCGGCATTCTGCACGACCCCAAGGGTAGGCCGATGTACAGGGCGATACAGTAATCCAGCCTCGAGATGACCGTCGCTTGGATCACCGTGGCCAGGTCATTCACGGAGAGGTAGGGCGCCAGTCGCCTCGCTTGACGCAGGTGTAGAAATGTGATTTTGGTGACCGTGGAAACCTGGGTCTCCATGGACAGCAATGGATCCAATTGGACCCCTATGCTTTTTACTAGTGATGACGGGCGTAATGCCTCGCCATCCAGCTTAGGCAACTGGCGCTCCCCCACCCCACCCAGATGACCCAGCCACAAGATCTCCGTCTTCGAGGGATTCACCTTCAACTGGCTGGAGTGTAGCCATCCAGTCACGGCCTCAAGGCATTGTTGGAAAGAATCGGGTACGGAGTCCGGCCGGCCTTCCATCCTCAGCACTAGCTGGGTGTCATCAGCGTACTGGTGACACTCCAGGCCAAAGCTGCGCACCAACTGGGCCAAGGGACGCATGTAGATGTTAAATAATAGAGGGGAGAGGATCGCTCTCTGGGGGACCCCCCCCCCTCGCCACCCGCTGTCTCCGGTCCCAAAGGAAGGAAGAGACCCATTTAAGGGCCGCCCCCCTCCGCGATGGTTAAGCGGTGGATCAACAGTGCATGATCTACAGTATCAAAGGTTGCCATGAGATCTAATAACACAAGCAGTGCTGATCCTCCTTGGTCCAATTGGCAGCGCAACTGGTCTGTGATGGAGACCAGCACAGTCTCCGTCCCATGCCCCGAACGGAAGCCGGACTGGAAGGGATCTAGGCCGGCTATGTCATCTAAGAACTGCTGCAGCTGTCCCGCTACTGCCCTCTCAATTGCCCAGAAACGATAGGTTCGAAACCGGGCGATAACTGGAGGGAGCCGATCGGTCTAAGTTCGGCTTCTTCAGTAGCGGACTCACCATCGCCTCTTTCAATTCCTCTGGGAAGGCCCCTTGCTCAAGGGAGCAACTGACCATGTTCGTCAGAGGGCCTCATAACCTCTCCCAGCAAGATCTAATTAGCCAGGAGGGGCACGGGTTGAGAGAGCAAGTAGTTGGTCTAGCATGGAACTATGAAAGCGTGCACATGGAACGGCTACTGGAAAAATGGGCGCTGGTGATATGTTTTTAATGTTATTTTGTATGGATTTTTAGAATGTTGTGTTAAATGTTTTTAATGGCATTTTATGACTATTGTGGCCTCAAGTTTCTGCCAATTTGTACGCCACCTTGAGTCGCCTTTGGGCTGAGAAAAGTGGGATAGAAATACCAGAAATAAACGAAATAAACGAAATAAATGAAGAGGAAGCCGTCCTTCTTTTAAGGCGCTTCCCTGCCGCCTTTGCCCCTCGGCCCTGCTGTTTGTATGTAATTAATTTTGCATGCCGGTAGGTAGCAGTGGTGAGCAGACGCCACAACAGAAAGCTGCCAGTCAGTGATGATAATTTATTATTCATTTCTGTTATAGGTGGGGTGTGCAGACAGTTACAGTAATAATTACTAAGACCAGAGTGTTTCCTAGGCAACGGGCTCTTTCCCCCCCTCATTCATGCTGTTGCGGAGAGTATGCCTGTAAAGCATGACATTGCTGTATTCTGAGGTTTGTTGCCCTCCTGCTGTTCCAGGTTTGAGGTTAGTTACAGCATCATAAGGAGCTCTCAAGCATAAAGAGCTCAGGCTGGGATTAAAGCCCAGAGAGAATGCTATCACCCGGTCTCTTCCTCTCCTGTTTCACTTTTAAGTAACAAGGTTATAAAAATGCAAATGCCATTTCTAGGTGGTTCATAACTAATATTGGTAAGGATTCCTTTAAGTTGGCAAACATCTCCCTCCCTCTTCTTTTGTTGTTTCCAGGGGTTTTTGTGTTTTGTTTTAGAGAGGGAGGGGTGGAGAGAGGCACAAAGCCATGTTCATTTTCGAAAATCAAAATTGCAAACAACGTCTCCTCCCCACTTGCCCCCCCTTCCATAACTAGTGGGTTGATCAAGCTGAAATGTTTAGCATTATAAATCAATGGGGAACTGCTCTGTGGAGCTAATTGTCAATGGCATGTTCTTGTTGTTTATCCAGCCTTTTATGATAATGGTTCTTAAAGACTAAAGTAACACATTTCCTGCCAGCGGGAATAGGGTTCCAGCCCTGGATTGCAAGAAGACGGCGATAGAAGCTGTTATAGGAAATCTATCAATGAATTGCATTATGCTTTATTATTTGGGCCTCTCTGTTTGTGTCTGTGGGGGGAAAAGACAGAGAAAGATTTTTCCCAGCATCTTAGGATGATTAAAAAATAAAGTAGAGCAGTGTTTCTCAACCTGGGGGTCGAGACCCCTGGGGGTTGCAAGGGGGTGTCAGAGGGTCACCGAAGACCATAAAAAGACAGTATTTTTGTTGGTCATGGAGGATCTGTGTGGGAAGTTTGGTTCAGAGAATGCTATTTGATTGTAGGTGAACTAGAAATCCCAGCAACTATTATTAACTTCAAACTTCCTATACCGCCACTCCCCATTCCTATACCGCCACTCCCCACGGTTTACAGCTTGAACATAAAATACAAGGTGCACAAACAAAACAGTACAACACAAGAGGTAGGTACTACATCTAAGATAGGGGAGGAGAGACCAGAGCTCATGACCAGCAGGGGTCCATGAGCCCTCCAAGGTCTAGCCAGCAGTGGCTCGACCATCGAACGAGGGGAGCCTAGGAGGGTCCCACAGGTCCAACAATGTCCTTAGAGATCCCAAGTCCGTTGGGGGACGGTCCCCACAAGCCTGTGGGGCCGCTCTCCCCCTTACCAAGATACCAGAGTTCCTGGGTTGGGGGTTCACCAGTGGAGGCACTCTGCGTCTAAAGTTGGCATTCCAGAAGGTCCTGGCAGGGAACCTACTGGAAGCATCAGTGCCAGTCCTTCCGGGCCTCCTCCTCCTGGTTCCAAGGGCTCTGGGAGTCCCCTCTGCGGAGAACTCTGGAGAGTCCTGGATCGAGGGGACTTCTGAGGCCCAGCCCCCTCCGATAGGGGTCGTCTCTTCATCGGCGGGGTGGTGGGAGGCTCAGCTCTGGGGGCTCGGACTTCATGAGAAGGAGCTACTCGCGCTTCGAGCGCAGTCCTGCTCTTCCGCCTCCGACGGCGTCGTCTCCTCTTCCGGGGAGCTTGTTGCTTCGGGGGCGGGTCCATACTGGAGGCCCGGTCCTCCAAGGGAGGGACTTCTGGTGGGTGGCAGCATTCGGGTCCAGTTCCTCTTCTGGGTCCAGGCGCATGGTCCTCATTGGAGGCAGGGTCCTCCAAGGGCGGGACTTCCAGTAGGTGACTGGATCCGGGTCTTGCTTCCTCACCAGGCCCAGGCACATGGCACAGGAGGGCGTCCTCAAGGCCAGCTGCCATGCTGGGCCGCTCCAGCTGGCTCCCCCAACTTCTCGCGGCGCGGCGTCGGCGGGCGCGAGGGTTCCGGGGAAGGGCCAGGACAGCCGAGATGTCCAGATCAGCCACCGATGGATCAGCCAGCGTCAGTGGACCATCCAAGCTCATCCGACGATCCCGAACCATGCCCTCAGCCGGAGGTGGGCAACGGGTTTCTGGTCGGTGGGTTGGTTGGTCAGGGAGTTGTTCCAGGACCGTTGTAGTAAATGGCCCCCCAGATGTATCAGCCATCCTCGGAGGGTTTTCGCCAGTGGTGGGTGATCCGCCTTCGGGGCTGGGGACTCGACTCTCTTGGTCTGGTCTCGGGCTCTCAGTGGGAAAGTCCCACGAGTTGTCCCAGGCAAAGTCAGTGTCTGGAGGAAGTTCTTGTTGGAGCCCCTGTTGGGGTCTGGCCAGGTAGCTAGGGTTGCTGAGGTTGTAGTCCGGGAGTGGAACCTGGGGGACATGGGGGCATGGCATGCCCACGCTCTCTAGCACGCTCTCAACTACAACTCCCAGATGACAAAGTCTATTTTTCCCAAGCTCCACCAGCATTCAAATTTGGGCATATTGAGGATTTGTGCCAAGTTTGGTCCATCCCCAGTGCTCTCTGGATGTAGGTCAACTACAACTCCAAAACCAAGGTCAATGTCCACTAAACCCTTCCAGTATTTTCTGTTGGTCATGGGAGTTCTATGTGCCAAGTTTGGCTCAATTCCATCGTTGGTGGAGTTCAGAATGCTCTTTGATAGTAGGTGAACTATAAATCCCAGCAACTACAACTCCCAAATGACAAAATCAATCCCTCTCTCAACCCTACCAGTATTCAAATTTGGGCATATCAGGTATACATCCTGCAAATCAGATATTTATTATCCAACATTTTCACTTATCCAATGTTCTGCCGGCCTGTATGTTGGATAAGCGAGGCTCTACTGTAGTCCTTTCTGCTGTGTCAAGTAGAGAGAATCCACCCTCCAGTCTACATTGGTGGGGGATTTTGATCTCTTCCATTTGGAAAGAAAGGGCACCAAAGCAAACTTCAGCTTCTGCAGAAAGATTATACCATGTTGGTCCATGGCCAGAGCCTCCTGCCATGAGATGAAGTATCCATTTCCTGGGAAGGTCTCAAGATATATGATTATTGCATTTAGATCTCTTCAAAAGGTTAATGGTAGCAAGGGCTGTGTGGGATAAATGTTGCTCTGTCTTTAGCTCTCGCTGCATTATATCCTTACAGCCTTTGCTGTTTAAGAACATGGCTCCAAAGAGTTTGTATGGTGGGTGCGCTTGTATGCAATTAAGGCATTTCAGGGTGAAAAGGCATCTTTAAATCATCACCAGACTTCTTGATCCTTTCTGACCAGACCAACCATATAGCTCACTAGAGTGTTGTCGCTTCTTCAGTCTACGTTATTATTAATTCTCTTGTACAAGTGCATGGAATTTACACTAAATCAAGGCAATGGTTTGCTCAGTTTTCCTATATAGCATCAGAACCCTTTTAAAAATAGCATTACTATCTCTCGTTGGGTTTGGTTGGTTTGAAGACATTTCATTATTTATTTATTTATTTATTTTGATTTATATACCACCCTTCCCAAAAGGCTCAGGGTTGTTCACAGCAACAGACAACACAATCACAACATACTTAAAAACATAATAATAACAGATTAAGACCAGAGTAGAAATTAACAAAACTTTATTACGGTCACTGACCAGCACAAAGCGAGCACAAGCACCCTAAGAGGGGAAGGACAACTCCCCAGTAAACAGTTATTTAAAATTAGATTAGAAATCAGTATTAAAAATATATTTTAAAAGACAGGATATTGTAACAGGTATGGAACCGAAGGGGGAGGGGAGTGGTTGATGAGAGAGGTCGAAAACAGTGGTGGGGGGCACTAAAGGGGAAGGGAGGGGCACACTGCGAGTCTAGTAGCATTTCAGCTGTAACATGATGCTCTAACTGCATTCCCAGCAGGGCGCTGCCTAACGGTAGAGTCCGAAAGTAGCAGGGTGGAATAATATTTTTCACTGCACCCCGGATATTTTGAAAGCCATGGTCTAATGAGATTTGATCTAAGATCTCTGTAGAACATGCATCGAAGAAGCACGTGCTCAGTTGTTTCCACATGACCAGACTCACAGGGGCATAGTCTCTGCTTGAAGGGGGTCTTCTGATACCTCCCCTCCAATAGAGCCGATGGGAGGGCATGGCATCTTGCCAGGGTAAAAGCCCTTCAGTGTTTGGGCACCTCCAGGTCTGTTAGGTATGCCATGGGGGCAGTGAGGTATCTAGTGGCTTCCCTAACAATGAAGGCTGGGGAACAGGCTAGGTCAGATTGGCGCTCTATGTCCAGAGTAGAAATTACAGCCTTAGAGATTGAACGCCTGTCAGAACAGGTTGGTCTTACAGGCCCTCCGAAAGGCCTGTAGATCTGTTATTGCTCGTGCCTCCTCCGGGAGAGCGTTCCAAAGGGTAGGCGCTACTACAGAAAAAGTACGCTGCCGCGTCGATGACAAGTGGCAGATCTTAACTTCCAGTAGGTTTTGATCCATGGACCGTAGTGGTCTCTGGGGAATGTGCAGGGAAAGGCGGTCCTTCAGGTACACTGGCCCCAGACCATGCAAGGCCTTAAAGGTTAGCACCAGCACTTTGAAGGCAATCCGGTACTCGATGGGGAGCCAGTGCGACTGCTGTAGGACTGGTGTGATGTGGCACGATACTGTCACTCCAGCCAGCAGTCGAGCCGCAGCATTTTGCACCAGCTTCAGTTTCCGGATTACCGACAAAGGAAGGCCAATGTAAAGGGCGTTACAGTAGTCCAGTCTCAAGATGACCGTGGCCTGGATTACCATGGCTAGGTCGCCACCGGAAAGGTAGGGCACCAGCCGCCTTGCCTGGCACAGGTGGAAAAACGCTGCTCTGCTCACGGTGGAGACCTGAGCCTCCATCGTCAGCAGAGGGTCCAGTTGGATCCCCAGGCTTTTAACCAGAGGTGATGGGCTAACCACCTCACCATCCATTATTGGCAACCGGAGCTTGCCCCCCCCCCCCAGGCGACCCAGCCACAGGACCTCCATCTTCAACGGGTTCACCTTCAACCTGCTGGCCCGTAGCCACCCAGTCACGGCTTCAAGGCACTGGTGGAAATAATCAGGTACAGAGTCTGGCCGGCCTTCCATCCTCAGCACCAGCTAATAATTTTTGAGAGCACAGATTGGTTGACATGCTGTTGGTGACATCTGTGCCCCTCATTGCACAATGGGGCCCATTCTTGAACAAGTGTGACACAAAGTAGATGCAGGTATTTCACCTTGCTAGTATGGTGTACTTGTGCCAGCAAATACTTGCACTGCCTTTTGGTGGTGTAGAATTGCAACCGTAGATTCAAATAACCATGAGTCATGGAGCAGATGAAGGTAATAGAACCTGATGTCTACAAAAGTTGGTACATCACTGGTTATTCTGCCTAACCAGACAGAAATAAAAAGTGGCCCTCCAAAGCCGACTGTCTTCCCTTCTAGCAGAAGGAAAAATTAAACATGAGGCTATTTACACAGTTAAGCATTGCATGAAATGGTTTTTTTTATTTTAAAAAACCCCATTATTAAATATGCCATCTGCACTCAGGGAAAAGCTTCCAGTTTTTGCCATTGGAAGCTTTCCCTCTCCCAAATATGATCCTTACCAAATCTCATGAATCTGCTGGCATCATTCAGTTCTCCAGGCCACCTTTTGAGGGATAATGTCTTCCTCTTCTATTTCACAGACATCTGCAGGAAATAAAGTACAAGTCAAGGGACATAGAACTATGCATACTGACCATCATCTATGGTGCTGCCCACCATTAGCTCCACTGACTTTCTGCGGGTGGACAACCCTTCATTGGGAAAGGGCTTCCTGCCCCTATTTTAGACAACAACAATTTTGCCAATGAAGCAATTCAGAAAAAAGGAAGATTGAAAGGACATATTGTGCTCCATGAAGACCCTCACTGTTTACTCCTAGTAACCATTTTTAGTTAGAGGGATTAATATTTTATGTACAGTTTCTGGAGGGTCAGTCTAGACAGCCTCTTTGCATTTGAAGCACTCCTTTTATTCTTTTAGCATTCTCCCATTTGGCCACTAAGTGTATGTGTGTAATAGCGGCACACTTAAAACAATGGAGCATCGTGATTTTTCCATACATAGGCTTTTGGTCACAGACTCCAGATCACAGCTTAAATCTGACATATGGTCAGGGGCGGTCTAAGGTAATTTTAAATGGTAGGCGAACATTATTTTGGTGCCCCCCCCCAAAAAAAACATTATTTTGCCGCCCCATGTAAAACAAATATACAATTATAATATCACAATACCATTAGTAGTATTATATTGTATCAATGTATATACAATATATTATACCATACTCATACTATATTATATCATAATTATATTATACTACATTACAATATAATTATATTATAATATATTGACATTATAATATAATATAACATTCTATTATATTATTATTATAAAATAATAAAATTATTTATTTAAATAAAATTATCCTCTACTAAATATTTTCATTACTCCTATAAAACTCAAATAACCCAAAATAAAGTAAAATAAAATATTATATATTACTATTTTGTACAATACCACTATACTGCAATATTGTTTGTAATATTACATGTAATATAAAATATATCATCATTCTATTGTTATATTGTATTTGTATTATATTGTATGACAATATTAAGCAGAACTGTATAATAATCAACAAGAAATGCAATGTAAATGCATCAAAATCAGAATATATTACCTACCACCCGACTCATAATTCATAGGAGTCTCCCATAAGTCCAAAATTAGGATCCCAATGTAAATGTAAATAGAAAAACAGCCAAAATGTTCAAATGAGATCGAATACAGGTAGCACGGCCTGGGCAAACTTGGGCCCGCCCTCCCTCCTTCTAAGTGTTTTGGCCTCCAACTCCCACAACTCCTCATACCCTCAGGCCCCTCAGGTCTAGACAGAAATAGAGCCGAAGAAAGGAAGGAGAGAAGAGGTCACAGAGGAGGAGGAGGAAAGCCCTTCATTCATTCCTTCACTTACACTTCCTTCACTGATTCTTTTCTCCTTCCCTGCAAACGCGCGCGCGCGGCGGAGACAAAGGGAGAGGGGAAGCACTCCCTGCCTGCCCGATAGGGAGTGCTTTGCTTACAGGCTTCTGTGCAAGGGAGCTACTGGGCATGCGCGGAGGTTTTCGAGCATGTGCAGTTGCTCCTGCGCTCAACTTCAGCTCCAGAGCAACTGTGCCTGCGTGAAAACCTCCGCGCATGCCCAGAAGCGGTGTCGGAGTGCACAAGGCCGGGGTCAAAAAGCAGGCAGCTGCAGCACTGTCTGAGGAACATCGGCAGGGCCAGGATGGCGCCCCATGCGGCCAGGATGGCGCCCCCTTCCCAGATGGCACCCTAGGCGGCCGCCTACTTGGCCTATCTTGTAGGACCGCCCCTGCATACGGTCCACCTTACAGGCACTGGGTCTGGTGGTTTTTGTTTTTGTTTTCATGTTAGGAGTGACTTGAGAAACTGCAAGTCACTTCTGGTGTGAGAGAATTGGCCATCTGCAAGGATGTTGCCCAGGGGACACCCGGATGTTTTGATGTTTTACCATTCTTGTGTGAAGCTTCTCTCATGTCCTTGCATTGAGAGCTGGAACTGACAGAGGGAACTCATCTGTGCTCTCCCTGGATTCGAACCTATGATCTGTCAGTCTTTAGTCCTGCTGGCACAAGGGTTTAATCCATTGCACCACTGGTGGTCTGGTGGTGAACATGGAAAAGTCCCATTTGACTCCAAAACAGAAAATCCAAGTTCTAGACTCTCGTGAGCCTACTTGCTGGAAGATCGCTTCTGTAATATCCAATCAGCTATCTTCAAATACTGTGCAAAAGGGTACGCTTCAGTGTGGCACATTCAATCAATCCTAGGCCATATGGCCTCAACTACGGCTGTCACAAACTTTGCAAGGCTGAGACTGTGACCACCTCATAACTGGGTTGTTGTAGGTTTTTCGGGATATGTGGCCATGTTCTAAAAACTGTTTTTTGAGATCCTTTGACCCCTTCACCGACAACTAGTGCATCTGACCATGACCCCCAGCCTCAGTCCTACAAATGCTGGAATGGTAGACAAAATGAGACATTTTTCTTTTGGAAATGCCCTTCCAGCCACCGATCATTGCCTTGCGAACTAACAGATGCTTCCCTCCAGGAGTGGGGAGGTAATGTGAATGACCTCACGATCAACATCAAATGGTCAATAATGCAACAGCACCACCACATCAACTTCCTGGAGTTGTTAGCAGTGGAAAAATCCCTTCACATGTGCAAGTGCTTTGTCAAAGGGCAGACAATGCAACTGATAACACAAATTCTACATAAACAAACAGGGAGGAACTCACTCCCGAAGTCTTCTCTGCCTGTGTATTTGGGATTTATGCATTCCCAGGAATATACAATGTGCTAGCAGACACTTTAAGCAGGGCAACTTTAACCAGCCATGGGTAGAAGTTTCACTGCAAGGAATTCCACCTCATTGTCTGTCACAGGTCATTTAGCAATAGACATATTTGTGTCACCAGAGAACAACCGATGTGAAAAATTCTGTGCCAGACTATGCCCATATGCCATCCTGGGGTGTCTGAGGGATGTCTTCTGATACACATGGTTGGGAGGCCTATTGTATGCCTCCCCGATACCTCTAGTGAGCAGAGTGAGGCCAGCAAGACAACACAGAGCATATTGTAATAATGTACTGGTGGCCTCACCAGCCTTGGTTTGTGCTCCTACGGCAAGCGGCCAGTGGTGAATACCTTTGGTTGAGACTCAACCCAGATTTCCTCACCACTCAGCATTGTCCGGTCAAGCATCTGGACCTACAAGCCCTTCGTCTCACGGCTTGGAGGTTCAGACCTCGAAATTCTTCTCCACACCAGTAAGAGAAATTCCTCAGGCAGCTCAGAAGGACTCAAGTAAAAGAGCATATAAATACATGTGGTCTAGGTTCCTAAAGTTTTTAGAACCAAAAGGACTGGACTTCAGCTCCTGCAGCTCAAATTCTCAAATTCTTGCTCGATCTCTCCAGGTCGGGTTTAAAAACTTGCACCCTCCAGTGACATCTCCACCAGCCTGAAGCTCGGAGTTGGTTCTCGCAGCTCTCAAAACCACCATTTGAACTGATGTCTGTCTTCATGAGCTGTCTTCACATTTCATTCAGGCAACCCTAGTCCCAATACTTTTAAGGCTGCAAATGTTGGCACAAGCATGTTGAATTTAGACCAGAAGCATATTGGCAGCCACTGCTGCTTCTTAAGACCAGTGCGTATCACTGCAAATCTTGTTTGAGCAGGTGTCCCCTCCCCAAAATCTCCTAGAGAATTTAATGTGGCCCCTTAGTTGTCACCAGTTGCCTGCCACTACTCTAGCAAGTCTTCTCAAAGTCTAGGCCAGGGGTGCTCACACTTTTTCAGCATGGGAGCTACTGATTTAAAAACCAAGTCCCAAAGATCACCTGCCCAGAAATGTAAAACGTATAACTATTTTCTTATTTATTTATTTATATTTATTATTCATTTTTATGTACTCTTCCTTCTAGCAGGCTCAGGGCAGTTTACATAAAATGAAGTTATGAAACATCAACATTTCAATTTAAAAACAACAATATAAAACAGAGCATAAAAATACATCCAACCACCCCATTTCTCCCACAATGCCATATTACCACACATATTATCAGCCAGAAAGTAAGAAGAGAGGCTTTTGAACTGCAAGGGCATTTAATACTCAGCAAGGTAAACAAAGGAAAAATACATCTAACCACCCCATTTCTCCCACATTTCCATATTCCCCAACATATATTTCTCAAGGAACAAAGCAAGCAGAGAGGCTTTGGAGCTAAAAGGCCATTTTTAAACATTAAAAATAAACAAAGAGACATGCCACAGAACAATCAAGCACCCACCCCCAAGTAAAAAGACCGACCTTTGAGATGTGGTAAGGAAATGGCCCCAAAGCGTCCTTCTTTTCCTCCTCCGTCCTGTCTCAGTTTCCACGCTGCCAGCATGCGTGCTGCCTCAAGAGCTCACGAGACGTCCAAGAGGCAGAATGGGCGCTTCTGCGCATGCGCACGGGGCCAGCCATGCATCGCATCATCCAGACCTGCCCTCTTTGGTCTCCTACGACTCTGAGTGGCTGGAGAAGGACGGAGGGAGGAGGAGAATCAAAAGAGGGGCCCATTCTGCCTCTTGGACTCTGGAGCTTTTGGAGGCGGCGCGGGAGCAGGGAGCGGGGAGGAGCAACGACGGAGGACTTCTTTGCAGCGTGCAGGGGCGGGTGAAGAGGACCAACAGCAAAAAACCTGGTCAGGGGCTTGAAGATCACCAGGATGAGGCCCGAAGATCACCCTGGTGATCCCGATCACCATTCTGAGCACCCCTGGTCTAGGCCATTTCCCCATTTCCCTCCTAATCCTGACGTTCTCAAATTCCTTTTGGCCATTTCTCCCTTTTCTCCTAATCCTGAAGTTCTCAAGGTCTTCTTGACAATTCCTCCTCTCCCTCCAAGCCCCAAAGTTCTTATTGTCTTCTCGACCATTTCCTCCTCTCCCTCCTAATCCCAAAGTTCTCAAAGTCTTCTTGGTCATTTCCTTCTCTTCCTCCTAATCTTGAAGTTCTCAAAGTCTTCTTGGTCATTTCCTCCTCTCCTTCCCAATCCCGAAATTCTCAAAGTCTTATTGGCCATTTCCTTCTCTTCTCTTCCTCCTAATCTTGACGTTCTCAAAGTTGTCTCAGCCATTTCCTCTTCCCTCTTCTAATCCTGAAATTCTCAAAAGTCTTCTTGGCTGTTTCCTTCCCTGCCCCTCACTTCTCAAAGTGCTAGATGGATTGGCAGTCAAGACAGTTTACAGTAATTTAAAATGAGATGTACTTAAAATCTCATTTTACAAGAGTTAAAAGGAATTAATTCTGCCAAGGCCTTAGGGGTGTCATAAGTCAGAAGTGACTTGAAGGCACACAACAACATATTATTTAAAAACCATGGTTTTAAAAAGTCAAAATCCATAATAATTACTTATCAAAGAAAAGAGATACAGCAAACCACTACACAAACATCACTACTGCTTAAGATAAATATCAAAGGCCTGCTTGAACAAAAAGACCTTCATCTGCCACTAGACAGAGAGCAGTGAGGAGGCCAACTCGTTTTCCATGGGAGGGAGCTCCACTAATGCATGGGAAATAATACATTCTGCTCCTCTCTTTTTTGTAACAGCGTCTCAGCACAGATTTATTTATTTCATATGTATTATAATTTCCATCTTCAGAGGCATTCACATGTTTTGATAGAGTCTGTTACAACATAAGGTCCAGCATATTGGCCACAAAGCAGCAAAAATGATCATTTACCTTGAAAATAATCTCCATAAGCTTTATGCCGTATCAAAAGTGAGTATTCAAACTGTTCTCATTAAATGAATTTGTTGGAAGAATTTCTGACAAAGACTCTTGCAACATTTAACCAAAAGTTTTTGTTTATTTTCTTCCTCCTCTCTCTCTCTCTCTCTCTCTCTCTCTCTCTCTCCCTACATGTAAAATAAGATGCATACAGCTGATTGGTTGGGCAAGGCCCGGGGAGCAGGCTGACCCTGGGACTTTTGGTTACTGTTACATTTTTGTTCAAGCTTGAGCTATGCATGTGCCCAGAAAGAGAGAAGGGAGAAGCAAAGAGAGACAGAGTTTGGAGTATGCTCTCGCTTCATGAGCTGCTGAAGGAGTTTATCCACATGGACAAAGAAAGACTATTTTAGATCTCTCATAAAAGGACATTAGGTAAGTTGGTGCAACCAATCATGTTGTACATATGTTGTTCCAGATTTACAAAGAGTAAACTACTTATTCTTTATTGTTCATCTGCGTGCCATATTTTCTTTCTTTGGCAAGGCAATGTGTGGGCTGATCAAATGTGAACAGGTTACTCGTTCCCATGGGAGTTACCATCAAGTATTAAAAAAACCCAAATAAAAACAAGAAACTTTGCATAGGTTATGGTCATTGCTGTTGGTACCTGGCTTAGTCAAACTGTTGTAAAATATAGTTAGTCTGCCATATCCATGGATTCTGCATCCATGGATTGAACCATCCACAGCATTTAAAAAAAATCTCCAAAAGCAAACCTTGATTTTACAATTCGAGGAACATCAGTTTATAAATAAATAAATAAACTTTATTTATAACCCACCACCATCTCCCAGAATGACTCAGGGCGGCTTACAAAGCACTCAAAAGTGGAACAATTGCAGAAACAATAACATAAAACTATTACTATGTCATTATATACAGTCGAGTATCCACACATTTTGGTATCCGAGAGGTCCTGGGACCAAACTTCACATTACTCACTGTCCTGTTTAAAGTGCCAGGGCTACCTGACTCTGACATAAAGTATCCTTGCCCATCCTGGCACTTTAAACAGGACCGTAACAGTAATGCAAATTTAAGAGGCTGTGTTTGGACTATTTAGTTCTATATTTCCATAGGCCTCCACACTTGTGTATTGTTGCGTAAATAATTGCGCTGAACTATTGTGTTGAACTATATATTGTGTTGAACTCAAAATGTGTTGAACTTGAATGAATTATAGATAACTCACTGCTTTTCTAGCCATTCCCTTGTGTTGTTGTGATAGCTCTAGTAGTGTGTAGTAGATATTGTTGTGTTGCTTTAAAATCAACACTCCCCCCAACCCCACCTTTATTCAAATTTGGGCATATCGGGTATTTCTGCCAAATTTGATACAGTGAATAAAAATACATCCTGCATATAATATATTTATTTACATTATGATTCACAGCAGTAGTAACATTACAGATATGAAGTAGCAACAAAAATAATTTTATGTTTGGGGGTCACCACAACATGAAGAACTGTATTAAGGGGTCGCGGCATAAGGAAGGTTGAGAAACACTGCTTTACTTTCCCGGCAAGAAAGCTGCTTTGGTGTCATACAACTTCATTTGCTGTAGAGAGGAAGAAAAGACATGAAGACATATCAAGAACTGATAGGATTGGCTTAACATTCACTGATCAGTTTAAAAACCAAGATTTCTCCAGTATCTTCCAGACTGTTATCCTTGTATCTCAAATCCCCATTTTTTCTTCCTCTCTTTTCTGCTTTGAGCAGAAATGTTGCCATATGATAATAAGAGCCTGCTATACATCTTCCCACCCCAATTCCAAATCCCTTCCTCCCCCCCCTCTTTTTGGCTAAAGGATTACGCTGCACCCTAGACAAAGGAAATATTTAAACTGTTAAATCTGAACAAAGATACAGTCTGCATATGACTTCTCTGAAGCCCTATAAAAATTCTTTAAAATTGCCTATTCACTCAAATTTACTGAGTGTAGCAAAAATGTCAAAGGCATAAAGTCAGAGAAGATTGAATAAAATAATGCAGAAAGACAGATTAGTCATGCACAGACCCACACAGCCTTTCACGGCACACAATACCACTTTTTATTACCGCTCTAACTTTACAAAGGCTATGCTCAATACATAGAGGATGATACATGGTCAGTCATGTAATCTGCCTTTGATTCGGAGACTCATTTATCTGGGCCCCTTTCACAAAGACATTGATGAGAGATTTCACTGTTTCCACAGCATTGTTTTATTTATCATATATAATGGGGTTTTTTGAAGGGGGGGGGAAATGAAGGGAGGGAGAAGAGTGGGGAGGAGGAATTATGTCACAGATCCCCAAATAAAGGAATTGAACACAAGAGGCTTCTTAATACAGTCCTTTCTTTTTTTAAAGTTGGTGATATACATACATTGCCTGTTAGCTGGGGCCGGCTCTGTTGTTAAGCGGGGTGAGCAGTCTTGCTTCAGGTGGAGCCATTATAACCAGAAATCTATGGAAATCAATGGGAGAGGAGAGTTCAAGGTGGGAGGAATCACCACTCCTAATAATTTCTGGGTTCCTGCATAGAAAAATAAATATGTGCATATATAATTTTCAAAGTCTACCATACTCTGCAACTTTTAAACAATGTCTGTATCCTCCTACTCTCCAAATTGTCCCCTCCCCCTTGCTCCCTTTCATGCCAGTGGGAAGAGAAATATTTGCATCCTTACTTGCTTTACTTAGGCCAGCGTTTCTCAACTAGGGGACAGGACCCCTGGGTGGGGTGTCGTGAGGAGGTGTCAGAAGGGTCACCAAAGACCATCAAAAAACACAGTATTTTCTGTTGGTCATGGGGGGGGGGGTGTGGGAAGTATGGCCAAATTCTATCGTTAGTGGGGTTCAGAACGCCCTTTGATTGTAGGTGAACTATAAATCCCAGCAACCACAACTCCCAAATGTCAAGGTCTCCAAACCCCACCAGTGTCCACATTTGGGCATATGGAATTTTTGTGCCAAGTTTGGTCCAGATCCATCATTGCTTGAGTCCACAGTGCTCTCTGGATATAGGTGAACTAAAACTCCACAACTCAAGGTCAATGCCCACCAAACCCTTTCAGAATTTTCTGTTAGTCATGGGAGGTCTGTGTGCCAAGTTTGGTTCAATTCCATTATTGGTGGAATTCAGAATGCTCTTTGGTTGTAGGTTAACTATAAATCCCAGCAACTCCAACTCCCAAATGACGCAATCAATCTCCCCCAACCCCACCATTATTCAAATCTGGGCGAATCAGGTATTTGTGCCAAATTTGGTCCAGTGAATGAAAATACATCCTGCATATCAGATATATACATTACGCTTCATAACAGTAGCAAAATGACAGTTATGAAGTAGCAATGAATTTTATGGTTGGGGTGGTGGCATTAGGAAGGTTGAGAACCACTGACTTAGGCAATCCCTCGTAACCTGAGGATGATGGTCCTCCAAGTGTAGTGTCTTGGTGGTGGGTCCGTAGGTGGCTGTAGAGACCTATTCTTGATTTGCACGTTCTTCCACAGTGAGGACATTGATTTCCAGGAGGACAGTGGCCCTAGTCAGGGTTGGCTTGATGCACCTTCCTCTTGGAATGTTTCTTCCTTTTGCCCTCCATTCGTGCCTCTTCGTATTCTGCAGCACTGCTGGTCACAGCTGACCTCCAGTCAGAGTGCTCAAGGGCCAGGGCTTCCCAGTTCTCTGTGCCTAAGCCACAATTTTTAAGGTTGGCTTTAAGCTCATCTTTAAATCTCTTTTCCTGTTCACCAACATAACATTTTCCATTCTTGAGTAGTGAGTGTAGTAACTGCTTTGAGAGACATTGATCGGGCATTCGGACAACATGGCCAGTCCAGCAGAGTTGATGACATAGGAGCATTGCTTCACTGCTGACTGTCTTTGTTTCTTCCAGCATGCTGACATTTGTCTGCCTGTTTTACAGGATTTTTCAGAGGCAACACTGATGGAATCGTTCCAGGAGTTGAGTGTGACGTCTGTAGATGATCCATGGGTCCCAGCCCTACTTACCTTTCCAAGGAATGAAGTTGCTTTAGATAAGCAAAGATTTGGGGTTCTCCTCCAGTCTTTACCAGACACATATGCCCTTGAAGGCCTATGGAGCACCAGTGATACTGAGCTTTTCTTTTTATGGACTATAACTCCCCAAACTTCCCAAATCCTGAGAACTGGAATCCAAAAACATAGCTTCTCCAAGTTCTAGTCTCCATTGCTGGCAAAAGGAGAACCATAAGAGTGGATTTTCCTCTTCAGCCAAGGCATGGTGACAATCCCCTAGTGACCATAGGATTACGCCCCCAAGTGACAGCACATGATCAATTATTTAGTTTGTTAATTATGGCATCCCCCCCCCCCCACACACACACACACTCTGGGAGTGGCAATACTATATGGATCACCTGTTTTAGCACTACAAAGTCTCAAGAATATCTACTCTGATTGTTTCCCTTTCCTTCCATCAGCCTGGCTTTTTGAACCCAAAAGAAGTTCAATGCTATTACGTGGGGAAAGCACAATTTTCTACTTTGTTTACAACCCACTTTTGCTCTTTCTTTCTTTTTTAAATATAGAGCTGTCTGGAAATTACTTCTTTCCCTCCTCTGCTCTCTGCGCCATGTTTTAAATTTGAGCAATATTTTAATTATTTTTAGAGCGGTGTATTTATTATTTATGCATTCACAAAAGAAAAGCGACTATTTGTCAGTCACAGTTTTGTATCTTGAAAATTTAATAAAGAGCAGCCCTTAAGATAGAATTTCTGAGCCTGCCAAGATTGACAAAAGCCAGCTAATGCAGAAATGTCAACAGCAAACCTCATCGGCTACTCTTTGTGATGCCTCGCAATCAAGGGAAAGCTGAGGCTGCGAGTAAACAAAACAAGGCAACAAACGTATAGCGATGGGTGTGTATGTGCAGCCAAGGGAATCTATTACGGAGAGGAGAGCAACACCATCTCTGCTTCTGAGCAGGGAGGGAAAAGGGTGTGTCGTAAAAGGGAACACTTTTCCTTTGAAACATACACAGTTCCCTTGCATATAGAAAGGTAGCGTGCCAAGAAGAGCCTTATGGTGAAATGCTTGTCTCTGATAGTTACGTTTTCTTGGTTATTGTTGGATGGAGATGCTCTTATATTGGAGACACATTGGGTTTTGCTATAACACTTCAGACTGAAGGTACGAACACATGTGTCTCCAATATAAGAGCATCTCCACAACTATTAGATAAAGGCTGGTCTCTGATAGTTATATATTGGAGTGCCACCAATATGCAGATAATATTGCAGCTTTTACGGCTGGAGCCTGGAGTCAGCTCAATACCAGACAATTTCACCGTATGTCTTGAGGCTGTATTGAGATGGCTGTGTGCCAGTAGGTTGAAGGTGAATCCTACTAAGACTAAGATTTTGTGGCCTGGCCACCCGCCTGGAGTAATGCCCTCCCTGCCCAATTTCGATGGTGCCCCCCTTCATCCATCTTCCACTGTTAAGAGCTTGGGTGTCATCCTGAATTCACAGTTGACTATGGAGGCCCAGATCGCTAATGTTAGTAAGGAGGCCTTTTTCCATCTCTGGCAGGCAAGACAGCTGGCACCTTACCTTTCAGAGGAAGCCTTGGCTACAATCATCCATGCGACAGTAACATCTAGACTGGATTATTGTAATGCCTTGTATGTTGGCCTTCCCCTGTCGACTACTCGGAGGATCCGCATTATTCAGAATGTGGCTGCCAGGCTACTTGCAAAAACATCTTTGAGATGCCACATAACTCTCTGTTACATTTGCACTGGCTTCCAACGGAATTCTGGGCCCTGTTTAAGTTGTTGCTTCTAACCTTTAAGGCGCTTTATGGTCAGGGGCCAGCATATCTCAGAGACCGCCTCTCCCCTCTTCGCCGCCAGTGGTCGCCACAACTCCTCCAGCTAAACTTACTGTATGTTCCAGGCCCCAGGGAAGTACGTCTCGAGAGCACAAGATGTAAGGCCTTCTCCATCTCTGCCCCTGTCTTGTGGAACTCCTTGCCTCCCCACTTGAGGGCCATGCGTGACTTGCGACCCTTTGCTCAGGCACTCAAGACCTGGCTTTTTAGCAGAGCTTTTAATGTTTAATGCAGTCTATTTGGTATTGTGTATTTTAAATGCAATTGTTTTATGTAAATCGCCTGGAGCATTTTAATGGAGGGTGATTAACAAGTGAGAAACTGATGATGATGATTTTTTTGTTGTTGTTGGAAAAGTCCAACAAAAGTCCAACAACAACCAAGAAAACATAACTATCAGAGACAAGCATTTCACATAATGCTCTCCTTGGCATGCTACGTTTCTGTATGCAAGGGAACTGTGTATGTTTCAAAGGAGGGATGTTCAGTTATGAGGTTTTTGACAGTATGAAGTGTTCAACCATGGAAGAAATCGCTTGTGTATAGAAAGGTAGCCTGCCAAGGAGAGCATTATGTGAAATGATTTTCTCTGATAGCTACATTTTCTTGGTTGTTATTGGACTTTTCCAACAACAACCAAAAAAATTTATAACTATCAGAGACAAGCTTTTCTCTGATAAGGTGGGATGACCACTTCTCAGGTGCTATATATTTTGATTTCCTGATTCAGTAGGTGGTCAAGCTAGAACTTTCTGATTGTTATCTGCCTTCAAATTGATTCCAATTAATGGTGACTCTAAGATGAACCTATAATAGGATTTTTTTTGGACAAGATTGGTTGCCACTGCCTTCCTCTGAGGCTGAAAGGGTACAATTTGGCCAAAGTTGCTCATTGGGTTTCCATGGCCAAGATGGACTTCAATCTGTGATCTCCTTGTCCTAGGTCAACATAGAAACCACTGCTTCACACTGGCTCTCAACAAGAGTCACTTTTACTAATTTGTCAGTCTCGTTGTTAGGGAAAAGGTGAGGTGTTGGTGTTGGTGGTGATGACGATGTTTGGAATTTTACAAATCTTTGGCTACATTGCATAAATGCAGCAACGTGCTGCATCTGGACACGGGCAAGAGTGCATCAATGTGCACCAGAACCTTGTGATGTGCCTTGGATACTTCTGATGCACACATGCTCTCTTATTATGTTTTGGCATGCTCTAGTTAGTGTTTAGAGCTTAGCTAGTGTTTAGAACCCCTGGGTTAAACTGCTGAGCTGCTGAATTTGCTGACCGAAAGGTCAGCGATTGGAATCTGGGGATGTTCATATGCAACATTGTAGGTCAACCTAGGAGATAACTTTTTGAAAGTAGATTGCACTACTTTGAAGCATAGCAGAGTCTCCTTCTCCAGAGGATTTTAAATAGAGGTTGAATGGCCATCTGTCGAGTGTGCTTTGATTGTGTGTTCCTGCCTGATAGAATGGCGTTGGACTGGATAGCCTGTGAGGTCTCTTCCAACTCTATGACGTTATGAATGCAGACATTGTGAAACCACTTGGTTTAGTTTTGTATATGCATAAAGCCAATTATTGAGACATAAATTCCAAGCAGAATGCCAGCCAGTATACAATTATTGCTGATAGAAAAGTAAAAATCAACTATGACTGCAGTTCTAAGATGCAGTTTTGCATTTAGAGCTGCCCAAAAGCACACATGCTTCTCCGAATACAAAACCATGTATGTGTGAATGGGCCCCAGCACCCTTATAATCCATATTTCAGCCCTGCTTTACTGCGGCCTTAGAAGTGCTAGAAAAGTATCCTTTGACAAATACGGTAAAGGGGAAATCTTAACCTTGCACTTAACAAAGAGGCCTATGATTTAATAGTGAAAGATTTTGTGGCGAAATGAAATATCTCTTTGTGTTTTTTCCACCCCTCTCTTTCTTTGTAAAGGTAAGAAGGAACAATGCCAATGGAATTTTGATGCCTTTGCTCTGCCCAGGAGACAAACATCTTTGAATAGTCTGTTGTGTTTGGCTTTGACGAGTCAGAGATCTGAATGGGACCATATTTAAAAAGTTGCACTAAAGGAACTGAATAGGAAAAGAAACAGTTTTCTCCCTCGCTCTTCAAGGCGACGGCTAATTAGATGGAAGTCTCCCCTTAATGTTCTCCGGGACTCTGTGTGTCAGTGGCACTCATTCTGTCACTCCCAGGTCTCTCAGCAGGACAAGGAAAAGCTAAAACCAAAACTTTGTTTCAGGAGTGAGTGAGCACAATGGCAAGTCTCTGAAATATGGAAATTACTTCTTAGTTGAAAGGGCTGAGGGAATGAATCTCCCTCCTCATCGTCTGCCTGGCTCTGGAGAGTTTAACATTTTCACTCTGAGAGACCCCAGCAAGATTGTGCAAAGTTTGAGAGCAAGTTACCAATTCGTTTTTGAATGCTTTCACTAAAGACTGGACAGACTGAGATATTTCCCACAGTCTGTGTTCGGCCTGGGGTAGAGGTGGGCAAATAACTTTTTAAAAGTAACTGTTACAATTAAGTTCCAAGCCCCTTGGGTTGTTTGTTGCTATTGCGACTGCAGCTTTAAAAATGAGCCCATTTTCCACAAAGTAACTTGTGTTGTTCCATAGAACGACATGAGGGGTTTTTTAATTGGAAAGCTATTAGCTGTTTTAGTACAAAATACAATCTTATCCCAACAATCTTGGCAAAGACCAGACAGAGCATAAGGCAGCCGCATTGTGAGCCAGTGCTTGAACTCTATTTATTGTCTGCCATTCAGTGAGGTAACGGTCATATAACTATGAAGTAACTAAACATGGGTCACCTATCGCCAACTCCTACGACTCCTCAAACGCTTTCATCAGCTCTGTCTTCGCACAATCCTAAATATACACTGGACTGATTATGTGACTAATGTTGCTGACTTGAGCAAGCAGGGATCACCAGCATTGAGGCCATGCTATTGAGAACACAGATGCCCTGGACAGGGTATGTCTCTAGGATGGAGGACCACCGCCTCCCAAAGATACGACTCTATGGTGAACTCGCCACGGGTCAACGCAAGAGAGGCACCCCCAAAAAGAGATATAAGGACTCCCTGAAACAACATCTCAGGCTCAGCCAGATTGATCACCAACAATGGTCCAGCCTGGCCTCACATCGGGAAGCATGGAGATGCACTATCCACAATGCTGTGGCCTCTGTCGAGAAGACACACGGAATGGGTCTCGAAGAGAAACGACAACGCAGAAAGAACCGCAACTTGGAAACAACATCACCCAAGGAGACTTTCTGCTGTGCTTTCTTTAACCGAACTTGCCTATATCAGAGTGGCCTTTTTAGTCATCAACGCGCTTGTAAAAAGGCCACTCTGGCCCTCTCCCTTGCCCCCACCAATCACGCCTGCGAAGGGGATGGGAGCAATAGCAGGGCCTCTCTAGATGATCGAAGAGATCGCCTGGGTTCGTAGATGGAAATGCGGTCACGAAGGTAGTTTGGCCTAATATGAAACACATAGGATCCCAAATAGAGTAAATAATATTGTCAACAAGAATCAGAGCTCTATTGATAGATGAAATGCAGATCATTTAAATCAAATCTGGAATGCTCTTTTAACCCTACAGGACTGCTTCAACCAGTTTGGATTGCTTTTCCCTTAAGACTAGGAGCAGGGAACAGATACCCCATTCAGTCACTGGGAGACACTACTTCTCATCAACAATAATTTAACCAAAACAGTAATGTCTAGTGGTGAGGAACAGTGGGAGCTGTAGTCTAGTAACACCTGGAGAGTTACAGATCAAACATTCCTAATTTAGGTCAATATAGTTCTGCCTTCCACGTGCATTTCTCTCTTTCTTCCTCTGGATCCCAAATACAACTGTTGTTCAGTCGCTTCTGATTCTTTGTGACCTCATGGACCAGCCCACACTAGAGCTTCCTGTTGGCTGTGGCCACCCCCACCTCCTTCAAGCTCAAGTTAGTCACTTCAAGGATACCATCCATCCATCTTGCCCTTGGTCAGCCCCTCTTCCTTTTTCCTTTCATTTTCCCCAACATTATTATCTTCTTCAAGCTTTCCTGTTTTCTCATTTTGTGGCCAAAGTACTTCATCTTTGCCTCTAATATCCTTCCCTCCAGTGAGCAGTCGGACACTATTTCCTGAAGTATGGACTGGTTTGAGCTTCTTGCAGTCCAGGGCACTCTCAGGAGTTTCCTCCAACACCACAGTCCAAAAGTGCCTATCTTCCTTTGCTCAGCCAACTACAAATACAACTACAGCAGAGAATGCACTCGGGTTCCACTAATTTATATCCTGTGTTCATTTAATCTTCAACACACTTGAGATCCAAAAGGTAACAACAGTTGAAGAACAATGAACTAATCCTGCTTCTTGTTGGGGACCTTAACGTTGTTTCTGTTTTATGTTGTCCCTAAGGACTGAATATGACGACATAGTTTTTATTTTTTTTATTGTTCATTGTTTTATCGCTGTGATGTTTTTAAATATTTGTAATGTAATATTTTTATTCTATTGATAGATGTATTTATATGGCATCGAATTGTGCCGACTGCTCGCCGCCCTGAGTCACCTTTGGGCTGATATGGGCAGAGTAGAAATTAGGTAAATAAATAAAATAATAATAAAGTGAACCTAGTGTGAGTTTCCCTTGGCAAGATTTCTTCATGATCCACCCACTCTTGATACAGTTAGCGAGCTCGAGACTCCGTGGCCTCTTGCTGGGCCCACCTTCGACCAGTTTCGGCCACTGGACGCAGAAGCCGTCGATAGGGTAGTGGCTGCAACTAGGTCGACCACATGCTCCCTCGATCCGTGCCCCTCCTGGCTTGTGAAGGCCTGCCTGGAGGGGTTACGAGACCCTCTGTTGAGACTAATTAACAGCTCCCTTGAGCAAGAGTGTTTCCAGAGGGCTTGAAAGAGGCTGTGGTCGCTCCATTGCTGAAAAAGCCGGGTTTAGATCCTACGGTCCCCTCCAATTACCACCCAGTTTTGAACCTTTCGTTCCTGGGCAAGGTAATTGAGAGGGCAGCAATGGAGCAGTTGCAGTCCTTCCTAGAGGACGCTACTTGGTTAGACCCCTTCCAGTCCGGCTTCCGTTCGGGGCATGGGACGGAGACGGTCCTGGTCTCCATCACAGACAAGCTGCGGTGCCAGCTCGATCAGGGCGGATCGGCGCTGCTCGTGTTATTGGACCTCACGGCAGCGTTCGATACTGTCGATTATGATCTTTTGACCCACCGCCTTGCCGGAGCCGGGGTGAGGGGGACGGCCTTAAACTGGCTGTCCTCCGTCCTCCAGAACCGCTCGCAGTGAGTGAGGAGGGGTGGGGATGTCTCCGGGGGCTCCCCACTTTGCTGTGGGGTGCCCCAGGGGGCAATCCTGTCCCCTCTATTATTTAACATCTATGTCCGACCACTTGCTCGGCTGGTCCGTAGCTTTGGGCTGGTGTGCCACCAGTACGCTGATGACACCCAGCTCGTTCTGGGGATGGAGGGCAGGCCCGAAACCGTACCCGATAATTTCCATCTGTGCCTTGAAGCCATTACTGGATGGCTGCGAGCTAGTAGGTTGAAGGTGAATCCAGCTAAGACGGAGATCCTGTGGCTGGGTTGTCCGGGCGGGGTGGAGATCCAGCTTCCTCCCCTGGATGGCATGACATTATGTCCGTCATCTGCAGTTAAAAGTCTTGGTGTCACCTTGGACTCTCGACTGACGATGGAGACTCAAATCTCCACCGTCAGTCGAGTTGCCTTCTTCCACCTCTGTCAGGCGAGGAAGCTGGCTCCCTACCTCTCCCGCCACGACCTAGCCACAGTGGTCCAAGCCACGGTCATCTCGGGACTGGACTACTGTAATGCTCTCTACGTTGGCCTTCCTCTGTCGGTGATCCGGAAATTGAAGCTGGTCCAGAATGCGGCGGCTAGACTTTTGGCTGGCGCTCCGGCGACCACCCACATAACACCTGTCTTGCAGGAGCTGCACTGGTTACCAGTGGAACACCGGATCACCTTCAAAGTGTTGGTTTTGACCTTTAAGGCCTTAAACGGTCTGGGGCCAGCGTACCTTAGGAACCGCCTTATCCCATACTGTCCCGCTAGGTCATTACGTTCTGAGGTGGGCCAACTATTGGAGGTGCCCAGCGTCAAAATGTATCATCTGACGTCCACAAGGCGGAGGGCCTTTTCCATAATCGCTCCGATATTGTGGAATGCACTGCCTCCCGGAGTCCGTGTCCTTACGGACTTCGTTGTATTCCGGAAGGCGTGCAAAACCCTACTGTTTCGACAGGCCTTCGGGTGCTAATGTTAAGATGGGTAGGCACTTGCTTTCCGTGCTCTGCATATCATATTGATGTACTATTGTGTTCATAGTATTGTGTGTTTAGTGCGCTGAGTGTTTTTATTGTGTTTTTATGCTGTTTTTATTCTGTTTAATCTTGTATTTTATGTAAGTCGCCCTGAGCCACCCGGGAGTGGCGACTCACAAGTTTAAATAATAAATAAATAAATAAGTTCACCAAGGTTTTTGTCTATGGTTAAGCAGGGATTCAAACCCTGGCCTTCAGAATCACCGCCTAACATTCAACCTGTTACATCTCACCCAATCTCTCCTAAAACCTATTTCTCCACTTGATCCAAGGAACTGTCACCTGAGAAAGTATGGCCTTTTCCAAATAACATCTAACAGCAAGGGTTAGCAGAAGAACTGTGAGTCTGTAAACCTCATATAGAATTAATAAATTATTATTTCAAAATTATCAAATAGAATAGACCGTGAAGCGCATACAATACCATACAAGTATAATGTGCTGGTGCCCATAAACTTGCGTAAATCATAAAGGAAAATCCTCCAAAATCGGCATAGACAGTTCCATAAGTGTCCGACTGTAATAGTCCCAATAATCCAATGTGAGTCCAGGAGGAATAATCCAATAAGCGCTGACAGGTCCAAGGAGGTGAGGACTCAATATCCAAATTTGAAAAATACCATGAAATACGGACAAACAAGGAGCTATAAATCCAGGCTCCTGAAAGAAATCCGGGATAACAGGAAGCCAACGGGGTGGGTATCCACGTACATCGGGGCTGCTGAAATCCGTTTCGCTTTTAAACAAGATTTATCAAGGCTTAATCCAAATATATTCTTGTCCTTTTCATGACAGATTTAGTCCTAGAGCATAACCTCAACACATTGGATTATTGGGACTATTACAGTCGGACACTTATGGAACTGTCTATGCCGATTTTGGAGGATTTTCCTTTATGATTTACGCAAGTTTATGGACACCAGCACATTATACTTGTATGGTATTGTATGCGCTTCACAATCTATTCTATTTGATAATTTTGAAATAATAATTTATTAATTCTATGTGAGGTTTACAGACTCACAGTTCTTTTGCTAACCCTTGCTGTTAGACGTTTGTTACTACCCTTGCTCGATTGCTTTAGCTTTTCCAAATAACACTCAGCATCCATCCATCCAGCATCTATCCTTGTTCTCAAGGGTCTGGAGAACAAGCCCGATGAGGAGTGGCTTAAAGAGCTGGGCATGTTTAGCCTGCAGAAGAGAAGGCTGAGAGGAGACATGATGAGGGCCAGGTATCAATATATGAGGGGAAGTCATAGAGAGGAGGGAGCAAGCTTGTTTTCTGCTGTCTTGGAAACTAGGACGCAGAGCAATGGCTTCAAACTATAGGAAAGGAGATTCCATCTGAACATTAGGAAGAACTTCCTAACTGTGAGAGCTGCTCAGCAGTGAAACTTTCTGCCCCAGAGTATGGTGGAGACTCCTTCTTTGGAGGCTTTTAAACAGAGACTGGATGACCATCTGTTGGGGGTGCTTTGAATGTGATTTCCCTGCTTCTTGGCAGAATGGAGTTGGACTGGATGGCCCATGAGGTTTCTTCCAACTCTATGATTCTATGATCATAATGCATGGCGTCATGCTACATAATCATGATTTAGTAATCCTCACAGTACCCCTCAAAGGTAGACTAATATTACGGATTAGTTGATGGTGAATCTGCCAGAAAAGCAGATTACCTAAGGCTTCCAATTGAGTTAGTGTAGTTGCTAATATATTTATATAATTGATACATATTGCCTCTAAGGAGTTGCACCCAATTGCAAATGATCCAAAAACAAAATTAAAGTGAATCAATTGAGCTTTTGGTCTTCTGCTTCACAAGTAAGAATGACTTTTACATTCCACTAGCAACTTCTTTTTTTCAAGATACTTGCTTGAATTTCCTTAGCTGCTGTTGCAAATGATGCAGCTTGATAGGATATACACTCATATTCATCTAAAAGTAAGTATGCCACTATATCATGTATTAACCATCTAGTACATTGAGACAGAGACTAGGCTGGAAATTTTGTTTTGGGAGAGCCATATAATGGGCAAAATCATAAATAATACGCAGCGCTCTCTACTGCAAATGCTTCCACGGGCACCCAATCCATCTATTACAGGAGCGTCTTGCTACATGCCTTCCAAATAAGCACCTGGCTTCTGCTACGGCCTAAATTCTGCAAGGTGTTTCTCAAATGGGAAAAGGTGAGTATCTCATAAACATTGGAAAATTGGTGAGCTATTTCCGGCAACTTTGGTGATATTTCTGGAGGAGAGTACATACATTTCTTGGCTGACGGCTGGGATCATTAGTGGCTTCCATGTCAGTACAGTAACTCTTTTATTCCAGAGTTTTAAAAGAATTCTCTAAGGCAGCGTTTCTCAACCTGGGGGTCAGGACCCCTGGGGGGTTGTGAGGGAGTTTCAGAGGGATCGCCAAAGACCATCAGAAAACCTATATTTCTGATGGTATTAGGAACCACTTTGGTAGAGAAGGCTGAAGATCTCTCCGCCTATCCTTCTCTTCCTTTTTGGAAACAGACAGAGAATTCTCCCACCAAAAGGCCTCTTCCGCTGTGATTGGCCAGCCTCTCAGCCAAGGGAAGGACTGTTTCTGAGACTCCAGGGGGGGGGGGCAGAACAGACGTGCTCGGCACTTGGCAGTGTGGTGTACATGTGCAGGCAAGGGAGAGAATGCGAGGCTGGAGGGAGGCTCGCACCAGCAAGTCCCTTCAAATCACAGGGATTCTGTGTAGGAAGTTTGGCCTAATTGTATTGTTGCCGTGGTTCAGAATGCTCTTTGATTGTAGGTGAACTATAAATCCCAGCCACTACAACTCCCAAATGTCAAGGTCTATTTTCCCTAAACTCCACCAGTGTTCACATTTGGGCATATTGTTGGAGTTCAGCCTGTGATTGTGTTTCAGGATCATGGTGCTTTGGATGTGGGGAATGATGTCAATGAGGTTCAAGATGGCAATGGTATTGATGCAGAGAATGGCACAGAGACACCTGTTCAAAGTGTAGTTTCCCATGAGAATGTTCCTGCAGGGTATAGGGATGATGGTTTACTCCCTGAATTGCTCCCAGAGAGTTCCCAGGATTTGGGGCTTGAAAAGAATTTGGCACCTGCAGAAACTAATGAGCATATAGACAGGCGGGTGGAAATTAGCCAAAACAGACAGCTTGTCCAAAGCCTTCAGCGTTCTGCCAGGCTCCGAGAAAAAAAGATAAGGGGAAAGCAAAACCAATTCCTGAGTGCTGGGAATGGCTTAACGAAGGAATAAAAGTTCTGAGCATGGGAAATATAGTCAGATGAAGCATTGTTTAGAATCCTGCTAAGTTCTTGTTCTTGTCTCATGGAAGTTCTGCTTGGGAGATTCATGGTTAAGGATTTCTTGTTTCATGGTTGGACTCTCCATCTTGTGATTACATATTCATGCCTTGAATTAACGTTTCCTGGTTCTTTGGATTTTTGTTAAAGAAGTGTGGACTTTGTTTTTGGATTTTGCTGAACCCTATCTTGGACTAATTTGTTCCTGCTTATCTTCTTTCCTAATTGGATATTCCTTTAAAGTGCTTTTTAACTTTGCTGCTTTTACTTATCTTCAATAAAAGGATTGTTTTTCCCTACTCAATGTGTGGTGTTTTAAAGTCAGAAGGTTATTTCTGTCTTGGAGTGCAACACATATTGAGTATTTGTGCCAAGTTTGGTCCATATCGATCATTGTTTGAGTCCACAGTGCTCTCTGGATGTAGGTGAACTACAACTCCAAAACTCAATGTCAATGCCCACCAAACCTTTACAGTATTTTCTGTTGGTCATGTGAGATGTATGTGCCAAGTTTGGTTCAATTCCATCGTTGGCAGAGTTCAGAATGCTCTTTGATTGTAGGTTAACTATAAATCCCAGCAACTGCAACTCCCAAATGACAAAACAAATCTCCCCTTTCCAACCCCACCAGTATTCAAATTTGGGCGTAGTAGGTATTTGTGCCAAGTTTAGTCCAGTGAATGAAAATACATCCTGCATATCAGATATTTACATAATGATTCATAACAATCGCAAAATGACAATTATGAAGTGGCAACGAAAAGAATGTTATGGTTGGGGGTTACCACAACACAAGGAATTGTATTAAGGGGAGGTTGAGAAACACTGCTCTAAGGTGCTGAAGCACCCTTCCAAACAGATTCAGTACCTTGAAGAGCTCTTTTAAAGTCTAGAATAAAAACTGGAGCAGATTGACCTTTGCAATGACTAGGAAGCTTCCTGGTGACCCAGCTCATACGCTAAAGACTGAGATGCTGCCTTGCCATAGTGAAAGGTAGGTGATTACCAGTGGAGTTAAAATCTGCTACCTATATTAGATTCCACTAGACTTCAATGTTTATACTGTTAAATATGTGTGACTTTCATTCCCAATAAACAAAACAGGTTATCCTACACCGACATTGTTTCAAAACTGGAAAAAGTAGGATTATATCATTTCAAGGGCCCAGTGGAAGGTAAGGCACAAGATGGCATATCTTCCAATTGCTCCTCTTTAGTAGTCTTCATTAGTCCTTGCCTCACAGTGTTCCATACATAAAAAGAGCATTGAGCCATATCCACCAATTTGCCATTAAAATCCAGTCCAAAGTGCTACCTTGTGCTAGTGTGCAAATGCCTGGTCCCACAGTCAGGATTTCACTTTTTTTCCTGAATGGCAGGAGGGATGGAGTTGAACGTATGTCGCTAGGAAGCGCGCTCCACAGACGGGGAGCCACCACCGAGAAGGCGCTCTCTCTCGTCTCCACCAACCGCATTTGCGAAGTTGGCAGGAGCGAGAGCAGGGCCTCCCCGGAAGATCTTAAGTTACGAGGTGGGATGTAGTGGCAGATGCGTTCGGACAAGTAAGCCCTTTGAATTGAGCCCGGAAGTGGACAGGAAGCCAGTGGAGCTGACACAACAGGGGGGTGGTATGCTCCCTGTATGTAGCTCTGGTTAGTAATCTGGCTGCCGCCCCTTTGGACTAGTTGTAATTTCCGAACTGTCTTCAAAGGCAGTCCCATGTAGAGTGCGTTGCAGTAATCTATTCGGGATGTGACCAGAGCATGGACGACCGTAGCCAGATCAGACTTCCCAAGGTACGGGCGCAGCTGGCACACGAGTTGTAACTGTGCAAAAGCTTCCCTGGCCACTGCCGAGACCTGGGGTTCCAGGCTCAGCGATGAGTCCAGGATCCCTCCCAAGCTGCGAACCTGCGTCTTCAGGGGGAGTGTAACCCCATCCAACACAGGCTGTAACCCTATGCCCTGTTCGGCCTTTCGACTGACCAGGAGGACCTCTGTCTTGTCTGGATTAAGTTTCAATTTGCTAGCCCTCATCCAGTCCGACACAGCAGCCAAGCACCGGTTCAAGGTCTGGACAGCCTCCTTGGTGATGGGTGGGAAGGAGTGACAGATCTGGACGTCATCTGCGTACAGATAACACCTTACTCCGAAACTCCGAATGATCTCTCCCAGCGGTTTCATGTAGATGTTAAATAACATCGGGGACAGAACTGAACCCTGAGGGACTCCACAAGACAAAGATTGCGGAGCCGAACAGGTGTCACCCAACAAACCACTCCAACCTCCCCTGGTTTGTGTGTTTTCCCCCCTTTGCCAGCTTGACAACATTCTGACATTGCTTGGCCACAAATGCCTCAGTTTTGTCAGTAAAACAGTAAAGGGGGGGCATTAATATGTCCATGCTATGTGTTGTCGTAGGCTATTATGGCAGGAATCACTGGGTTGCCTTGAGTTTTCCAGGCTGTATGGCCATGTTCCAGAAGCATTCTCTCCTGACGTTTCACCCACATCTATGGCAGGCATGCTCGGAGGTTGTGAGTTTTGTTGGAGACTAGGCAGGTGGATTGTATACAGTATATCTGTGGAATCTCCCGGAAGGGGGGAGGGGAAGAAAGGACTCTTGTCTGTTTGAGGCAATCCAGAAGCAGGTGGACAATTTCAACAGAAAGGAGGAAACCATGAAAATTAACATCATCTGGCTACCAGTATTTAAAAAACTCTAAAATCAGAACAGTAAATGAACAATGCTCAAAAACAGGGGAATTCCAGACAAGAAACAATCAGGGCCAGATAATCACCTCCCAACAAAGGATTCCCCCAGGCAAAAAGCAGCCAAGCTTTGAAGCCGAAAAGCTATTCAATACTAATCAAAGTGATCATTTGCAACATTCACAATTGCCTCAAATAGACAAGAGATCTTTCTCCCTTCCACAGATATATAAACTCCACTTGCCTAGTCTCCAACAAACCACACAACCTCTGAGGATGCTTGCCATAGATGTGGGTGAAACACCAGGAGAGAATTCTCCCGGAACATGGCCATATATAGCCCAGAAAACTCACAGCAATGCAGTGGCCATGCTTTGTGCTAAACTGACATGGAGCTGATGTCTGGTGCAAATTTTCTGGGAGAATAGTTCTCAATTTAATATTTCACTCTAAATCAAAAGAGTTCATGTGTGTCTCTTTGGTACATTGCAACTTATTTTGGCTCACATATAAATAGCCGATGGAAAACAATCAGTTGTTCAGTGCTAAACATATTTTCCTGGCTTGAGTTGGAGTGGAGCTAGGAAATTAAGCCTAGAGATAACGGCTAGACAGTTTTAGACTTTGGTTTTAAATAGTATAATGACTCCAAACACACACAGAGACATACTTTTTGCTAGACAGTCAAAAATATTATTTTACTATTAGCCTTTTTCTCATGCCTCTTCCTTTTCTAAATAGTATTCCATGTTTTATAATTCCGTTATATTTTGACTCCTTGATATTGTGTGATAGCACCCAGTGATACAATGGGTTAAACCCTTGTGCTAGCAGGACTGCTGACCAACAGGACAGTGGTTCAGATCCGGGGAGAACGGGTTGAGTTCTTTCTGTCAGCTCCAGCTCTCCATGTGGAGACATGAGAAAAGCCTCCCACAAGGATGGTAAAACATGAAAACATCTGTGCGTCCCTTGGGCAAACATCCTTGCAGTCGGCCAATTCTCTCACACCAGAAGTGACTTGCAGTTTCTCAAGTCACTCCTGACAAAGAAAAAAAATCATGCAGCAAAGCCAAACAGCTTGCTAACTAAAAAAAATAAATACTCTGAACGTGTACAGTTCTGCAACTTTAAACTCACTTAAACAATAGCACCATCATAAATGCAGGAATAAACTGGAGTTTGCTTCTTGTGCCATGATGATAGACATATTTAAAAGAGGATAAGTACCCTTTTTGTTGGATAACGAAAGGATAATATCGTTTTTGTAGTGAAATAATAAAATGAGCATCTGTAACCATGTTCTTGCCCAGATGAATGCACCCTGGCTATATAGTCCTTTATAAAATAAGAAATTGTGTGGCATGGGGCACCATCCCCATACCTTTCTTTGCAGTTACCTGAATCGTCCACTTCATCTCAGAGCTTTTGGGGTCTTCTGGGATGTAAGACCTGACGACTGCATCACTGTCGGGATGAAAGATGCCATTCTATAAATGGTGCTTCTAAATAAAAAATTATTCATCAAGCCAACATATAGAACCATATGTTCGGAAGTATGACTGCAATGACTGAATGCATGTGCCACAGTATGGATTTGATAGCATCACGCATCTGCAGCTGAGTTTGCATTGAAAAGGGGGGGGGTGGACTGAAATGGAAACTTTTGTTACTTATAATGTTAATGAAACCAGTTTATCAGGCGGTGCAGAGGAAGTGGAATATTTAGTACCATTTAATGTCTAATCATCAGCATTTCTTTGAATAAATCACATTACATTGTCTAAAACCTGAAAAGACTATGCTTGCAACACTTTTAATAAAGATTAGGGTTTTTTTATTATTAAAGGGACACCCCTTCTGTCATCTCTGGCACTTAATGTCTCTTGCAAAATATATATTTGACACTGCTTTATTCTGAATTTTTGCGGTTGAAACAAAGCAGGTCTTGAGTATTGTCAAGAGTTTTCCCCTGAAGGTGACAATAGGCTGACCCAGACTCAGACTTGCGTGCATGTTTTTGTCCTATATTTTTTCACTTGGAAATTTATTTATTTATTTATTATTCGATTTTATATACAGCTCTTCCCTGCAGGCTCGGGGCGGTTTACATAAACAATCAATTAAGATACACACAAAATACATATAAAACATTTGCTATCAGATAATAGGGCATGGTCAGAATTTATCCGGGAGAACTTAAGTTGAAGGCCAGCTTAAACAGAGTGATATGCTCTCTCACCGGTGCTCCCATTAGTAATCGAGCAGCAGCATTTTGCACCAGCTTGAGTTTCTGGATTATCGACAAGGGAAGGCCAATGTAGAGGGCGTTACAGTAGTCTAGCCTCGAGATGACCGTTGCCTGGATTATCGTGGCCAGGTCACCTCTGGATAGGTGAGGAGCCTGTTGCCTAGCCTGTTGAAGATGGAAGAATGCTATTCTGCTAAATGTTACTTTGTGGGTTGCAGCTTCCCAAAACCTTTACCGATATGACTACTGGGGAATTCTGGGAGCTGTAGTCACCAAGGTCTGGATGTCTAGTTGCCTTTTGTGAGGTCAGACCTCACAACCTCTGAGGATGCTTGCCATAGATGTGAGTGAAACATCAGGAGAGAATGCTTCTGGAACAAGGTCATACAGCCTGGAAGGCATTATGTTGCTATTAGGTGACACAAATACCCAAATTTTGGGTGAGTTGTTGTTGTTGTTAGTACTTTACAAGTAAAAGAACAACATAACAATTCCCTGCCTTCAGCTTTACAATCTAATTAAGACATGACATAAAAGGGAAAGGGAATGGCAGTGTGGGAGGAGATTTGTTAATTATTTTCTTTATTAATATTTGATTCATAGTGATAAGGGGTGAGGAGAACTCTCGATGAAGTTTCTGTCTTAACTTATCAGGAAAATTGGCTTAACTTTTGGTATGCTGCACTTAAAGTAGATGTGTTGCAGAAAAATATTATCAGCTCTTAGGAGGACACGCCCATAGATTGCCAAAGAAACATCCAGAGACTACCCTTAAATGCAGCCATTTTGCCCATAGATTGCAGATCCTAGTTTCAACCTCTAATGATATTCTTTCTAAGAATAAGCATCAAAGAGAGGAAGAGAGCATACTAGCATCAGCCCTTTATCATTGCTTCATCATTGCTTCTTTCAATAATGCTTTTATTTTTATTTTTTTGGAGAGGAGAGCCTCTACTATGGACTTCATCACATTGAAGCAGGGAAGTGTTTGGTGGAGTAGAGCTTAGTCATACTCAGTTTTGAAATAAAATTATTTCCCTACCATCATCACACTGTTAAATGTATTGGTGTTACCGCCCACCATCCCTCCCCCCTGTGCTTTGTGGGGGGGGGGGACTTCCTCTCTTTGAAATGTCAATGGTTACATTCTTTAATTCTGGAAACAAGGAAGCAGGCAGGGAGGGAAGGAAAGCTGTGATGCACTCTCCCTCCCTCTCTCTCTGCAGCCCCACAGAAAATGGTGTGGACATTGGAAAACTAAAACTTCCAGAGCTGCATGGTATGGGGCTATGGTATTTAAAGTAAGGTCCGCCTTTCTTCATTTCACAGTGCACCGGGAATTTGGCGCAGCTGACTAAGTGTCAGCTGCATAAGATCTCTCTGACCAGAAGGTCATGAGTTTGAGGCCTGCCCAGGTCGAGGTGGGTGCTCGACCTTAAGTGTAGCCTGCTGTCGACCTTTACAGCCCGAAAGCCAGTTGCATTTGTCAAGTAGGAGATAAAGGTACCACATTAAAGTGGGGAGGCAAATTTTGACTGATTTATGAGGCCATTAAAGAAATCCAAGAATCACTGAGGATTGCGGAAGGAACAACAAAGGGACGCTGGAAAATGCTGAGAGATGAGGAGTGCGTCAGCTCCTCCTGGTGGCCAGAAGTTTGCCTCTGTTCATCTATATATCGTATGTTCGTCTATATATCATATGTTGAACTGCAGGGATTGTCTGCAAGTATATGTACTGTAATCCACTCTGAGTCCCCTTCAGGGTGGGAAGAGCAGAATATAAATAAAGTAAGTAAATAAATAATAATAGATGCACCCAGAGAAGGTTAATGGACCTTGGGAAACTGCAGTTCCCAAGACCATCTCATGGAGACATGGCATTTAAAATAGGGCCCAACTGCATTCATTCCACAATGCGGATGCACCCAGGGAAGGGTATGGACCTTGGGAAACGATAAGTCCCAGGAGGACTCCATTACATAGAGCCATGACATTTAAAGTGGGGTGCAAGGGCATTCATTCCATACTGCACCAAGAGAAGGGTATGGACTTTGGAAAACTATGATTCCCAGGACTTCACAGGCTGGAGACATTGCATAATAATAATAATAATAATAATGGCATTTAAAGTAAAAACTCGGTGAGCAAAAGGTAATGGCAGAACTTTCCCTAACAAGGGTACTTGTGGCTCCTCTCACAATTTTCCCTCCACAAATTAGGAAAACAATTCATTTTAAACCTGAGAGCACATTACATAACTGGCCAAACATCTAGAACAGGGGTGCTCACACTTTTTCAGCATGCGAGCTACTCTTAAAGCAACCAAGTCCAAAAGATCTACCTGCCCCCGCCGCTGTGCGCTCCCACACGCTCTTGTCACCGCGCGTGCTCCTGCTGCTGTTTTCCGCCCGCACAGCGCTTCTTCCGCCTGTGGGGCATTGCAGGAAGGAGAAAGCACGAGGCGGTGCATCCAGAGGGAGTGCTCCACCCTGCCTGTCTCGCCGGCAACGGAAGCTGCACAGCTGCTTCTGGATGAGAGAGAGGCAGTGCGCTCCCTCCAGAGGCCCCGCTCCGTGCTTCCTTTTTTCTGCAATGCCCCGCAGGCGAAAGAAGCACCGCGAGAGCGGAAGCCAGCAGCAGGAGCGCTCATGTGCGCAGGGTGTGTGCGCGCATGGCAGGAGCGCCCCATCCGGCTGGTGAGGCCCGAAGATCACCTGGAAGAGGGCTGAAGATCTACTAGTAGCTCCCAAGCTACCTAATGAGCACCCCTGCTCTAGAACATTACCAAAAATCCACTTCCCCACCACCTCCTGAAACGTTTGAAAAGAATGCTGGCCTCCAGGCTTAAAATATGCAAAGAATGTGCTACCCTACACTTGAATCCAACCCAATGTGATGAACACAGTGGTTTATTACCACATTTTAAGTGTATCACTCGGTGGAATTCAGAAAATATGATGAAGTGGTGTGTGTGATGGCTCTCCACATGATTCAGAATCTCAGAAAAATATTTTTTTATTTTGTGGAGATGTTTTTCTTCCATTTAGAGTGACTACAAAGGGATGGAAGTACAGAGTTTGCCTCCTCACATGTTTATTTTTTGAAAAACGAGAATAAGTTTGGTCTCTCTCCCTCTCTTTCTCTCTCTCCTCTCTCTCTCTCTCTCCATCCCTGCCTTCTTTCTTTCCTTCCATCCTTCTTTCCATCTTTACTTCCATCCATCTTTCCTTCACACCGCTGAAATCCCAAGTACCTAGCTCATACCACAATGTTTGACAAGTCTATCTCAGGGCTTGCAGCACAAAGTCAAGTTGCTGTTGACAGTTTATCTCATTTTTCAAACATGCAAAAAATTAGCCTAGCTCCATTTGATGCTCTTTCTGTTGCTCACAGCTGTCTGGCTCACCGTAACATTTAAGTGAACTGCAATGAACCTATAAGTCATCATAAATGAAAATGATGGCAGTCGTCTTCAGGTCCTTTGATTAATGGAAATATGGGCAGTTGGACACAGACTAGATGGTTATAAATGCTGCTGTCGGAGAAAAATAATTATTGTATTAATAAGGAAGCTGTGAGAAACCAGACCTGGAGGGGGAAAATATTTTGTGTTGCCTGCTTGTTTTGTGTGTGCCTGTCTGCGTGTTATCTTGGAGCATTTCTTTTCCCAGATAATCTGATGCACATTTTAAACACAATTATCGGATGGCAGCTTGGGCTTGCATTCAGCTAAAATTGATTTTTAAAAATTGACTTAATACTAGCTCTGGCCAGATCTTGAGGATTTACTAGGTTGATGATCCTTTACCTATTTGCCTATAAGTAAGCTCCATTACAGGATTGTATTGTAAGGCGTCAATCCTGTATCAGGGTGAAATCCTAAGCAATCCAGTTCTATGTAGAAATAAGTCCCATTTGTGTGTGTGTGTGGGGGGGGGGGGTGTCTTACTACTGAGTAAACCATGCAGATAATTATAAATTTGTTAAATTAGTTAGGGGAAAATATGGGGTGGTGAAGGAACAGCACCGAGGGGAGCAGAAACCCTGGAATATCTTATTACACCTGAAACACTATTCTGATACGTACTAAATATTATGACTGCCACAAGCCCCACAATAATTGATTCACCCACACAGCCATTTAGTCTGCGAGCTGTTCGTTTTACAAATTCTACAATCTTTTAGAAATTCTTTCAGTGGAGAAGATTGCTGCTTGGCTTCAGATTCATTATGGTGATTGAATCCTCTTCAATAGAGAACTGTTTAAAAGGAGCACATCCATGTGTGTCTCACTCAGCGCGAAGGCACATAGGTTAAAAGCTTGTCTGTGTGGCATAATTCACGGCTGCTATGCCAAACAATCACTTTTTATTGTGACCTTCGTAAGATACAAAAAGGCAACGGAACGAAGCTAGCCTAGCTGGATATAGTGCTCTCTCTTTCACTCTTTATATATATAGGCATAGTTCATGCTATCCAAGAATCTCCAGCTCCTGGAATTCCTAATTAAATAACCAATTAATAATGCAGAATACAAAGAGCTCCCCCCCCTCCTTTCAAATGCAAAATGATAATTAATCTGTGTTCCAAAAAATAATAATAAAAAGAATCCCACCAGCCGAACCTCTGCCTGTCTTGATATGGTAGAGCGGGGGGAGAGGAAATGTAGACTGGGTATTTAAATATTCTGGCACACCTGAACCTTGGCCATCCGTCATTGTTATGACTTAAAACATCGCTGACTAAATTAGGTTTTGTTTGTATAGAGCTGTGAGAGTCAGATGGCTTGAATGACAAAATTAGAACATGCTCAAATCAGTGAAACAAAACTGCGTGAAGGGAGAAGATGCGAGGAAGGAGGAGGAGGAAGAGGGCTGCCAGTGTTTTGCTGAAATCCTCCTGTTTTGTGTTGATTGTGTGTGTGTTTATTTTCCTCCTGGCCTCCACAAATAGAATTGCAACAATAGAACACCAAGGCTGTTCTTATAGTGAGATGAGACGGCCCATTTGCAAATACACATCTATTTGTATTGCACTTATAGGATTTAAAAGAAATCTTTAGCATTTAACAAAGCATCAACCCTGTTTTGCTTTTTTCCCTGTGTCAGGAGTGACTTGAGAAACTGCAAGTCGTTTCTGGTGTGAGAAAATTGGACATCTGCAAGGACGTTGCCCAGAGGACGCCCAGATATTTGATGTTTTACCATCTTTGTGAGAGACTTCTCTCATGTCCCCGCATGGGGAGCTAGTGTTGACAGAAGGAGCTCAACCTGGTCCGAACGCATCAGCCCCTACGTCCCACCTCGTAATTTAAAATCGTCCAGGGAGGCCCTTCTCTCGCTCTCACCAACTTTTCAAACACGGTTGGTGGGGACGAGAGAGAGGGCCTTGTCGGTGGTGACTCCCCATCTGTGGAACGCGCTCCCAAGCGACATATGATCGACCACATCCCTCCTGGCATTCAGGAAAGAAGTGAAGTCCTGGCTGTGGGACCAGGCGTTTGCGCATTAGTACAATGCAGCACTTTGGACTGGATTTGTAAGGGCAAGTTGATGGATATGGCTCAATGCCCCTGTTATGGATGGAACACTGTTTTTAACTTAAGTGAATGTGTGTGATATGTTAATGTTAATTGTACTTTAATGTATTTTAATGCTGAATGTTTTGGGTTTTTATATTGTATTTTACTGTGTGGGCATCGAATTGTGCCTTTTGTTAGGCCGCTCTAAGTCCCCCCTCGGGGGTTAAGAAGAGCGGGGTAGAAATGTTGGAAATAAATAAATAAACCTGCTCTCCCTGGATTCAAACCGCTGTCCTGTCGATCAGCAGTCCTGATGGCACAAGGATTGCACCCCTGGGGGCTTCTCCTGTTTTGTTAGACAGGCACCAGAGCAACACAAAAGAATATCTGAATTCTAAAGCTAAAGACTATAGCATACCAAATCATATCTAAATGAGAAATTTCATCATTGTGATTAAGCAGCAAACTGGGTAGCAAGATTGTAAAGAGCAGTGTGCTATTGGTAGGTTACATACCTGTGACCATCTTTCTTCGAGTGGAGCTCTGTGAATCCACACTTATGAAGTTTGCGCGCCAGCGCGGGCTTCCAACGGAAACTTTCCCAGTTTGAAAAGTTTTGGCGGTAGCTCCGCCCAGCCGGCCCGGAGGGCATAAAAGGCGCCTCCATGTGCGCCCACCCCATTCCTACGCCACAATTGCAACTAGGAAAGGGTGGTTTGAGATAGAGGGGACGGCCGGGCGGGTTCGTGTGGATTCACAGAGCTCCACTCGAAGAAAGATGGTCACAGGTATGTAACCTACCATTCTTCTTCGAGGGCTCTGTGAATGCACACTTATGAAGACTTACCGAGCTAAGGTAAGGGAGGTGGGAACAAACCAGCCAATTTTTGAAAAACCGAACAGGTTTATTGCAACCAGCAATAAGTATAAATAACATTATCAACACTGTAATAAATAAGAGTGGAAGACATGCTCCCAACTTGTAAACATAGTGCAACAAGCACCATTCATGTCAGGCACACAGGCCTCACAGTATTAAGTGCAACAAGCACCATTCATGCCAGGCACCCAGGCCTCACAACAGTAAGTGCACAACCGGTGCAATATAGAACCATAGAATTCTAGGTAAAGCGCGCTTTAACAGGTAGACTGTGACCCCGGGGCACGGTAAACACTTAGCCTCTCTACAATGGTGGAGAGGTCTGATCGACCCAAGAACTGTTCATCTAAACACTAGAGGGAGCAACACAACAGGGTCGTCTGTTAGACACTATCCCTGTAGGCCTTTGGGAGTGAGGATCGCTTGACCAAACGCCGCCTCTCTTCCAAACAGGGTGTCTACCCGGTAATGGGATGTGAAGGTGGAGGGGTTGGCCCAGATGGCTGCCCTACAAATCAAGTCCAGAGGAATCCCTGGAGGAAAGCTGTCGATGTAGCTACTGCTCTAGTTGAGCGGCCCCTAACCCTAGGGGACACGGTTGGTGGGCTATTTGATAGCACAACTCAACCAGGAAGATACCCAATTTGACAGCCTCTGAGACGACACCGGCAAGCCCAGCTTGTCGGTGGCGTAAGAGACGAAGAGTCTAGTCGACCGTCGGTAGTCTGCAGACCTGCCCTTGTAGACCCAGAGGGCTCTCCTGACATCGAGGGCTCTGAGGGTCGATTCGTTCTCCCCGGGCAGAGAGGACACTAGGTCTGGGAGCACAATGTCAGTGTTTAAATGAAATGGGGACACCACCTTAGGCAGGAAGGTGATGTCCGTCCGCAAGATGGCCCTGTCTGCCAGGAACAGCAGGTAGGGCTCGTCCACACGCAGCGCCGCCAGCTCGGAGGGTCGACGTGCTGAAGCAATGGCGACCAGGAACGCCACCTTCCAAGAAAGGAGGCGCCGGTCGATGGACGATAATCGCTCGAACGGTGGAGCCGCAAGGCAGGACAGCACCAGGTCAAGGCTCCAACCGGGCATCGGTGGATGCACAGGGGGCAGGTGTTGTTAACCCCTCAGGAATCTCTTGACCATCGGGTACTGGAACAGTGAAGGACCACCCCTTTGCTGACTCTGCCAGGTGAGCGCCGCCAGGTGGGTCTTCACCGAGGACGTGGACAGCCCTCTGTCGACCAGTCCGCCAGGAAGTCAGGACCGCCGGAATTGAAAGCGGGAAGACGGCGCTGGAACAGGTGGTCTGGAACTTGGCGAAGCGGGCGATGCAAGCCGAGTACGCCTTCGACGTCGCCGGTTTGTGGGCTGCAGCCAGGATCGCCGCTACGGCCGGTGAGACGTCCGGCGCCGGGAGATCCTCCATGCCGTCAAGTGCAGGGACGGAAGGTCCGGGTGTAGCAGCAGCCCCCTCTCCCGAGTCAGAAGATCTGGTCGGCGAGGGAGATGTATGTATTTCCCCTCGGCCAAGTGCAGTAGGGTCAGGAACCAGACCTGCCTCGGCCAGTAGGGAGCGATGAGGATGCAGTCGGTCCCCGATAGCTGGATCTTCTCGACGATGCAGAGAAGAAGCGGGAACGGCGGGAAGAGATAGAAGAATCCGTCGTCCAATCGAGCAGGAGTGCATCCCGAGGCATCCCCGGTGAGCATCCGGGGCAAGCCGGGCACCGAAAACTGGCAGTTGGCTGTTTTCCAGCGATGCAAATAGATCTGTGTCTGGGAATCCCCATCGCTGGAAGACACGGTGGAGTTCCTCCGGATGCAGCACCCATTCGTGGGACGACCAGCTGGTTCTGCTGAGGGAGTCCACCTCCAAGTTCTCGACTCCCGGAGATGGACCCTGGGGTCACTTGGTGATGAACACACCACTCCCACAAGCTCTGGGCAAGGGCTAGGAGTCTTCTCGAGCCCGTTCCGCCTTGCTTGTTGACGTAGTACATGGCCACTATGTTGTCTGTCCTGACCAGTACTACGTTTCCCCTGACTAGAGGGCAAGGCCCGAATTGGCTATGGCCAGGAAGAGTCCTTGACTATGGCCAGGAGCTCCCAGAGGTAGGATGGGGTCACCATGTGATGTGGCAAACGTGGAGCTTTATGGTCTCTGGGACACCGCCCTCGACCCTAACGATGAGAGTAGTTGGCCTGTTGATCGAGACTGAGCGCCAGCAGCCAGTCGTCTAGGTAAGGCCTCCCAGGCCATGTAGAGAGCCGCCCGAGGTCGGAAGGACGTCGTTACCGTGATGGATCAAGGGGTCACCATGTGGAATGGTTGCCTGCCCGGGAGAATGGATGCACCATCCTGAATTTCGTTGGCGTGTTTAGGTCTCTGAGGTCCAGGATGGGTCGCAGGGAACCGTCTGGCTTCGGTACGGTGAAGTACCGTGAGAAGAATGCCTCTCTTTCCTTGCTCTGCGGGAGCTGTGATACTGCTCCCTTTTGAAGCAAAGCTGTCAACCTCCCTCAAGATCATCTCGGACGGCTCAGTCTCGACGATGAACCCCGTTGGCGGGAGCTCGTCGAATTCAAGGCATAGCCGTCTTCGACAATCCGAAGAACCCATGCATCTGAGGTGATGCGTCGCCAAGCACCGATGTAGTGGGTCAGGCGGTCTCCAAACGGCAGGTGAGATGGTGGAGGTCGAGGGCTGGGAGGAGGCATGATGGTGGCAGCGGTACCTAGCGAGGAGGCGGTGTCGTCCTTTGCCCCGTCAAACACGGCGTTTGATTGTCCATTGCCGTTGTTTTGACGCGGCCTTGACTTGTTGCCTTGGCGGGGCCGGTTGGTCTGCTGCTGTTGCTGTTGTCTCGGCTGCTGCTGCTGTTGCTGCTGCGGGGCCGAGTATGGCCGTGGGAACTTTGCCCATTGGTAGTACCGGGCCCTGGGCTGCGCCGGTGGGCGATCCAACTTGGCCGTCAGGACCTTGAAGTCGTGGTGGCCTTTAGCTTGTCGTCCGTGCCCGCAAAGAAGAGTCCCTGGGCATCGAACGGCAAGTCCTCGATGGTTTTCTTGGAGTTGGAGGACAACCCCGACGACTTCAGCCACACGTGCCTGCGGATGGCAACACCGTGGGCCAGCAGCTTTCCCGATGTGTCCCCCGTGTGGCGGGACATCAGGATCTGGTGGTGTGCCAACGCCTGTGCCTCCTGTGAGATGGAGGCCAGTGCAGTCTGTTGTTCTTGGGAGAGATCCTGGAAAAAGGGTTGAGCCCTTTCCCACAGGATCTGGTGGTAGGCTCCCATGCACGCCCCGTAATTCGTCATCTTTGTTAGCAGGAGCCCGGCTCGGTAGATTTTTCTACCGACCGTGTCGAATCTCTTCCCTTCTTGGTCAGAGGGGGCTGTGGACTCTCTGCCTGAAGACTGGGAGGAGGTGACGATCATCGAGTTGGGTGTCGGATGATCGTGCAGCCATTCCTTCTCCCTCTCGTCGATCTTATACCACGCCTCGATGCGCCCTGACGTGGGTGGGATGGACGACGGGGTCTTCCAAGACGCTTTCACCACCTCTTCCAGGGGTTCCAGCATGGGAAGATGTGGCTGGGCAGCGTCTTCGACCTGCACTCTGCTGAAGACGGGGCAGGCACTGGATCTTCTGGGCACATATGTTTCTATGCCCAGAGTTCTTGCCATTCGACCCACTTGGTCGCCGAAGGCTCTTGCAGAGTCTGTCGGCGACGAGGATGGCTCCAACTCACAGCCTCTGTGGGAAGGTGTTCGGTCCATGGCGACCGACAAGATGGACCCCGACATTACCGATCGCGGAGCCTCACCTTCCTCGACCTCGTCCTCAGACAACGGTCGAACCACTTCGGTTCAACCGGAAGTTGAGACGGTGGTGGTGCTCGACGTGGATGGGACCGCGGTCACCACCGTCGATGCAGGGGAGGCTTCTGTGCAGCAGGGGCCATGGCAAGCCGTGTTGTCTGCCTGCCTTTCTCGGGTGATGTCACGAACAGTTGTCGGACCGAGGGCTGAGCCGGGGACTCTGACGACGGTCTGAACCGAGACTCGGTGAGATGGCCTGCTTGCTCTACCCCTGTCTCCACAGCGAGAACAGGGGCAGGCGGGGAGTCAGGGCATGACGCCGATGATGATGACGTCAGAATCCTGCGTCTCTTCGGAAACGGGGGTCTCGAGGCTCCGGCCTCCAGTGACTTGCCCGGAGTCACAGGAACCAGACCTCTGGTCTGGGCTCTACGGGCTTCCTCGCTCGACCTCCGGACGCTATTTCCATAGCTCTGTTGGAGGGAGTCTTTGAAATGGTCGACCTCTGGGGGAGAGCCCAACGCCATTGAGCTCGTCGACGACCGATGAGGTGGAGGCAGCTGGACCGTCTCCGTCGTCACGCTGCAGGGCCTCTTTGGCGCCGAAGTCTTCGATGAGACAGACTTCGTGCCCTTCTCCTTCCGTGGACGCTTCTTCCTGGCCAGGTGAGCGGTCGACACGGTGGGGGCCGAGGCAGCCGCCCCGGTCCCCAAGGAGGTAGATGGGACAGCCGTCGCCATCTCTGGAGGGCAGAGAGCACGCTCCGTCAGGTAGGCCTGAAGCCTCCGGGCTCTCGCTCTTCTGGTGTGCGACGAGAAGGCCTGGCAGTGTCGGCAGACAGGAACAACGTGTCCTCTCCGAGACACCGAAGGCACTTCGAGTGACCGTCACAGTCCGGGATCTCGCCACCGCAGGATAAACACTTTTTGAAGCTGGTTGTGGACATACTATGCTCACACAACCAGCCGTATTTCCGATGTTGCACAAGTGGCGGAAAACAAAGGAATGGGGTGGGCGCGCATGGAGGCGCCTTTTATGTCCTCCAGGCCGGCTGGGCGGAGCTACCGCCAAAACTTTTCAAACTGGGAAAGTTTCCGTTGGAAGCCCGCGCTGGCGCGCAAACTTCATAAGTGTGCATTCACAGAGCCCTCGAAGAAGAAATATATTTTCCACCAAAGAAACTCCGCCACATGTTTCTCATTCAGTCTACTAAATCAGTAAGTTAATGGACAGTCCCAATTTCTCTCATTCTACATTTGGAGCTGCTTTTGAAATGTCCATTTTCCCTCTCTCTCACTTTCCCCTTTTGGTCCTCATCTTACTTCAGACGCTGCAAACTGAGTTCAAAGTGTAAAAGTAGTTAGCAGCAATTTGGCAATTTCTATCCATTTCTCGCTGTGTTTCGTCACCGGTTTAGATCTGATCCAAGGAGACAGGTATGTCATTTAAACAGGGGAGTTGCTATGGAATGACAAAATCAAGGCACCATCCATTCAGATGGGAATTCTGTTCCCCTAAATGACCTTTGTGATGAAATGAAAATCATGCGTAGTTCACGTTTGATCAGCCCACACACTGCCTTGCCAGAGAAAGAAAATATGCAACACAGATAATCAATAAAGAACAAGTAGTTTACTCTTTGTAATTCAGAACAACATATTTACAATCATGTGATCAGTTGCATCGGCTCACATAACATCCTTTTATGAGATATTTAAAATGGTCTTTCTTTGTCCATGTGGAAAATCTTCCTCCCAGTAGCTCATGAAGCAAGAGCACATTCTGTCTCTCTGTCTGCTTCTCTCTGCAAGCACCTGCACAGCTCAAGCCTGATAAATATCACAGTATCCAAAAGTCCCAGGCTCAGCCAGCTCCCTGGGCATAGCCCGACCAATCAAGTTCGTGCATCTTATTTTACAGTTGACACACACACACTAACTGATTTCTTACACCTTTTCCTTCTCTCTCTGAATTTCTAGCATTGCAAAGAGGGAGGAAGACGAATAATAATAATAATCTTTATTTACGATCAATTATGATCTTTTGACTCACCGCCTTGCCGTGGTTGGAGTGAGGGGGACGGCCTAAACTGGCTGTCCTCCTTCCTCCACAATCGGATACAGCGAGTGAGGTGGGGAGAGTTGAACTCTGGGGGTTTCCCCTTGGTTTGTGGGGTCCCTCAGGGGGCCATACTCTCCCCACTGTTATTTAACATCTACATGCGACCACTTGCTCAGCTGGTGCGTAGCTTCGGGCTTGAGTGCCATCAGTATGCTGATGACACTCAGCTCATTCTGAGGATGGAGGGCCGGCCGGACTCTGTACCCAATAATTTCCATCTGTGCCTTGAATTTGTCACTGGATGGCTGCGAGCCAGTAGGTTGAAGGTGAATCCAGCGAAGACTGAAATCCTTTGGCTGGGCCGTCCAGGCGATAGGGATGTCCAGCTACCAACCCTGGATGGCGTGGCATTATGCCCGTCATCATCAGTAAAAAGCCTGGGAGTCCTTTTGGACCCTCTGCTGACTATGGAGGCTCAAATCTCCATGGTCAGCAGAACAGCATTTTTCCATCTGCAACAGGCTAGGCGGCTGGCCCCCTATTTGTCTCGGAACGACCTGGCCACGGTGATCCAGGCTACGGTCATCTCAGGACTTGACTACTGTAACGCTCTCTACATTGGCCTGCCTTTGACTGTGATCCGGAAACTCAAGCTAGTGCAGAATGCTGCAGCCCGGCTGCTCGCGGGGGAGCCCGTGAGTTGCCGCATCACTCCTGTCCTGCAGAGACTGCACTGGCTACCAATCGAGTACCGGATTACATTCAAAGTGTTAGTCTTAACTTTCAAGGCCTTACATGGTCTGGGGCCAGTGTACTTGAAGGATCGCCTGTTCCCATATAGTCCCTTGAGATCGCTACGGTCCAAAGATCAGAACCTTTTGGTCATTCCTAGCATAAAATCTTATCATCTAACAGCAACCCGACAGAGGGCCTTTTCTATCATTGCCCAAGTTCTCTGGAACAATCTACCACCCGAGACTCGGGCTATGAGAAACCTGGTAACCTTTTGCAAAGCTTGCAAAACCTTTCTGTTCAAGCAAACCTTTGAATCCTAATGTTATGCTTTTAACATGTATTGTTTTATTGAGCTTTGTAAACCGCCCCGAGCCTCTGGGAGTGGCGGTGTACAAATCGAATGAATGAATGAATGAATAAATAAATAAATAAATTTATAACCCGCCACCATCTCCCCAATGGGGACTCGGGGCGGCTTACATGAGGCCAGGCCCAAACAACAAATTACAATTAAAATACAAATCAAAACATCAACAATATCAACAAAACACAATAAAAATACATACATATCAATTAAAAGAAAAAAAGTGCAAATACATATCTAAAATCACAATGACAAGGCGGGCTGCATGCAGAATATAAAATGTTAAAAACTCAGGGTGAGACAACAGGAGTAGATTCGTTGCAAGGGGAGCACATGTAAACATGGGTTAAAAAGAACTCCAGGCATTTGAAAAATGTTCATTTTCAGACAGAAATTCAAACTGTTCTATTTCAAATAAAAACCCATCAATCTCTTAAAATCTTAGGGCTGGAGTAGGCCACAAGTGGCATCTAGTCCAACCCTCTGCAATGTGAAAATAAGTAAAGCAGTCCTGAAAAATGCCCAAAATCTGTCTAAAGGCCTTCAAAGAAGAAGAGTCCACTACTCTCTGAAAGCATCTATCCCACCATCAAATGGTCCTTACAGTAAATAAGTCCTTCCTTATGTTAGGTAGAATCTCTTTTCTTGTAATTTGAATCAACTAAATACTGTTTTAGAACTCATAAAGCTTGGTTTCTAGACCACAAACAAAATCTGAAGGTTCAATATGAAACCTGCAAATATGGAGGGCCAACTGTACAGTACATTTTCATAAAGACAGCATAATTTATTGCACTTAAATGCTGTATATTTCACATTATTATGCATTTTTAGCATAAATCAATTACTGGCATATCATTTGGGCATCATCATCCATGTCAACAGAATCTTTTTATTTATTTATGGTTCTGCAACCTACTTCACAAGACCCCATCCACATAAAAAAGTTATTCTAGTAATATTTTTAAGTGACATTTATAGCTCAAAGACTTTGTGCAATTTTTATTGACAAATCTGCTATGAATCAACACACATGAACACAATCAAAATGCACAAAATATATGCATTACATCAGAGCTTTTGTCAATAGGGCATCATATTGATCAGTATTCTTCCGGGCTATTTGTGGAGCTGTACGAATGCATTGTGCTAAAGACTGCAAATTGCTGAACTGCCTCAGAAAAAAAATAATATCTTAAATGTATTAACCTTGATTCTTTCTATTCAGCTGGAAACCAAATGGAAGACCCAGAAGATTTGATTTGGGCCATGCTTAAACCACTGCCCACAACCCATCCATTAGGACTAAGCAATTTATGTTGATTGTTAAGTTTGGGAAGGGGGTATAAAGGCCATCTTCAAGATACCTCTTTATAGTAGATTCTCACTTATTCAACCTTCTCTCATCCAACGTTCTGTATTATCCAACACAGTCTGCCTCCTGCCCGGAATAATGTCCAAGGTGGGAGAAAGAAAGAACCCTTGTCTGTTTCGGTGCTAAATTCGTAAGTACAGTAATTACTACAGAACGTTACTGTGTATTGAAGTGCTTTTTCTGTCAATTTGTTGTAAAACATGATGTTTTAGTGCTGAATTTGTAAAATCATAATGTAATTTGCATGTCATGTGACCCAGTAGAAAAAATATTATATTTAATAGGCTTTTCCTTAATCACTTCTTATTATCCAACATTTTTGCTTATCCGGCATTCTGCCAGCCCATTTATGTTGGATAAGCGAGAGTCTACTGTATTTATATGTAATGTATTCCAAAATCTGGGGGGGAAATTCAAAATATTAAATACTTCTGCTTCTAAGCATTTTTGATAAGGGACACTCAACCTGCATTGGAGTTTGTTGACTGTAACATGGGAGGCAAGTGGTTTCTAACATTATTCTACAATTCATGTTGCGCTCCAATATTCAACTTCTATAACAGTTCTTGCGCTATTGATGCTTGTGAAATAGTTTGGTCACACAAGCTATTGCATACAAAAGGACATATTTAGATTTTAAACACTTTATATGTACATGTGGCTTGCCCTTTCGTTTTCTGTTTTAGATTTATCCGTGTTGTTGTATTTTCAAAGATGTATTTTTATTGTGTTTATTGTTTTTGATATTTTCTGCGATTTGTTGTTCGGGCACGGCCCCATGTAAGCTGTTCTGAGTCCCCTTCAGGGAGATGTACGTGGGTTAGAAATAAAGTTATTTATTTATTTATTATTATTTAAATTCACATTTTCCAACAGCATTCTGGTGTGAGATATAAAACAGTTCTCTGTCACTAATGCAAGATGCCTTTCCCATGGTGGCAGGCATGTAGTCGGAAGGGGGGGGGGGCTTGGGGGCTTCAGCCCCCCCCCCAAATTCTCAGGGTGGTCCGCAAGAAGGCCTTACTGGTACATTATTTAAACTGTTATGTTTTTTCATATCACGATCTGATCACCATGCTCAATATATCCCATATGCATGGGGGTATTGTGATAACGATACAAAAGGTTTGGTAGGGTAAACCCTCTCTCACTCAGACTCAGCCCCCCGAATCAAACTCAGCCCCCCCCCCCCAATCAAAATCCTGGCTACGGCCCTGCATGGTGGAATATCCATTTCTGTGTGGGAGAGAGAATTTGATCTGGAACCCCATAATAAACCATTGCCTGCTAGGTCACGAGCCAGATTCTTCAAAATGTAGGCATGATGTAGGAAGGGAGTTTGATAATAATAACTCAAGGGTACAATAATATCATGTTTTGATTGATTCGGAACCCTTTTTTACACACTAAAATATTCCAAGTTGCATTTGTGCATTAAAAAACAGTAAGGCGAAGACATCTGAAAATTAGAATTCTGTGTCAGACTGTGAATAGCCCACAAGCACGCAGCCTTTCATTAAAATCTGTTTGACATTTTTGTTATGCGCAGAGAGCCAAAAGATGCCAGAAAGCTTGATATTTGTGATTACATCCTTCTGCTAATACAAGACGTTCAAAAATTGTATTAAAACATTAGCTGCAAAAGGCTGAGCAATGAAAATACAAATAAATATATGTAGCATTTGTTTTGTTTTTGTGGGTAAAAGAAAAACTAGGCCATATAATGAATTATTGCAATGAGAAATTTTCTAGGCAAAGACTCAACTTCTTAATTCTTCTTTCTTATAACAGAAATACATCAATAGGGAATATATTAATTCTCTTATTTTCTCCTACTTCAAAATGTGTTGGAGTGGAAGGAGAAAAAAGTGCACATTTTAATTGTTCTTTGGGAATCATGTAATGATTGCTTGTCATGTGACCCAGTAGGAAAAGATATTATTTTGTCACAATAACGCAAGTAAATTATCTCACCAGCAACTCGCTTAAAGGTCACAGAGATCATCTGATGCAGAAGATGGAAATTTCTCCTGGCAAAACAATATTGACAGCTTATCAAGTAGGATGGAGAAAATACAATGATATAATAGAATATAAGGTAAGATAACACTTGCTACTAGAGGCAGAAAATATGACATGGCATTTCAATTTTAAGGTTATGTGCAGGATGATATGGTATAGAATCTGCAGACAAAACAGAGTCACTTGCACATGGATTTCACTGGTGCAAATACAGCTAAGTATTTAATGTACAGAGTGGTTATGATAGGCATCTTGAATAAAGAAAGTGCCTCAGCTATGGAGGCATCAGCAGAGCGATGACGGAACATGAAGTAAGGATATATTCTCTTCATTGTATCCCAATGAAGACCAACTTTCAAAGAAACACGTAGATACTTCTATATACATAAGGTAGAGTTTGGATTTTGTTGTGTGAGCTCAGTGTAAATAACAATATAGCTCATCTGAAAATAAATCTAGACCTTTGCAGATACAAATGCATGATGCTCAGCACCAGTGCATTAGTAGAGAAAATTCCTCTGCACAAAGCAAAGGACTAAAAAAAATGGAGGGAAGGGCACCCCAGTTTGCTGCTTGGTCTCAATTATGAAACTGAGGAGGCTGGTGTCATATGTGCAATATTCGTTCCGCATCTGCACTTTTGACTTTTGTGGATTTGATTAAAAGTAGTCTTTTTAGGTGGTTCCATGGTCAACTTCCCCTAGTCGTGCTGGAGGACCTGGAGATTTCTAGAGAACTCCTCTTTAGGAATCTTTGGGTCCTGAAGTGCAGTTCTGTGCTCAGCTTCCAGCGAAAGTTGGCCATAGAGTCATGCTGGAAGACTTATGACTTCATCCCATGGGCTTCGGGCCCATTCCCATGTGTTTAGGAAACGGGGCTCCACTGGAATTCCACAACGGCCATCACATGACGTGAGGGCACTTCTGGTGAGAATTCATGGGGTCCTGTTTCCACAGTGCATGGAAACGGACCCCAAAGCCCAGCTTTAGGAGTCGGGTGTTACTTGACCCCAAGCAGTAGAATATGGGGAAAGCGGAGAGAAGATGGAAGCACATGGGATGACTGGCCATCTCTGAATATAGAGAAAGTTGGGAGGGAATGGTGTAAGATGGTTCCCTCCACTTTCCCCTGCTTTCTCCCTGCCCGTCTAATGAGGGCCTTTGAAATTCCTATAGAGGTATTTACTCATGTAAAACATAGCAATGGATATTTGAAGTGGAGGGTTATACTACTAGCTCTTTTCTCAGGGCTGCAGAAATTACTCTGGCTGCCTAAATAACCTCTGCTGTCCTGCCTCTCATTCCAGCTAGTTGTGACGATGTGCTCCATTGATGTCTTTTTCCATCTCTCCCTACAATACCGAAATGGAATAAAATAAAATATTTTTGGTACTGTTCCATTATCCTGGTGGAGGCCACTAGGGGGTGGTAGACAGAGAGAGATGGATAATCCATTTGTTTGGGGGGGGGGGGGTGTGGAGTTGGAGGAGGAAAATCATTTCCCCTGTTTTTGCTGATTTCCCATCCCTCCTTTCCATATCATAAATGAGGGTTGTTTCCACGACAGGAACATGGGTGGGGAGAATAAGAGGGAAACAGGGCAAAATTGTTTTCCTCCTTCAACCCACCCTCCACCCCCATCAAATGGGCTACCCTTCTCTCTCTAGCACCCCCTAGTAGTCTCTACCCGGATAGTGGAATAGTACCACATTTTAAGGGTGCAGCTTCCAGAAGTCCCAGCCAACATGGCAGTTATGGTAGCTGCTGCTGAGAACATTCGGGGTCCATAGGTTCTCCTGCTCTCTTTTTAGTAGGAACTCTTCACCTCATTCCAAGTCTATGTTGGCATCATGTAAATCATATACAGTTCACGTTTTGTCAGTCCACACACTGTCTTGCCAGAGAAAGAAAATATGCCACACAGATGATCAATAAAGAACAAGCAGTTTACTCTTCATAAAGCAGAACGTATTCTGGCCCTGTCTATCTGTCTGAACGTATCTCTCCTTACGAACCACCCAGAAGCTTAAGATCTTCTGGGGAGGCCCTGCTCTCGGTCCCGCCATCCTCAAAGGTGCGACTGGCGGGGAGGAGAGACAGGGCCTTCTCAGCAGTGGCCCCTTGGCTGTGTAATGCCCTCCCCAGGGACATTAGATCAGCCCCCACCCTCTTAACATTTCAGTAAAAAGTAAAAACTTGGTTATTTGAGCTGGCGTTTCCAAACGCAGTGTAGTTTTGACCTCTGATCTCAAAATGGCTGGACAACACAACTGGACAATGAATTGGTGGTGAAGTGCGGAGGAGTTATGGTTTTATTATGTTTTGTTGATGTTAATATGAATGTGATTTTAGCTATGTGATTTTTATCTGTTTTTATATTGTTATGGGCACTGAATAGTGCCGCTTTGTAAACCGCCATGAGTCGCCTTCGGGCTGAGAATGGTGGTATAACAATGAAGTAAATAAATAAACAACGTATTTACAATCATGAGTTCAGTTGCATTGACTCACACAACGTCCTTTTAAAGATATAAATGATCTTTCAGTGTCCATGTGGAAAATCTCCTTCCAGCAGGTCATGAAGCAAGAACTCTCTCCCTGCAAGCACCTGCATAGCTCAAGCCTGAATATAATAATAATATTAATAATAATAATCTGTATTTATACCCCGCCACCATCTCCCTGATAGGGACTCGGGGCGGCCCTCATGAGGCCAAGCCTGAACAACAAATTACAATAAAATAAAATCAAAACATCAACAATAAAACATTTACATATGAAACTGAAATATGAAATATGAATATGAAACTGTTGCTAAAATTCCTAGGCTCAGCTAGCTCCCTGGACATGGCCCAAGCAATCAGCTTCATGCCATGCATTTTACAGTTAACAAATACACACTAACTGATTTCTTTCATGCCCTAACAGTCTAGTTATCCTGGCCTTCTAAGAAATTAGAGTGTTTGTTGTGGAATAGATAAGGTATGTTTGCCTGGCTTGCCCTGACTCAAAACTAAGAAGTCACTAATATTGTGTCTCGCCCCTGCTGTATGGTAATTGGTAACTGGACTGGTAGTATTCACACTCAAAGGAAATGCACTACATGGCACCATAATTCAGGGACAGTGTCTCATCAGAGAGAAATCGGGCTAGAGACATGCGGGTCAGAGGCAGCCATTCATCCGCCTCACAACTAGTTAGGCCTTTTAGAGGAGGCTTTGTTATTTGCCCTTTTGGAAGTGTAATAAGAGCAAATCTTGCTGAAATGTTGTTGGCAAAGGATGGGAGGAAGCCACTTGGTATTTAGCCAATGCTCCGCTTTGAAAAGAAGAGAGAAGTCATTAACTAGGGTGAAACTGCACTGATGATGCGAAAATCAGAAACACTGACGTGCTGGGTCTGAAGCATGCCCACACATAAAGGGAAGACTCAGCAGCCCTTCTGAGTTGTGAGGGATATGCTCTAAGGCAGTTACCAAACAATTTGAGAATCTGTAAAACACGTTTACCAAGCTGCTTCGGAACAATGTGGGCTTTTTTCTTTCACACACATAGATAATAATTTGCTTTTTTGGCTCGTGTATTATTGCCATCAGGTTCCTTTACTCTCCACCAGCTCCCCCACTAACACTTTTAAGAGCAGGAGTAAAGGGCAGTTAGCACCCAGTGAGTCTCTCTTTTAACTTCAAATGCACTGTAAATGTTATGATATGATAGCTGTTATGGAGTATATTGCATTCCAGCTGAAATCTGTTTGGTTTGAGAAAACTGTTTTACATCTGCTGTGAAAGATGGACTGAGAAAAAGAAAATCAGTTTTACTCAAAATCTAGAGCAGGGTGCTCATTAGGTAGATCGCGATCTACTGGTAGATCGCATAGGGCGTGCTGGTAGATCGCAGGCAGGACGGGAGGAAGGCTCAGTCCCGCCCCTCAGGCTCCCGCCACCGCCCGGGTGCTGCCAGCCAGGGGGCCGGCCAGGGGCCAGAGGTGGCTCCAACTGCGGCTGCTGCATCATGGACTGGGACTTGGAGCTGCCTGTTGGTAAGCCAGTGAAGGGGCTTCCTCTTTTCTCCCTCCCTGTCCCTCCCCCTCACTCTCTTTCCTTCCATCCTTCTTCCCTTTCTTCCTTCACTGTTTTCTTCCTTCCCTACTTCCCATCCTTTCTTCCTTCCTTTCTTTCCCTCCCTCCTGTTATTCCTTCCTTCCTTCCTTCCTTCCTCTCTCTCTCTCCCTCCCTCTTCCTTCTTCCTTCCTTCCCTTCCATCTTTCCTTCCTTCCCTACTTCCCATCCTTTCTTCCTTCCCTCCCTTCTGTTCTTCCTCCCTCCCTCCCTTCCTTTCCTTCCTTCCTTCCTTCCTTCCTTCCTTCCTTCCTTCCTTCCTTCCTTCCTTCCTTCCTTCCTTCCTCGTATCCTTTCTTCCTTTCCTTCCTTTCTCCCCCTCCTTCTTGCCTTGCCTTCTTTCCTTCCTGTTTCCTCCCTCCCTCATTCCTTCCTTTCCTTCCTCTCTGCCTTGAACATTTGCTGTTGGTTGTGGGGGTTCTGTGTGGGAAGTTTGCCCCAATTCTTTGTTGGTGGGGTTCAGAATGCTCTTTGATGGTAGGTGAACTATAAATCCCAGCAACTACAACTCCCAAATGACAAAATCAATTTTTTTTAGTGATGGTCACTCCTTGTACGTGTCTTGTGGTCAAATTTGGCAGCAATTCGTCCAGTAGTAAGAAATCAGTTTGTGTGTGTCAACCGTAAAATAGGATGTGTGGAAGGGCCCTGGGTTATTTGAGGTCCTTTCCACACAGTTGAATAAAATCCCATGTTATCTGCTTTGGATCAGATTATATGGCAGTGTGGACTCAGAAAACCCAGTTGTGTTATATGTTTCACATTTTTGTAGTGGGTAGATAGATCATTTTGACTTGGTTGTTTTATAAGTACAGGAGCTTGAGACTCCGTGGCCCTCCGCCGGATCCACCTTCGACCGGTTTCGGCCACTGGACGCAGAGGATGTTGACAAGATTGTCGCAGCTCTTCGACCGACCACCTGCTCCCTCGACCCGTGTCCCTCCGCGCTGATTCGAGCTTGCGTGGAGGGGCTACGAGGCCCTCTGTTGAATATAGTCAACTGCTCCCTTGAGCAAGGAGCTTTTCCAGAGGAGTTGAAAGAGGCGGTGGTCACTCCATTGCTGAAGAAGCCCGGGTTAGACCCCGCGGCTCCCTCCAATTACCGCCCAGTGTCCAATCTTCCGTACCTGGGCAAGGTAATTGAGAGGGCAGCAATGGACCAGCTGCAGGCATTCCTGGATGATGCAACCTGGCTAGACCCCTTCCAGTCCGGCTTCCGTTCGGGCCATGGGACGGAGACCGTCCTGGTCTCCATCACAGACCTACTCCGCTGCCACTTGGACCGAGGCGGATCGGCGCTGCTCGTGTTATTGGACCTCACGGCAGCGTTTGATACTGTCGATTACCAACTTTTGACACACCGCCTGGCGGGAGCGGGGGTAGGAGGACAGCCCTCAACTGGCTGTCCTCCTTCCTCCAAAACCGCCTGCAGCGAGTGAAGTGGGGAGGGGTGGTCTCCGAGGGCTCCCCTCTTTGCGGGGTCCCTCAGGGGGCCATTCTCTCCCCGCTGTTATTTAACATCTATATGTGACCACTCGCCCAATTGGTGCGGAGTTTTGGGCTGGAGTGTCATCAGTACACTGATGATACCCAGCCCATTCTGAGATGGACCCCGGGGTGGTCTCTGTACCCGATAATTTCCATCTCTGCCTTGAAGCCGTAACTGGATGGCTGCGAGCCAGTAAGTTGAAGGTGAACCCGGCGAAGACGGAGATCTTGTGGCTAGGCCGCCCGGAGGGGGTAGAGACCCAGCTGCCGGCGTTCGATGGTGCGGCTCTCTGCCCGCAACCATCTGTCAAAAGTTTGGGGGTCCGGCTGGATGCTCAGCTGTCGATGGAGGCGCAGATTGGCTGCGCCTGCAAGACAGCCTTCTTCCATCTGCGTCTGGCAAAACGCCTGGCTCCTTACCTCTCCGCTGCGACCTGGCCACGGTGATCCAAGCCACGGTCATCTCGAGGCTCGATTACTGTAATGCGCTGTACATTGGCCTACCCTTGTCGGCGATCCGAAACTTAAGCTGGTGCAGAACGCTGCAGCCCGCCTGCTCTCAGGAGCCTTAAGATCTGATCACGTGACTCCAATCTTGCGCGAGCTGCACTGGCTTCAATTGAATTCGGGTCGTCTTCAAGGTGTTAGTTTTAACTTTCAAGGCCTTATATGGTTTGGGGCCAGTGTACCTGAGGGAGCGGCTTACCCCTTATGTGCCCAGGAGATCACTGCGCTCAGAGGGGCTCAACTTATTGGATGTGCCCAGTGTTAGGGTCTGTAGACTGGACACCACCCGTCGGAGGGCGTTCACCATAGTGGCACCAACTCTGTGGAACAGCCTTCCTGAAGAGACATGGGCCATTCGAGCCCTTCTGCCGTTCCGCAGAGCAGTAAAAACGTGGTTGTTCAGAAAGGCATTCGGCCCATAGCTGACTGCTGTCTACCGCACCTGCTATCCTGCTGCTAGCCTGCCACTGTACTGCAGCTCGGTCTGCAATTTGTTTAGTCGGGGGATTGGAATTGTTTTAATGTAATTTAATGTATTTTAATGTATTTATGTGTTTTATGTTTTTATTTTGCCATTCTTGTGAACCGCTCTGGGCTCCAGAGAGAGCGGTATATCAAATCGAACTTAATAATAATAATAAATAAATAATAAATAAGTAGCTCGTATGCTGAAAAAGTGTGAGCACCCCTGATCTAGAGGGTCAAAGCTCACTACAAACCACTTTTCTGTGTTTGTGTCAAAGGCCCATAAAATATAAATCAAAAAACAGATCAGAGATGTCTTGACAGAAATTTTCTCTATGAGGTGAAACACAAGATAGTCATACTGTATGATAAAATATATATCAAACTATGCTATATCACTTTTCTTTTTATAATCTATGGCATTTTTTTTTAAAAAAAGTATTAGTTTCTAATCCCAACACAAAATATAAGCTTTTTATTGGTTACATGATTATGGGTTCATCTCACACTGAGCGCCCTGTGGCACAGCGGGTTAAGCTGCTGAGCTGCTGAGCTTGCTGACCGAAAGGTTGGCAGTTTGAATCCAGGGAGTGGGGTGAGCTCCTGCTGTTAGCCTCGGCTTCTACCAACCTAGCAGTTCAAAAACATGCAAATGTGAGTAGACCAATTGGTACCGCTTTGGCGGGAAGGTAATGGCACTCCATGCAGTCATGTTGGCCACATGATCTTGGAGGTGTCTATGGACAACACCAGCTCTTTGGCTTAGAAATGGAGATTATCACCCCACCCCCCCCCCGAGGCCCACATGACTAGATTTAATGTCAGGGGAAACCTTTACCTTTAACCTCACACTGAGTCATAATATTACATTTGAGAGTGTTGAAAGTCATTCTTGTCTCAACTTAGTTCCCTTCCCATAATGTCTGCATTAGAATTTGGAAGTAACAAATTACAGTGTAATGATTTTTCCTAAAGCAGGCGTAAAAAAGTCAGTGGGGATTAAGTTACTTCATTATGGTTTTAAAGTTGTTATCTTTAAAACATTACTCCAAAAAAGAGAGCATATTTTGAGGCAATGTCAGGAAATGTTCAAATTTGATATCATTTCCTTATTGTTCGGAAATGGATTTTAGAGGTATGAAAAAAACGACAGAAAGGCAACAAGTTTATTTATTTATCATGTCAGAAGCAAATTGAGAATACAGTCATAATGTATAAAAAACTACAAAGTTAAAACTTGGCATTGTGCTAAATTTCCTTTGACCATAAGCTGTCCACTTGGAGTGCCTCTGGTATCGCTGTAAGAAAGCCCTCAATTGTGCATGTGGCAGGGCTCAGGTTGCATTGTAGTAGGTGGTCTGTGGTTTGCCCTTTTCCACACTCTATTGTTGCAGACTACACTCTGTAGCCCCATTTCTCAAGGTTGGCTCTGCATCTCGTGGTGCCTGTTCAGCGCCTTCCAAGTCACCCAGTCTTCTGTGTGCCCAGGAGGGAGTTTCTCATCTTGGTATTGGCCACTGATTAGGGTTCTAGGTTTTAGCCTGCCACTTTTGGATTTTCTCTTGCTGAGGTGTTCCTGCGAATATCTCTGTGGATCTTAGGAAGCTGTTTCTTTAATTAAGAAATTGGCATGCAGGGTGATATCTGAAGAGGATGGGCTGGAGATGCCAATGCCCCGGTCCTTTCATTGCTGGCTGCTACTTCCCGGCAGATAACAGGTGGTGATACCTAGTATAATTTCTTCAACGGTGTTGGGCATAGACATCCTGTGATAATGCGGCATGTCTCATTAAGAGCCACATCCACTGTTTTAAAATGGTGAGATTTATTCCATACTGGGAATGCGTACTTAGCAGCGGAGTAGCAAAGCACAAGGGCAGATGTCATCACTATCTGGTTGTGATTCCCAGGTTGTGTCAGTCAGCTGTTTCTCAATGGAGACAAAAAAAGAACCCCTTTGTGTGTTTATGTATATTGCTTCTTTCCCTCAGCTTTTGATGTGTGCATGTGTGTATGAATTTGTGTGTGCGCAATATGGTATCAAATTGAAGTGGGGAAGGGTCACCTACTATGGTTTGTATTTCTCTCTTAAAAGTCAGGTATGACTAACTGTTAAAATTATATCATGGTTTTCTATTAATGCGTTAGAGATTCATACTTTATTAAAGCAGAGAGCAGTTCAAAGGAGGAAACCAGTCCTTTCCCATAAAAGAAATACTCTCGTAGATGACAAACAGCACTTCAGATTGAATCATGTTGGGGTAGGTCATCCACTGCTTTTCACCACAAAGAGGTGTATTTCTTTGTCAGAAGAATGGGGCCATTCTATGAGGGATTTCAATCACAAAAAAACAAAGGTTGACCTCGGAGATGTTAATGGATGATGTCCTACTTTTCAAACCGTGCTTGATGCTGTGGGCAGTCAATACTACATCTTTAGTCTGACTAAAAAAGGAAAGCAGTTTTTGCCAAGATGTAATATGCAGAGACATATTTGTGTGCAAAGGAAAACACAAACAAACACAACACTGAAGGTTTAACACTTGTTGGGTTTGGACCGTTCCAAAATGGGAATGGTCCAAGGTACATATGTTAAAATATCCAAGAGGCAGGGGAAGAGATTTATCTGGCAGCCAACTACCCTTTTTCTTAAGTAAGTGAGCCAAAACCTAAAATATCCCAAATGACTCAAAAGCAATTAAGTAATTATTCCGTATATAGCAAAGAAGAAAAACTGTGGAAGTGTGTGGGTAGGTTCCTCAAGCAGCCAGTGCCAGCTTATTGTTCAGCACTGCGAGGCGGTCATTCAGGCAGAGGAACCCCGGTTACTTTCCACTGTTGAGACAGCAGTGTTCTTGTTAAGTGAATCTGTTGGCCTCACTGTGCTTGAGATTGCTCTACTATCATTACTATATAACAGGCAAGTCCAAAACACCTGGAGGGCCAAAGTTTGCCCATGCCTGCTATGTAAGATTCATATTGCAGCCCTCTCAAGTGGAATTGGATTGCTGTGTGTGTATCTGCCATTTAGGACATCAGAGTGAAAGCCAGAGAGGGCTCCTGTACCTTTAATGCTTGTGTAGAAGAGGGAATTTTAGCATGTGCTGTATATTACTTGATAGTGTGATAAAACAACACCTGCTGAAATCCCCTTTTTTACACACCAAGCTCTTTCCAGTTACGACATTGGTACCTCTACTTGTCATCTTTGTCTTTAAAGTCAGGCCGCAAAATGTTTTGGACCAAATCTTCACCAAGTTAGTTAGCGCAAACTGGTTTAGGTAACACCATGGGTGGTTAAAGAGGAAGTAGATGAAGACAGGAATTGGTATCTAAGTGCTGGTCCTTTAAAAAGTGAGAGGTGGATCTGAGCTTTGCTTCGGGTGTCTCTGTGTTTGTGCCTTCATGTTGCGTATTGACTTATGGGTACCTCATACCAGGGCCGTAGCCAGGATTTTGTTTCGGAGGGGGCTGAGTTTGGTTCGGGGCTGAGTTTGGTTCAGGGGGGCTGAGACTGGGTGGAAGAGGGTCTACCCTAGCAAATCTTTTGTATTGTTATCCCAATAACCCCATTAATGTGGGATATAATGAGCATGGTGATCAGATCATGATATGAATAAACGTAACAGTTTAAATAATGTACCAGTAAGGCCTTTTCACGGACCACCCTGAGAATTTCGGGGGGGGCTGAAGCCCCCTTAGCCCCCCCCTTGCTACATGCCTGCCTCATACATATCATCAGGTTTCCTAGGAACCCCCGGTGGCGCAATGGTTAAATCCTTGTGCTGGCAGGACTGCTGACCAACAGGACAGTGGTTCGAATCTGGGAGGAGCAGGTTGAGCACCTTCTGTCAGCTGCATGCAGAGACATGAGAGAAGCCTCCCACAAGGATGGTAAAACATTGCAAGTCATTCCTGACATGAAAAAAAAGTCACGTTGTCTTAGGGAGGAAATCCTCAGAGGTAGATTTACCAATTCCTTCCTCTGGAAAACAGCAACTGGTATTATTTGGTGGTTCTCCACCCAAGTATGAACCACAGCTGACTCTGCTTAGGTTTGAAAGTCAGATGGGATCTGGTGTCTTTATGGTATTTAGGCAGTTTTGAGCTTTTGTGCAAGAAAGAAAATGTCTTTTAGGCCTGCACTGGTTAGACTGTTTTTTTTAAAGTCCTGGAAAGCCCATGGGTGATCATGGGCTGTGATCTTCCATCCCACAGAATCCTGGGACTGCAGTTTAATGGCAGTTAATTCTAGAAACCTCATAAAACTACAAGTCCCATGATCTCAAGGGATAGAACCGAGGCAGTTAAAAGTGAAAACACAATGCTATAATTGTCCTATATGAAAAAAGTCCAGGGCTGTATATGACAGCAGGGATGATGACACTACTACTACTGCTCATAACAATATCAGCTTTATAAATACTGTAGTCTTCTTTTGTTGGAGAGTGGAAAGTCTCGTGCACAATGCTGTTAAATTAATGTTATCCAAAAAATTCATATTTCTGATTAATCGTAACCAATTAAGCTGTTTACTCAAAAAGGTTTGTGCTTGTTACTATCTGAGCTTATGTAACCCTGGATTGCTTTTAGTATCCATTGGCCAGGCTGCTCTCATCTTCTTTATATCTACCATTGGCTGAGTACTTTCCATTCCACACAGCAGCACATTGAAGCAGGTATGTTCATTACTGAATTCTTCCTTTTCCTCTCTTTCTCTCTCTTGCTGCAACTGTTTAACATTCTGGTTACCCTTGTTGAGCATTATTGGATTTCGACAAATCTTTCCAAAACATATTTCAGGTTTTGGTCAGGTTTCCTCTTTCAAAATCAAGTTCTGATCAGACTTTTCTTGAAAATGCAGGCCCAGGCAGAGCTCAGTTTCCTCCTTTCCCTTCAAGAGCAGCCTGTCTTTTCATTTCTTTGCTGTCCGTTTTTTTGCGCAGGTAGTAGGGTAAAGCGCTTACTCCTTCCCTATTCAAAGAGAATTCCAAAGTCTTAGAAAGGGCAAACAATGGCTCTTGTTTATTTTTGCAACGTTTTAACTGGTTCACTGAGGAACTAAGCCTTGTTAAAAGGGATTTTGCTCTGGGTCATCCAGAGTTTGAGGGGGTCAGCAAGAAAAGAAAAGAGATTGGTTCCCCACCCCGCCCCTCCTCCCATCTCACAAAAGCTTTTTCGGCAGCAGTTATGAGTGCTTAATCCAAAAACCTGGTCTTACTGGACAGAGCTAGTCAATAGGAAAATTGAATTATGAGAACAAGGAGTTTTTTTGGGGGAGGGGGGGCAACCTATCCAGCTCCTGTAAGAACTGGTAAACAGAAGTACATTCTCATTGCTTTGAAGGCATAGCATCCTAACCATGGTTGTCAGTCGCTGGTTTCTTTAATTCTTTGGATGGCCATGTCCCAAATGTTCCAATCAGGGTCCTGTGTTTACTCCAGTGTTTTGCAGCTGAGAACTGGCCAAGTAACACCTGAGTATGGTCAGGATAACAAAAAAATACACATAATGAAGAACAGGCAAGGTAGAAGAGGCGGCAGCAGTTTGCTGTTCCAGGGAAGAAAATACTATTCATTTAAATGAGTAAAAGCCACATTTGCACTTTGAACACAGTTTGCAAGAATTGTTGTAAGCCAGGGGTCCTCACACTTTTACAGCTTGCGAGCTACTTATAAAACAACCAAGTCAAAATGATCTACCTACTCACTACTCAGAGAGCCATAAAAGCAAAATATTTGGAAATTTATTTCAGTGAGAGCCATATAATATATTTTAAGACTGAACTCAACTAAATGTGAGTATAATAAACCCCTGAAATTATTCATAATAATAATGATGATGATATTCATTCAACCTCTGCTACTACTAATAACAACAACAGGTTCCTAGAGTAGAAGGAGACCTCCAAGGGCTATCCAGTCCAACCTCCTTCTGCCATAAGGGAAAAACACAATCAAAGCATTCCTCACAGATGGCCATTCAACCTCTGGTAATAATAACAACAATGGGTTCCCAGAATAGGGGACCTCCAAGGGCCATCCAGTCCAACCTCCTTCTGCACCTGGGTGGCGTCGGGAGCCTGCGGGGCGGGACTGAGCCTTCCTCCCACCCTGCCTGCGATCTACCAGGACGTCCTACGTGATCTACCAGTAGATCGCTATTTACCTAATGAGCACCCCTGTTGTAAGCTTATGACAAAGAGGGAAATTGGGAGGGAGGAGAGATAAACTGGGATGTTTTAAAAGCAGATGTGAAGTGAGATGACTAACGATTAATTGCAACTGTCCCAGCCAAATTGGAACAGTTGTAGAGTGTGAGTAAATAATACAGCTCATCTGAAAAAAAAGAAATTCTAGACCTTTGTAGATGTGATTACATCAGTGCTCTCCAGCTATATATTAATGGGAAAAGATCCTCTGAAGATAACAAGAGCTCTCTGTAAAAGACATACTGTATACTTACTATGTGCAAGTCAGCCACAGAAGTTGAGGGTAGGTTTTGGGGGCAAAATAACAGCTTTGACCCAATGATAAGCTGAGGATAAAACATTGAGATGTGTAACAAACAAATATTTAAATCTCTTTTATAAAATGCATAGATAGAACATACGTAGAAAGAGGTAAAGAAAAAGAGATTAGGGGACTTGAATGAGAAGTGTGTGTCAACTGCATAGCCGATCTTAAAATGTTTACATTTACATCAATACAGAAATGCTATTTTGTGTGGATTTTGTCCAAAATATAACCTGGACTGCAAAGATTTACCACAGCCTAGGATCCTTTTTATGGTTTTTTGACATCTGAAAAAAAAATCAATGGGCTTTTTGACCAGTTTCATAGAAGATATTACAATATTCTTTCCATCCGTACAGTCTGCTAACTAAAAATTCATACAATCAGGAAAGACTGAACACCTTCACCATTCAGTAATTGACCAATAACTGTTCTTGCTCATTATTCAATAACTTGTGCCCATCAATATGAATATGCTCGTGTTCAGAGCTGTATTGCAGTCTTTCATATTAAATGTCCAGAGAAGCTCCTTTTCTCTGTCCTTTTTGCCCTGTTTTTGGCATTAAGTTGCTGTTCCCTTAAAATAGATATAGCATTGGTACTTGGTGCAGGGATCTCACTGTCTTCTAGCAAAGGTGTTTTTCTTTCTATCTCTCTGTGTCTTTTGACCTTTTGAATAGTTGCAGCCCAAAATTCAATAATGTAAACACTTTTTGGGATACCGACAAATCAGAGATTATATTTCCATACATTTTATTGCCACTCACATCTGTGAATCTAATATTGACCTGGAGTTATCTGTGATAGAGAAGTTATTAATTTTGACAGATATACAGGAGAAGCTAATATCCTCCTTTTTACAAAAATCTAATATTAATACCATGGGATGTAAATGGGGGCTCCCGAATGTCTGGGACATCGGGTGGGGTGGAGCGATACTGAATCCAAATGCTAGTAATGAAAGAAGGGGATAGATTACTTTTTGGGAACACTGATTACCACGATAAAATATATTTCTTATGAAGCAAATGTAGAAGGTTCAAGGTAAACTTGGGTTTTGCTGTATTGTATGGATTGAAGGAAAATACTCCATCAGCCATTCCGACAGACTGAGGAAGAGGAGGAATGCAGCATAAATCCCTCCAGGAAAAAAACAGTTCAGTGAGATTTTCCTTGTTAAGATTTCTGTCAAGTAAAATATGTAAAGGTTAAGGTTTCCCCCTGACTTTAAGTCTAGTCATGTCCAACTCTAGGGGGTGGTGCTCATCTCCATTTCTAAGCCGAAGAGCCAGCATTGTCCGTAGATGCCTCCAAGATCATGTGGCCTGCATAACCGCATGGAGTGTTACTACTCACATTTGCATGTTTTCAAACTGCTTAGTTGGCAGAAGCTGAGGCTAATAGTGGTCAAGTAAAATACAAAGATCTAAATTCTATTGTTAGTCTGACCTAAAGTAGACCTTTAGGGATTTTCCTATGTGTTGACATAACATTCAACGGTTTTACTTTATTTGGGACTAGCCATAGTCGAATCATAGTTTCCTTCTGCCACTGTTGACTGGATGTGAAAAAAGCTTTAAAAATATGTATGGCACAGTACAATTCCTGAAACCATAGTTTGAATCCTTGCTTGCCCATGGAAATTTATTTATTTATTTATTTATTATTCAATTTTATATTCCGCTCCTCCCTGCAGGCTCGGGGCGGATTACAGCACAATAAAAGCATACAATAAAATGTACAATAAACATACCATAAAACATACACTAAAACTTCCATTAAAATCAATGCAGTACAATAGAACTACCAAGGATTATGTTGTTAAATCCGGTGTAGCGTGCCCTTTGCGTTCAGACTTAACTAAACGCCAGCCTGAAGGGAGCAAGCTCTTCGGAAGGGAGCAAGCTCAGAAATCGCCCGAGTGTGGTCGGGGAGCGAATTCCAGAACACAGGAGCCATGACAGAGAAGGCTAGCTGTCTCATAGTGGACAGATGGCATTCAATCACACACTCTCAGCCTCAGAGGCAGGCAATGGCAACCCCCTCTGAACAAATATTGCTAAGCAAATACTGTGATGGGTTTTGCTTTAGGGTCACCATAAGCTGCAAACAGTTTGAAGGCACATGCAAATATTTTTGTCTATCTAGCGCTATCATAGTTTTCCTTATCTTTATTATGATTTGCTATCTCTCCATCAGAGCATGGGTGCTTGACACAATATAGTAGGGATTTTAGATTTCATCTTGACCATCCCATGAAGGGTTTGCAATTATGGAAGTCAGAGACCAAAAATATCAGGCAGAACGCAGATTTTCCACTACTTTAGAACAGTGTTTTTCTACCTTTTTTGAGCCGCTGCACATTTTTTCCATTTACAAAATCCTGGGGCACACCACTAACCAAAATGACACTCTGTCATTTTACTGTCACCCTCCGCCCTCGTTATGCTGCTGCTTCCGCCAAACCCCCCTCCCCCGGGACGCCAACACGCAGGGGGCCCATCACCGTCCCGCAGGGGAGGGCTGCGCTGAGTGGATGAAGCACGCCCGGGCTCAGCTGAGCAGGAATTGAGCACACGGGGTGGCTCCGAGCCTCGGAAACAAACTGCGGCGGAGGCTCGCAGCCGTCGCCACCCTCAGCTCTCTTTCCCAAAGGGGTTCAGCCCCCCCAGGAGTGCCCCTCCCGGCGTCCCTTCGGCTTCCCTGCTGTCGCGCATCCTGGCCTCTGCTCTGCTCTGCAGCAAATCTGGAGCCCAGCCAGGAGAGGCCAGGAGATGAGGGGTTGCTCCCCTTCCCCGGCGCGGAGGGGCTAGAGAGCAGAAAGCCTCACCTCGAGCCTCCGGGAGTGGGGTTGGACAGGGGCAGCTCCCACGGACTCCTCCTCCCTCTCCTCCTCCTTGCCGGAGAGGAGGAGGGCAGAAGAGCGCCCAGGAGCCAGGAAGCAGGAGGAGCCACAGCCCAGCCAGGTAGCCCTTGGCGTGCAGAGGGAGTGAAGGAAGGAAAGGAGAGAGAGAGGAGGGAGGGAGGAAAGTTCTGGACACCAAGGGCTCTCCCTGACTGCAGCCAGGCTGTCTGGCATTGCTGCTTTGGCCAAGAAAGCCTCATTTTCACTGCCTGAACTTTCCTGCTAGAGTCTCTCTCTCTCTCTCTCTCTCTCTCTCTCTCTCCACACTGTAATTTCCCACGGTACACCTGATGATCTTTCACGGCACACTAGTGTGCCCCGGCACACTGGTTGGGAAACACGGCTCTAGAATACAGCAACATAAAATATCTCTGCCCCAATGAATTTATTAGACCAGAAAAGGAGAAATATGAAGACAACAACATTTTAGTTGCACGTGGTTAGGTTACTGTTGATTTATAAAGTAGAATATGGGAGCGTAAAAGGTGTAGCAGTCTTCACGGAAAAGGAAGGGTTTGAAATGAAAGCTGAACAAATTTAGAGGTGGCATCATCCACGAGTTCTGGGAAGGACTTTTGGATTTTGCCCGGACATGTGTTATTATGCACACAATGTAATTCTTAATTGATGTATGAAAAGAGAATTGTCTGGTTATAATCATGCTTGGTAACATGTGTGAGCTACCACTGGCATGTTTGAACTAGCACTGGCTGATTATTACTGGTGAAAGGTAAATATTCTCATACAATGATTTCCCTTAATTTTTGTTTGAACATGGAACTTTAACTCCACAAAGTATTTCCAACTGTTTCTGCTTGGCCCCACATAGCTCCTACAATTTCCACCAAAACACTTTGAGGCAGTGGTCAAATATGGGAGATTTAACAGCATCCCTTATAATGAACTGAGTTGTATCTGCAGGGCACCTGAAACTGAGGATATAGCACACATATTATTTGTTTGTAAATTGTATCAAAAGGTGAGAGACTTCTACCTTGGTCCATATATCAAACGGACAATGTATTGGGAATCTCACATCAGAAGAGCATATTTTATGTGTGGCCAAGACCCAAAAATAACATATAAATCAGCTCTGTATTTAAGCAAAACAATATGTCTGAGAGCCATATATATGGGGCTGATCGGGGTAAATTGTAGGGATGATAAGGAAATACGATGTACATACTCAGTTTTATCATATCTTATATTTATTTACTATATTGTTATAAGTGTGTTATTTTAACTTACTACATAGAGTGCAATCAAGTCTTATCAAGCCTTGTTGTTTAGTTTGGTATTGTGATATGGCCTAAGGACTAATCAATAAAATTATTACTACTTTGAGTTGCTTAAATTCATGCCCACATTGATGCCCATCTTGATAATGGCACAATCATCTTGGTTACCCTATTATATATTATACATACTCGTGTACTGATCATCCTGTTGGATTCCAGTGTACTGAGCAAATGACCAAAAAAATCAAG